>JAHLJS010000005.1:0-583411 GCA_038502445.1 Eremochloa ophiuroides
ATTTAGCCGTTCTGTTACAATTCTACTCGCTCTCACGATCACATCGATATAAAGATGACAAAAAACGGATTTAAAACGTAAAAGTTATTATTTTCCAAAGATTTACTATACAAAAATAATTAATATAATATTAGCTCGAATTTTTAAAAGTGCCAAACTTACTGTACAATGGCAACAACACGTGGGGTTCAAAAATACGAATCTAACGCAATTTAAATGAACCTAAACGGATTTAAAATGGGTAAATTATGGACTAATGAAATTTGAATCACCCGAATCGGAATTATTAGAACGAAGAAATGATTAATTAAACATTATTTTCTTCTGTAAAATAATAGATTAAATATAATTACAAATTTTATAATTTAAAAACATATCTAAAAACACATAGGAAACGTATATACGAACCTACCGTAATTTGGATGAGTTAGCTCGAAGTTGAAACGGAGAAACGACGGATACTTACATTCGGAACTAGCTTGGCTTCTGATTGCTGGTGATGGCAACCAGGGTAGCCCATAAATAGGCAAGAGGCGCAGCAGGCGGAACTTGGTTTCCTTGATGGCAAGAAAGCACGTGCACAACAGCCGGCACATGAGATCGGCCTGCTCTGTTTCAAAGGGGCAACAACTCAATGAGCAGCAACGACACAGGCCAGGATCTGAATTCGCAAGGAAAAACGGAACATCACATAATCTATACATATACGTATTGGCATGCAGGGTTCAGCGAAGAACGGTAATCACATCTTCGAAGAGAGAGAAAGCAAGTTAGGGCTGTAGGATTTCTCACGGATGGTGCAATTATCATGAGGCGGCGATCCGGTCCATATGTGCCGATGAAGGAAAGCTTGGCTGCACGGTAGAGATCAAATATTCAGGTTTGGTGAAATAGACGGGTCCTCAACGGATGTGGCAGGACAGATGAAACAGAATCCACGCGTACGTGAGTGACGACGAGGTCGAGCGGCGAGGAGGCGACGAAGACGAGGAGCAGTCGTAAAGAATTGCTCCATGGCAGCTTGACGAAGTTCTCTCAGAGACATCTCCTCCTCCGGCTTTGCTGTGTTTGGCGAGCAGCGGAGGCTGATAATGAAGAACGGGGCGGCGGCTTGGATAAGATAATCGATTTATTGCTAAGGGTTTGGAAAGGATACAATGGGCTCGGTTTGCTATATATATAAACAGGCTTGACAATATAGAGTCATGAAGAGTCCTGAACGTGCCAAGCCTATGTGAGAGATAGATTATCATATATCTTATTTAATTCGGTTTCTTTTGGGTAGCAATCGAACCAGGGATAGCATCAGGCTGACGTCTCTCAGCTAAACATAGATATGGCCTAGAGTAGTTGCTTGTTTGCTTCTTCAGATTATATCGTCACGGCAAAGCAAAAGGGTGTGAGAAACACAAGACAGAAAAACAGATAGACAAGTGTAGTATCAGTACGGGAATGATTTGATAAAAGGACGAAAGAACTTTAACTAGGGTGAGATGCAATTATTCTGAATTATTTTGGTGGATAAAAATAATTGCCCAAAATTGGAATTATTATTCAAGCCAGAACAATAATACCCAAAATTTTCCAAAATTCGAAGAAAATCTCCGAAGATATTTTGGAACATGATGAACCCAAAGAAATTATTTGGAGCTCACGGAAAGATATTTTGGAGCATCTAAAAACTAGATTTTGCTAAAAAAAATAGGACAAAGGTCTAGAAAAAGCCAAAAAAAATCCTGAGAACTTTTTAGAGATAAGTTGATGAATGATGAGCACTAAAAAGTGATTTGGAGCTGAAAAAAGTTCTGATGAACTCCGATTGAAAGGATTGAATTGGGAAATAAGAGTTTTGATTATAGAAAGCGATAGAGACATATTGTAGAGAAGATCGTTATACTAAACGCGTTTTGAAACTTTATGCACTCACATCATAAATTAATTTACAAATGATTTTGAATCATTTTTTTAGTTTTAACAAAGACAAGTCAACCAAAATAAATCATATGCAAGAGCATGAGTGCACAAATATGTTGTTAAACCCTAAATGAGTTTTGATTTAATGAAAAAAATTAAATTCCCTATGTTTTCATGAGCACATAAATATAAAATTAAATTAATTTAGCTCGATTTCAAAACTAGCAAAATTTGGGGTGTTACAAAACCCCTCCATTTTTAGGGTAAATCACAATTTAGGCCTCGGATTTAGTTCTAGGCCCTTAGAAAACATTTTTATTCATAGAAAAACCCCTGGAATTTGTTTTCTTTGTATCTTTCTCATTTTAGGTCCGATTTAAGTGATCTTTGGGCTCATGTGCTCCTAGCAACATGTAGATTTTATTTATCTATTTATTTTCTCTATTCCATGTTATTGTTTATGGTGTATTGTTCTAATAGTGATATTATTTCTTGCATGTGATGATCGTTTGAATGTTTGTTGATTGGAATCTCGCGTTTAGAGGAGGACGTGTTCGAGGAGCAAGACTTTAAGCTGGATCAGTACCAAGCCAACTTTCAAGGCAAGTATAACCTATGGTTTTAATTGTTACCTATAAACTATCAAATAATACATATTCATATGCATGTGTCTAAATTGTAAACCCTAGATGCTTGACTAGGTTTTGTTGATCTATTACCTTGTTTACCTATGGGGGTTTTTGCATGATATTAGTTGCTACGCTCAACAAAATGCTTATTTGGAATTTTGAGTAATGGATTATGCAACAATGATTAAAATATGTTTTTTAACAACAAGGCTTGAAAGGTGCTAGAGTATGGGTTTTATACTCTGGTTGCTCTCTGTAAGGGCTTCCACCGAAAGTTGACCTCTCAGGAAATCCGTACATCTACGAGAATCAACGGGCTCTGATCTTAGCCAAGTAACTAGTTTTTCTCTACCCGTACATCCACCAAAATTGTTATGCATTATGGGTCGATATTCCGTATTGAACTTTTGTATACCGACCATGTTCGACATAATTTCAATCGAATTGGTTCGTTTTCAAAATTCTCGATATTCCGTAAGTTCACGTTCATTTTTGTGTCCAATTTTACCATTTCCGCTTTCGTTTTTCGTATTCAAATGTAAAAGTAGAAAACAGTTGAGGAGTTTTCTGACCGTTTTCATCTTTAATATCCATGATGTGTCCGATTCAGGGTTTGTCTCTTTTCCGTTTTTGAGGGAAGTCGATGAGAGGGTTTTCAAAGTCAAGTTAAGGGTTGATGGAGTTTGACTGACCAGTTTGATGAATCCCAAAAGGGCGTATCAAATTTGTGATCTCCATGACGTGTTCCATGAAGAGAAGAGTCGCAAAAAAGAAGGTTATAGCAGTAGCCCGAGCGGCAATAGACGATTCTTATTAAAGAAATATAATTGACGATGTGGACAGATCTGAAGAGGTTTGCTTAAATTTTGCTCAGAATTTATTAGCAGGCTGCCTTGGATACAGAGTAAGCTATGCGGTGTTTATTTTCATGTTAAATAAACATTCTAGAACTTGTAGTGGAAGGAAACGGTGGGTGGTGAAAGCAGGGAATTTGGGAGGTGCATGAAACCGAGAGAGGAGCAAGAGAAGTAGGAAGAGGAGTTGTTCACTCTGTAACCAAACGTGATAAGCAGATTGAGAAGCGCATAACGAGACAACTACATTGGTTTGTTCAGATGGTTGAATTTTATTTTATTTTTTGCTCATGCTTATTTTCGGTGTAAATACACAGTTAGCTTTGGTCTTCTAGAATATTATTCGGCACCCAGTTTGCCCTTTGGGATTTTCAGCTTTTCTTAATATTCAACTTATGCCACCAACTGATATCTGATTATGGCAACAGGCTACAAGGCTTAACCGATGGTTTCAGCATTGGAATGAACATGCTGTTTGACAGAGACATGGGCCGTGTCCTAGAGGAACGATAGGAATCACCACCCCATCAGTTAAACTGAAATGCTTACGAAGAGTGGGACCATCTCCCGTCGACCCGGGGCTCGGTGCACAAGGCAACAGTGATAAGCGAAAAAAAAGGCTCCGACGAAATATACATTCCATCGTAGGCTCGTCGGATACACCCAGCAGAGTAAGAAAGGGTCGAATGAGAAATAACCCAAGGATCACCTCGTTACTCAAAGGAATTGGAACCTCTAAATGAATTCCCCATTCCTTAAGAGGTTCGGGGGCTATTGTCGAGGTTAATTATTACAAACCCTCGAAAAAACCCTCAAGAATAAACAAGGCTGATTAATCGGGTGGTTACGGCCCACCAACGATGACCCTCGAATGAAGTCCGCCTCGTCCGACCCTTGGAGAGGCTCCAACTTGCCCTCAGGCGACCCTCGGGAGAGACGGAACGTGGCCCAGGGTCGGACAAATTGGAAAGTCACCCGCAGAGGAACACATCGTGTACGAACCCATCGTCTACGAACCTAGAGACTTGAGCCTCTTCCCTCTCTCGCTCCATGTGTGGCCCCTACTATAATTAGTGCAAGTAACACGAACCGCACGACACTGGACATAGGAACATTCTGCCAGAACAAGTATAAATCCTTGTGTCCTGTTAGCACACCATCTGAGCCCTAAATTGCGCTTATAATAATTTACTAGTTAGTGTTAGTTTAAAACACCAACACATACTGAATAAAGTTTAGAGACCTTGATATGTAATTTGAGAGTATTGGGACCTAGTCTAAAGAACCACCGGTGAAATTTAATCTTTTTTTATCAAAGGAGATTCCACAAAAGGAGGCTAGTTCAGTATGCTAACCTTGGTTACATCACAGAACCTGATACAGAGTAGCTAAAAAGTATCAACAAAATTAAGACCGAAACCGATATAAGATAGTTATCCATAAAATTAACCATTCGGAAACTGAAACAAGCCATTTTTATACACCAGTACAAATATCATATATAAAACCATATATGTGTTTACTCACCTCCCACACATCTAATCATGTCCCCATGGCCAAGACAATACTTTTTGCACATAATCCAATTTTTGAATCAACCCAGCCATCCTTTGAAAATATCATACCAGTAGTTTTAATATTCAAACAGAATACAGGTTACATTCCTCAAAATAATAACCTAGCCACCCGAAAATATCATATCAGCAGTTTTACCATTCAAACAAAATATAGGCTACATTCCTCAAAATAATAATATCATCATGAAGAAGAAGCCCATTTGAAAGTATTTTTTAGATCCAACAACATGTTCATGAGAAACATTTTTTTGTATAAGCCAAGTCTAACTTCCAAATCCTTAATCCTTGGTGTCTCTATCATTCAATCTGACACAACTCATTCAACAAACTGTGAAAATAGTTTCATAGCCTAAACGATCAAAACTATAATTTATAGCCTAATGCCTTTTATCAGTTTGTACAATCAGTATTAAAAGATTAGCCATCGGAGATCTGTTTCGCTCCCTGCTGTGTGACAGTGGTTTAGGAGGGAAGCGAGGAGGAGTACGGTTGAACCCCTGGGCAGGGTTCTTATCATTAACTGTTTAATTATGTTGTATCGTCGTTCCACTGCTACTTAATTTTATCTATGGTCTGTAATAATTGCACCTTAATCTTATTTGGACAAATAGTTTGTAATCTAAGTACTTTATAATCTTTCCGCGCTTTCACTCTGATGTATTTTGTTATAAAAATATTGTAATCCTGTAATGGCTTTGCAATGGGATCCTGTCGGAGAAAAACGGGCGCTAATGTAGCCCGGCGGGACCTTCTAGATCATTTGGAACACGGGCCCGGCTGTCAGAGGTCATTAGTGACAATGACAGGTGCCTATGGGCCATGTGATTTAGGTGGTTCTGTTACAGTGTGGACGCAGGTCTTCCCATTTAGACGTGTGGTTATACAAGTATCTAACCAGACGAGAAGGCTTATGAACCAGTCCTTATGTGACTAGAGCAAGCGTCTCCAAATAGCAACCCTCACTAGGCGAACCTACCCCAAAGGAAATTCCGCCTTACGTGAAACTCCCTTCTGCTTGGTTAGTCGAGTTAGGTTAAGGTTAATTCATTTACTCATGTTTACTCCCTTCTGCTTGGTTAGTCGAGTTAGGTTATGGTTAATTCATTTACACATTTTTATTTCAATAATATTCGATTACGTTCAACATGATTGGGGAATAATAAGGTAATTTATCAAATCAACAGTGAAGAGTAGAGGTGGGGTTAGGACTTGCCTTCGTGGTTGTTGTCTCCTTTGGGATCCCCAGGGTAGTTTGGGTTTTGCTTCCTGGTAGTAGGCCTCCTTTGGCGATAGGAATAATAGAAATAAGACTACTACTAAAGTAAAACAAACACAATGCGAACATAGAACTATACTATGGTATAAGTAAAGCGAGCAGGGTTTTGGTTTTAGGGAGGGTTTTTGGTGGCGTTTTGGCGGCGGTATCGGGATGGGGAAGGTATGGCCTTTGAGGCTTATTTTATGGCTTAAGATGAGATATGATTATTATTGGGTACTTAGGAAGGTGGGAATGGCGCGGAAATGGTATGGTAGGGTCTATGGAACAACTAGTTATTTTAGGAATTTTCTGGAAATGTTTCGGTCACGTGAAAATAGGTTCACAGCTCTGTGTACGCTCGTCGGGTGTGCCTAGCAATTTTGGGCTATGTAGCGCTCTGCCGGTGCACGACACTGTGCTGTGAATGGCCGTGTCCGTGGTTCATGTCATCTGGGTGCATGGAAAAAGGAAGGGGGAGAGAAGGGGAAGAGTGTGGTTTGTGAGTGACAGGTGGGCCCCGCTCGATCGGCTCGCGCTGATAGCGCTCAAACTTGGCCCACTTGCAGTGAGAGGGGATCCCCGCCCAAGCTCACTGGAGTTGGCCTTGCTGGCCACTCCATGCTCGGCACCATCCGTGGTGTGGTCGTGGTCTCCCCACATGCTCTCCGCTCCTTCCGCTTGCTCCCTTGGCGGCAATGGGGTCCGACGCGGCCATTACGGCTCGCTAGCGATCCTGCGGTGGCGCGTTTGGGTGAGTGCGCGCTAGGGCCTCAACAGGAGTTCTGGGTGATGGTGTGCGTGTTTGTGTGTCAGGTGAAGTTGTTGAGGGCGATGACGCACCTGGTTAGCTTCTGTTGTCGCTGGTCGGTGGTTTACGATGGCTGGGGGGCAGATTCATCGTGGCGGCGGCGACACATAGAGCGGGAAGGGAAATTGAGAGGGGGAGAAGGAAGGATGTCACCTTGACACGTACTCTCTTCGTCCTAAAATAAATGTCGTTTTAGGATTTTGAATATCTTCTTTTGATCATTCGTCTTATTCAAAAATTTTATGAAAAAATTAATTATTTTATTATGAAATAATTCATTATTAGAAGTACTTTAATCTTGATTTGTTTATATTTATATTTTCACAAAATTTTTGAATAAGACAAATGGTCAAACGTCGATTTTAAAAGTAAAAAACGACACTTATTTTGGAACGAGGGAGTATGTAACAATAAATAACACAATATAATTTGTTGTGTAAATCTATAAATTGTTTCGATGACTGCGTAGTAATTTGAATGTTCTGTTACAACGCACGAGCATGTTTTCTAGTCAATACAAAAACGACAGTAGCTAAGAAGCCAATTTTTAAGCAAACCGCCCAAATCCAAAAACTGCAGCCTAAATAATCAGGCTCTCAATCACATCATGGTCGATCCTTATGTAGTGTTTGGACGCGAGGATGACCTGGGACGGGATGGGACAGACCCAGGATGAGTGACATTTGGTTTGGAGGCCACCGGGGGCAAGGACGTCCCTCTTGCGAATATTCGCGTGAGATCAAGGTTGACCCCGTCTACAGAAATTCGACAGATGGGGTCGCTCCAAGTGGGATGACTCGATGGCTGAGGAAGAACAGAGGAGAGCACCGGTAATGGACGGAGTCACGGACGCAGGCTCCTGTCGCGGCCACGGGTGAGGCTCCGGTTGCTGGCAAGGGGCCGCGAGCAGACGACGGCATGAGGGGTTGCGCGCGCTGTCAGGGGCATGAGAGACGGCGCGCGAGTTGTGGCGGAAGCGGCGACGTGAGGGCTGCGTCTGAGCGGTGATGGCGACGCGAGCTACCGAGCGTGGGCGAGGGGAGCACGTGGAGCTCCGCAGTTGCTAAGTACATGCTATGTCAGTAGTCTATATTGCACTTCGAGATACGTGCAATGCAAAATAGTTATACAAATTATTAGGGAGAGCGCACAATACGGATGTCAAAACAGATTTGAACGGTGCAGATAGCACATGTCCAATATATACATGCTATATTGTATTATTGTAAACCATGGCTCCGTGTGACCAGGATATTTGCCTCCGCGCTATTGAGTGTCGACACGGCGTACCCACGGCCTCGCCAGAGCTGAGGTGAGGAGGTCATGGTGGCGTGGGCAGCCTCTGATAGTGTGTGATCCAAAACCCTTTCGACGTCAATAGAAACAAAGGCCTTAGAAAAGAGTATGATGAATAAACCATTACATGAGATGATCTTTTGGGTTGTCTCAAGAGCATATAATTCATTATGTTATACTTAGTGTTTAATAGTTAATACCAGTCTCCATAAGGAGAGGAAAATATATATATACATCTCCTACCGTCCTACTCCATAGTAAAGTAGACAATTTTGTAGAGTAGATTAGAAATTTAGAACACGATAGCAACAGCAAGTGCAGTGCCCGTGGAGGCGGAGCAGCCATAGCCATAGCCATGGAGACCTCCACCACCTCGCCGCCGCTCGTCCTCTGCACCCTCCTCGCACTCGTAGCCGCCTCGCTCCTCTTCTTGCTCCGCCACGCCCGAGCAGCGCCAGGAAGCAACAAGCTCCCACCGGGCCCGCCGGCGGTGGTGTTCCTGGCCAAGTTCCTGGCGCTGCGGCGCTCCATCTTCGACCTGGGCCCGCTGCTCCGCGAGCTACACGCGCGCCACGGGCCCGTCATCTCCGTCCGCCTCTTCCGCACGCTCGTCTTCGTCGCCGACCGCCGCCTGGCGCACCAGGCGCTGGTGCAGGGCGGGACCACCTTCGCCGACCGCCCGCCCCTCAACGACCCGGGCCGCCTCTTCACCGCCGGCTCGCGCGACATCAGCACCTCCCCCTACGGACCCTACTGGCGCCTTGTCCGCCGCAACCTCGCCGCCGAGGCGCTGCACCCGGCTCGCGTCGCGCACTTCGCGCCGGCCAGGCGCCGGGTGCGCGACGCGCTCGTCGCCGACCTCCTCCTCCGCGCGCGCGCCGGCGCTGCCGCCGTCGAGGTGAGGCCCCTGTTCCGGCGCGCCCTGTTCGAGCTGCTCGTGTACATGAGCCTCGGCGCCAGCGGGCTCAACGCGGCGGCGCTCGGCGAGATCGAGGACATCCAGCACGGGATCCTCCGCAGCATCACCAGCTTCCCCGTCTTCGCCTTCTTCCCCGCGCTCACCAAAAGGCTCTTCCGGAGGCGATGGGCGGCGTACGTCGCCCTCCACCGGAGGCAGTACGAGGTCTTCCTCCCGCTCATCCGCGCCAGGGACGCCGGCGCCGACGACCCGCCGTGCTACGCCGACACGCTCCTTGCGCTGCGGGTGGACGACGAGGGTGGCCGCCCGCTCTCGGACGCCGAGCTCGTCACTCTCTGCTCCGAGTTCATCAACGCCGGCACGGACACGACGCTGACGCTGCTGGAGTGGATCATGGCGGAGCTCGTCAACCACCCCGACATCCAGGCCAAGGTGTACGAGGAGGTCAGGGACAAGCCGGCAGCAGGTCTCACTCTCAGCGACGGCGGCGACCTCCACAAGACGCCGTCGTACCTCAAGGCCGTGGTGCTCGAGTGTCTCCGCCTGCACTCGCCGTCGCATTTCCTCCTGCCGCACGGCGTTCGTGGCGACGACGCGGAGATCGGCGGGTACGCGGTGCCCAGGGGCGCGGAGGTGAACTTCCTGGTGGGCGAGATGAGCCGCGACGAGGCCACGTGGACGAGGCCGCTGGAGTTCCGGCCGGAGCGGTTCCTGGACGGCGGCGAGGGCAGCGACGTCGACGTGACAGGGAGCAGGGAGATCAAGATGATGCCCTTCGGCGCTGGCCGCCGGATGTGCCCTGGGTACATGGTCGGCATGCTGCAGGTGGAGTTCTTCGCAGCCAGCCTCGTCAGTGAGATGCAGTGGCTGCCGCCGGCGGACGGGGAGACCGCCGTCGACATGACGGAGACGCTGGATTTCACCGTGGTCATGAAACACCCGCTCCGTGCTCGCATCATTCCAAGGACTAGCACTGGTTGACTTGCAAAAATATATCTATTCTTTGTGTCTCCGCTGATTCGTGCTTATCTCCGCAACAACTTTGTTTTACATATAGGGTGCATTTTATACACACCTTGAATAAACCATATTATGTATGTGTGCATATTAATTTATCAGTTTGAGTATGTTTAAATACACAATTTAAGATACTTTAAATCTTAATGTGTGAAATTTTTTCAACAGAGTCCATACTTTTAAATATATTAAAAAAATACCACTACAGTAGTATATTGAAAAGTATAGCCATATACTATATAGATAACAAAAAAAATATAACCACATACTACTCTAGATTATTTAATATGACCATATGCTTCGTCTACATATATTTCTTCAGATCATAGACGATCTAAATCTAGAGATATAGATATGACAGTAACTACTCCTTGAGAGTAGAAAATATAATGCAATTCAGAGATGGCTAAAATTGCATGGGAATGATGCATATTACGACATTGCGTAGAGACACTGACAGATCCAGGATGAGCACCCGAGGGGAGCTAACTAATGAAGATTTAAGGCTTAAGCTAAAAATTAATGATGAATTTAAAGCTAACTAATGGTGAAATTTAATGGTGAACTAATGGAGCTCAAGGGGGGCTGCAGCCACCACATCCCCCCCCCCCCTCCGGGATCCGCCAATGCGTAGAGCCAATGCGTAGAGAAATATAGTAGTACTATCATAATATAATATAGTAGTATTGTCGTAAGTCGTAAGACATTGAGGTTAGGTATATTGATTTTGTGATAAGCATCATCTCATCTTAGGGCCCGTTCGGTAGAGATCCAGATTCTGAGAGAAACGTTTCAGATCCAGATTCTCTCTAGAAATGTTTCTCCAAGAAACTGAATCACTGGCTAAATTTGTTTGGCTAGGTAGCCGGATTCATCAGGTCCTCAAAAGAGAAGAATGTGGTGAATTGACATGTATGCCCTTATGATTTTGTTATGGTTGAAAAACTACCGTACTAATTAATCTATTTCCGTACTATTGGACCACACAAAATATTGTACTAATTAATCCATACTGATGTCATTAGCATCTTGTAGGAGTAGCTGTCCCTAGATGGGTTCGCCTACTTTGGAGGATGCGTTTGTGTGTGTATTGTCTTGTCTGAGAGAGGATAAATAGTGACAGGTGCTGTAATTACGTAGCAAGCAGGTCGGAACGTTTTTTTTTTTTGGGGGGGACAGACAAAACTCGAGAAACGTTTCTCTCGTGAAACGGTACGCCACAAGTGCGTTTGGCAGCGTTTCTGCTGATTCGGATGAGAATCGAAACGGATCCTGGATGCCGAACGCATTTCACAACCCAAAGATTTTAGGCAGAAGCATGTGCCACAGGGCCAATTACCAGAACAAGTAATTACAACCAGATGGTGTGAGCATTCTAGTTTCACGGCATCCACAAAACACCTGGTAAGTTTGACCAGCCATGCTGAAAGGCATCCGTCCCAAATCCACCATTTCAGAAAGAATCGGCTGAAACAACAGGAACTTACAGCCAGTCCTACCCTACCAATAGAACAGGTTAAAACAACAACGTTGGCGCATCAACAGGATAAAACATTTCTACTGCACGACACTAAAATCAACACTACAGGAGCAGCAAGCTTATGGAAGTGTTGAGTCCTAGTTTTGTAATAGGCAGTTTACACGGTCACCGTGGCGGCCACGACGTCGCCCATGACCCGAGTCATGCGCTCCGTGCGCTAATTGATGTAATCTGTATATAAATACCACACACTGAGGCAATACAATGCTGTTGGCCATCTATTCTCTTGTCTACATGGTATCAGATTGCGCAGCCTGATCCTGTGCCCCTTTCTTCCGCAACCGCTCGCTGCCAATCCTCTCGTCGCCGCTCCTCCCTCGCCGCCGCTCGGCGCCCTCCGTCATGGACATGGAGGATAATCCTCTCTTCGGCTTTCAGTCCGACCACGACTCCATCTCTTCTGATTCCGGCGACTCCAGCCCCTCCACCGTCGCTCCACCACCGCCAGTCCCGGCGACGGTGATCCAATCCATCAACATCAAGTCGCATGTCCCCGTCGAGCTCGACGTCGTTGAATCCAACTACACCGAATGGCGCTGTTTCTTCGATGCTTTTGTCGGCAAGTTCGGCCTCACCTCTCATCTCACCTCTGCCCCAACCCCTGCCAACCTTCGTGATTCCGATTGGGTCATGAAAGACCAATGTCTTCTCAGCTGGCTTTACAATTCCATCTCCAAAGATGTCCATTCCATTGTTCGCACTCCCAAAGCTTCGGCCTATGTCATCTGGAACGCGATCCATGATCAATTCCGTGACAATGAACTTCATCGTGCTGTTTATCTCAACGCCGAATTTCGTAGCCTTCTCCAGGGCGACATGGACATCACGCAGTATACCGGCAAACTGAAACAGCTCGCGGATGCCCTGCGCGACGTTGGTCAGCCGGTTCGTGAGACTAGTCAGGTCCTGAACATGCTCCGTGGACTCAATGCCAAGTTTCGCCATGCTGTTCCCGTCATCACCGCCAAACACCCTCCCCACACCTTCCTCTCCGCGCGGTCCTATCTTCTTTTGGAGGAGCAGTACGACCATGAACACGCTAAGGCGTCACAGCACCAGGCGCTTCTCGCCACCGGTGGATCGCGCCTCCCGGCTGCCACTGATGGCAGCTCTTCCTCTGCGTCAGGCGTTCCGGCGGCTGGGTCCGGTACCACTCCCCCTGGCTCGGCGGGAACGGCCACGCCACGTTCTATCTCGACTGGGTCCGGCCAAGCTCCACGATCTGATGGCAACCGCTATTCCAAGAAAAAAGGAGGACGTGGTCGTGGCGGTTCCAGCTCCTCCAACACACCTCGCCCACCTTCTCCTAGCTGGGCACCCGGCTTCAACCCGTGGACCGGCATGGTGCAGGCGTGGCCCATGCCGTTCCGGGCTCCTGGCGCCGGCGTTCTCGGCTCGCGTCCTGGACCTCCACCGCAACAGGCCTACTTTGCCGGACCTGCGCCGCCAGTACCTGGGAATGCTCCATCGGATGTCTGGAACCATCAGGCTATGCTCGCCACGCTGGCCACCTTTGGTGTTCCACCGTCCGGACCCCAGCCGACGGAGTGGTTTCTGGACACCGGCGCCTCGTCACATATGGCTGCAAATCCTGGTAACTTTCACTCTGCTCATCCCGTGTTCAATTCAGCACCGATCGCAGTTGGTAATGGCGCCCTTCTTCCTGTCACTCATCGTGCATCCTCCGCCATTCCCACTGCTCGCTCTCCTCTCCATCTCAAGAACATTCTTGTTTCTCCGTCTTTAGTAAAGAATCTCATTTCCGTTCGTTCTCTAACCCGCGACAACAACGTGACTGTCGAGTTTGACCCCCTTGGTTTTTCTATCAAGGATATCCCCACACGGACGGTGCTCCTCCGATGTAACAGCGGCGGCGATCTCTATTCCTTGGCGTCATCGTCTTCGTCGTCCCCGGCCGCTTTGCTCGCCACCGCGTCTGCTCCTTCCGTGCACCTGTGGCACCAACGGCTGGGTCACCCAGGGCGTCGCGCACTTCACAACACTCTTCCTCATTTAGATTTCAGCAGCTCCAAATCGTCTCCACATGCTTGTACTGCTTGTCAGCTAGGGAAGCATGCTCGCCTACCCTTTTCTGACTCACAGTCAGTTAGTTATGTTCCCTTTCAACTTATTCACGCCGATGTCTGGACTTCTCCAATTACTAGCTGTTCTGGGTTTAAATATTATCTTGTCTTGATCGATGACTATACTCACTACGTCTGGTCTTTTCCTCTACGCAACAAGTCTGATGTGTTTGCCTGTATCTTCTCCTTTCATACATATGTCCAAACTCAGTTTCAGCTTCCTATAATTGCTTTTCAGTCGGACAATGGTCGCGAATTTGATAACCTCGCCCTACGCGAACATCTTACTGCCCATGGTGTTGCATTCCATCTTTCTTGCAACCACAAAACGGCAAGGCTGAGCGAATTCTTCGTACTCTCAACGATTGTGTTCGGAGTTTGCTCATCCATGCTAGCATGCCCCCTGAGTTCTGGGTCGAAGCCCTATCCACTGCCACTGTCCTCCTCAACCGCCGACCTTGCCGTGCCACTGGGCAATTTACTCCTTTTCAACTCCTATTTGGTTCCCCACCGAGTTATGATCATCTCCGTGTTTTCGGCTGCCTATGTTTTCCAAACTTGTCTGCCACCGCGCCGCACAAACTGAGTCCACGATCTGCGTCCTGTGTGTTTCTTGGTTATCCAGCGGACCATCATGGCTATCGGTGTTTCAACCTTCAGACCAGACGAGTGATCACTTCCAGACACGTCGTGTTCGATGAACACCAATTCCCATTTCAGTCTGCTTTGCCTGCAACACCTAGGGCTGGATTAACGAGCCGGCTCGGCTCGTTTGGGCTCGGCTCGTTTTGACTCGTTAGCTAATGAGCCTGCTCGGCTCGGCTCGTTAGCGAGCTCGAGCTGGCTCGTTTGGCTCGCGAGCCAGACATAAAAAATACAAAAAAAATAAATATCTATATTTATCTAAATTTTAATATTAGCAATTATTCAAAAGCAAGCCATAAATCAAAGGAAAAAAATGATATATGATATATATTATACACATTCATATAATACATAATACATCTATAATCTATTATTGATTATCCATACATTCATTTAAAATAAAGAGAAAAATTCATAATAATCCTAAGTTTAAAGAATATAAGTCTAAACATCAACTAATGACAGAGTGCAAGACATCATCATACAAAATTAATATAACTTTAATACCAACAACTTTGGCTCGTTAGGCTCGCGAGCCAGCTCGAGCGAGCTCACGAGCTGGCTCGTTAACTAAACGAGCAGAAATGCTGGCTCAGCTCGTTAAAAAATATAAACGAGCCGAGCCATTAACGAGCCGAGTCGAGCGAGCTACCGAGCTGCGAGCTTTTCGTTCAGCCTTAGCAACACCGCTGTCACTGCCTACTGTTTCCCGTCCGCCAACAGACATAGTTGTCGTTCCTCTGGCCTCCCCATCACCAGCTGCACGAGTGGCTGCCTTGCCTGCTTCGTCGGCACCAGTAGCGCCCTCTTCCCTTCCTCATTCTCCCTCTCCAGCTCCAGTTGCTTCGCCCTCTGTCGAAGCCACATCGTCACCGGTTGCCTCCCCATCTCTCCCGGCACCGCAGCCTGACACAACCACTCACCCCATGGTGACTCGGTCTCGCGCTGGTGTCTTCAAACCTAATCCACGTTATGCCCTGGCTGCTTGCTCCACTCCGGTCAGCTCCGATATATCTCCATTGCCTACGTCTGCTCGTGCAGCTCTTCGTGACCCAAATTGGAAAGCTGCCATGGACGAGGAATTCCGGGCACTTCAGGCAAACCGTACATGGCGCCTGGTTGATCGCCCTCCTGGCTCTCACATCATCTCTGGCAAATGGGTTTTCACACACAAACTTCATCCGGATGGCACTCTCGCTCGATACAAAGCACGCTGGGTCGTGCGTGGCTTCACTCAGCGCGCGGGCGTGGACTTCAGCGAAACTTTCACGCCGGTTGTGAAGCCGGCAACCATTCGGACTGTTCTCACCATCGCGGCTTCCCGTCGCTGGTCCACACGTCAACTTGACGTCTCCAACGCGTTCCTTCATGGTCACTTGCAAGAACACGTCCTTTGTCAGCAGCCGACAGGGTTCGTGGACACTGCACAACCAAACGCCGTTTGCCTCCTCGACAAATCTCTGTATGGCCTACGCCAAGCACCGAGGGCCTGGTTTGAGCGTTTTGCGAAATTCGCTACCTCCATCGGCTTCTCCCCGACACGCTCAGACTCCTCGCTGTTTGTTCTCCGTCGCGGCCAAGACATCGCCTATCTTCTCCTGTATGTCGACGACATGGTCCTGACAGGTTCCAGCACCGCGCTTCCCCAACACGTCGTCGACAAGCTGCGTGCCGAGTTCGCCATCAAGGATCTCGGCGCGCTCCGGTACTTCCTCGGCATCGACGTCAAACGCGATGATCACGGCTTCTACCTGTCCCAGCAAAGGTACGCTGAAGACATCCTTGACAGGGCCGGCATGTCCAACTGTCGGCCTGCTTCCACACCTGTCGAGGCCAAGGGGAAGCTCTCCAGCGACGGACCTGCCATCGACGATGCTTCTTCCTACAAACGTATCGCCGGTGCGTTGCAATACTTGACTATCACGCGTCCGGACTTGGCCTTTGCAGTTCAGCAAACTTGTCTTCATATGCACGATCCCCGTGCCCCGCATTTGGCTCAGCTGAAGCGCGTGCTCCGGTATGTCCGCGGCACCACAGCTCTTGGGCTCTGCTTGCGCGCATCACCGACGCTCGACGTCACGGCATACTCCGACGCCGATTGGGCTGGCTGCCCCGACACAAGACGGTCGACGTCCGGGTTCTGCGCGTTCCTCGGTGAAGCGCTGGTGTCTTGGTCTTCAAAACGCCAACCAACGGTCTCGCGCTCTAGCGCGGAGGCTGAATATCGGGCAGTCGCCAACGCTGCAACCGAGTGCATTTGGCTTCGACAACTGCTCGGTGAACTCAGTTGCTCCGTCAACAAGGCCACCGTGGCGTACTGTGATAATGTGTCAGCTGTCTACATGTCGGCCAACCCGGTGCATCACAAGCGGACTAAGCATATCGAGCTTGATATACATTTTGTCCGGGAGCGTGTTCAAGTTGGTGATCTCAGAGTTCTACATGTCCCAACCGGGGAGCAATATGCTGATGTTATGACAAAGGGCCTTCCCACGGCGACCTTTGAGGTGTTTCGCTCCAGCCTTTGTGTCGTCCCTACGGCGGCGTGACGACTCATCAGGCTGCGGGGGGGTGTTGAGTCCTAGTTTTGTAATAGGCAGTTTACACGGTCACCGTGGCGGCCACGACGTCGCCCATGACCCGAGTCATGCGCTCCGTGCGCTAACTGATGTAATCTGTATATAAATACCACACACTGAGGCAATACAATGTTGTTGGCCATCTATTCTCTTGTCTACAGGAAGCAACAAGTTGATTAAAAAAAAATACTGTGTGGCTCAAGTATAATCGAGCGTGATCCTTAGAATAATACAGTAACCGGCGCACCAGTTACTAACATCCAAAATATAAGCTACAACTTCCACAAGTTCAGAGGTTGCAAACACAGAATGTTTCAAAACACTAATAACGTCCTACAATAACTGCTTCTATGCTACCCAGTGTCACAGTCTTCATCATCGATCCCCTCCAGCATCCTTGACATCAACGGTGAACTCGTACTCCTGGTCACAGCCCAAGTAAGAGTCTGACATCAAGTAAATCATGTAATCCTTTCTCCCTGCCTCCGCAGGAGCAGAAAACTCAAGTTTCACTCTTGCCCTCTTCTGGAGTGCCACTCTTTTGATTGCAGTAACTGGTTTGTGGAGCTGTCACCAATCACCAGCCACCACCCTTCTTCCTTGGGCTTGGGGAACCTTGGCGCATGGACTGGACCAACCTCAGATGGCAAGTTAGTCATGTCGCGCTCCAGCGTTACCTGCATTGTTACATTGTCACCAGTTCCTATATCATCACCCTCACGAACCTCATAGGCCATATCAACATTAGGGAACCACTTGAAAAATTCAATGATGTCCTGCAGCTGAGAGTTTGATAGCTGTAAAAGATCCCGCATCTCATCAACACCCATCTCAGCAAGATCAAAGATACTCTCGATGGGCTTCGCTTCATTTTCCTGGCACCTCCGAACCAAGTCCTTTGTGAAGTGTGGAACTTGAAGCAGCACAGAATCCCGATCCCACATGCCTTGTGTCACCATTTGACTCAACTCCATTGCACTAAGAGCGAGGCTAAGCCAACCATTGCTGGATATAATATCAACCATTGCCTGGAGCAACCTATGGGCAGAAAGAAGAATCTCACGCTGATCAACTGCCAGGTTTCCGACCACTGTTTGCCTTGAAAAATGGGCTTGCAGCAGAGAATTGGCCTTCACATGTGCATCACCATACTTGGGCTTTTCGATAGAGAACCTCTGGTGGCGAACAAGCCTCTCAATGAATTCTTCCTCACCAGGACGACCTGAAAGTTCTGCATATTCTGAAGCAGATGCTAGAATCTCTAGGAGTCCTTTCATCTTAGTCTTCTGGGTCAGCATAGAGCTGAAACGCTCAATAGTTGTGTAGCTAATATAGTAGTATGAAGCAATAAGGCCAAGGTTGAGGGGCTTCAGGTACATGTACTCCTCTATAGCCACACACTTACTTGATTCAAGATCATTCATGACAGTCTCAACTAGCTCAGAAAGATGATCTGAGAGATGCCTGTGACTTACACCCTGAAGATTGTAGAAGTTAGGATTCTTTGTCAGCCGCCGATACATGAAAGTCCAAGTAAGATAATCCACGGCATCTTGCTTATTCTCTACAACACCAACTACCACCTCAGCATTCATATGATCGTGCAAGAAATGGTGAAGATTGCTCTCAACAGGGAATGCCTCAAAAAGGAACTTCTTGTAGTACTCTTTGCGAGGTGCGTGACACAATATAACACATTTGCCCGAGTTATCTTGAAGTGGTCTGCTGGCATGACCCATCATTTGAAGCAGATCTGTAATTGGATAGTCGGTGTGAGCATTCTCACGGCCATCATAATACTGGGTCCCCATGACAACCACCAAATGAGCAGGCAATGGTCTTCCCCAACACATTGTGCTGCATGCAAAACACACTTGGATTCTCCCACCAAGGAACAGCTGGGTTACAAGTTCCTGATCAAGTTCACTAAGACCCTCATGCAAATAGCCTACACCACATTTAAGTGTATTCTTAAGCGTCTCTTCTTCAACACCTCTGGTGAAAATATCCATCTCATCTTCTGACCCAAGGAGAAACGGAGTTCCACCACCCTCAACCCTAGAGTATGCACACAAGTCCAATGCAGTCAATCTTGAATGCTTCCTTGTCGGTACATACACCAGGGCAGGTTTACTGTTCTTTGCATGCTGTGTGATGGCAGTGTAGGTAGGCTTTGTCATTGCTTGCATCCTTGCCTCGAAGTTTGCTATATCCACACCCTGAATGTGAATTTCCAAAGGCACAGGTCTCACTACTGGAGGGAAGTTGAAGAGGCCATGAGAGGTAGCACCAATCCATTCACCGAGATCTTTAGCATTAGCAAGTGAAGCTGAAAGTGCTACGATCCGTATGTTACTGCCAATATGACTTGAAATACGCCTCATCCTAGATACAATGGCTTCCAAAACATGCCCCTTATCAGACCCAAGTAGATGAAGTTCATCAACTATGAATAAGCTGATCTGTTGGATGTGCTTTCGCTGTTTCCACCGGCGAGACAGTGCATCCCACTTTTCAGGAGTACTGATTATGATCTCTCCTTTATCCAGAAGCTTCAAATCAGCTGCGGTTTCACCAGTGAGCTCAACTACCTTGGCAAATTCTCCGAATTTCCGCTCCCAGTCCCTGTATCTTTCTTTTGCGAGAGCTTCAATGGGAGCTATATAAACGACATGCATGTTGCTCTCACCAGACACTGCCCTCTGGTGGTTCCTTAGTATAGCAAACTCTGCACACATCGTTTTCCCACTGCCCGTTGGTGCAGCGACCAACACACTGTCATCACTGTTATACAAGACAGTGAATACTTGAGTCTGGATGGGATTGAAATGCTTGAAAGCACTATATAGGCCCTCATATCTTAAAAGCACTATATAGGCCCTCATATCTTGCATTTCTCAATACACTAACAGGTAGAGGCTGCAGATCAAGCAATTCAGTTGGTGGAGCATATTTTTCTGGCAGAATCAAGTGCCTAAAGCAGACAGGGAGAATTGTCTGAGAACCAAGCCACTTGTCAGACACAACACGTATGAAATACTGAGGCGACGGTGGCTCATATATCGGCACTGTGAAGTTCAATGTATGATCTTCATCAACATACTGTTTCTTAAGCATGAAATATTCATGGTGAAGAATGTACTCGCCATCATTATCCTCAACAATAACCCAGAAGGGCTCCACATATCCATGTACCATATCATCCCACTGGAAATCAGGTGTAATTGTCAGTTCAAAGCTCAAAACTGTACGAGTGATGAGCTGGACATAAGCCGAAAGATTCAACTTCGGTAACTGGTGGATGCACTTGTGCAACTGTCTCCCCATCTTGGGATAGCGGATTAGTTCACCAATTTCTTGTGAGGACAGATCATAGTACCTCTCCCAAGCCAACTCCTTTTTCTCCAGTTTCATCAAGATCTCCTTTGGAATTCCAGTAAACTGCCGAAGGGGAGTCTGGACACTCCACATTTGTTTATCAACCATCTTGCAAAAATTCAGCGCTTTCTCCACTAGTTGAGCCCATCCCCTCTTCAAAACAATCTCAAATAGTGCTCGTAAGAGACGTCCAGCACTCTGCATTACAGAAGGGGGAAAAATTATAAATATACAATATATAAGCAAGAAATTCAGGTTCAGAAACTGTATTAAGTAGGTGAAATCATGCAAGCGAATTATAAATTGTAGTCGACAGAAAAAAATGGCGCTACCTGTCGGATGTAGACCATATCAGAACTAAGAGAAAGGCCTTCCAGTTTCAACCTAGAAATATATGCTTGCAGCAGAACATTGATCTTTGCACTGGGTTCCTCCAAGCTCTCTTTCACAGGAATTGGCACACGGTCCAAAAGCTTTGCCAGTTCCATTTTCTCATCTAGCCTGACACCTACATACTTAAATTCTTCGCTCAGAGAAAACAGTTGACACAGCTCCATATCACCCGTTGTAGGTTTCAGGTACTCATTGTATGTTGAAATAGTTCCATGACTAATATAGTAATGACTGGCAATCCTTCCCAGATCAGTAACTTGAAAGTATCCTGTTTTCCTGTCATACTTTATCAGATTGTTCCTATCCAGTATATTTGCAGCGGAATGTATCTGCAGCAGAAAAAAAAAAAACAGAAGATCAAGAAAAGAATAGACAGAGATAGTATTCTGTAACATCAACTATATCTATGCAATATCAAGAGGCCGAACTATATCTATGCAAATCAAGAGGCAACAAAATCAATGATGGGTATGGAATAACTGCAAAAACTAAATTTATTCAGATCTCGCTGCAGCACCAAAGAAGCACATATAATACTTCAGCAGAACAGGATTTACATCAACAACCTACATCTTCCCTTCTAACAAAAAAGAACACTGGGTTTTGAGGACACAGTATTATTTCCTTCAATTCATGTTTGCATAAATACAGATATAGATATTATACTTTCTGAAGCAAAATTCATGTACAAAAAATAGCAACGCCTTGCCAATACCCATATACATTATCATTACAAATGCATGTGAAATGGTGCTAAATACAAGTAGCAATAGTGCTAAGATGAAAAGAAAACGCTAACCAACATAGTGCAACCACTACAAATGCAGCAGAAAAATTATTCTGCAACAGAGGAAAAGGAACAATAACACGACATTCTATACAGTACAAGTGCTTGTGTATCTCCGGTAATTAGCTAAGGGTGCAGTTGCCCTAGCAGAGCTGCAGTTAGGAACTGAAAGTACAGTTTTTTTTATTTAATAGCATTTAAAACTGCATGCCCACAGTAAATATGGCATACTGCAGAGACTATTGATCAATGATGCAGGCAAATATGATTATTAACTATACAAGACTGTATCAAAACACTTAAGAAATGTTTTGCATGTGCAGTTATTGAGAACCTATGGGGCAGGTGACCTCTAGTCTAGAAATAGATTGACCAAATAAGATGATACATTAGCAATTAAAGCACACTCACACAGGAAAAGACCAAAGCAATAATTGAGAAATAAAACAGCAAGATGAGCAGCTATGGCAGAACTTCAAAAACAGCAGTACACAAACGACTTACCAAATCAGCTCTCCTTTCATCAAGTGTTTTATCACTCCCCAAAATATCTGCTGGCAAACCATACAATGTTGGATTGCGGAGCATCCGAATATAGAGGTAAGTATAGCCAAGCCACGAGCATGCTTCACGACCATTCTGGATAGTCCCCAGAACAGTCTCTGCATTCAACTGATCAGCCAATTTGGATATGAACTGACTCTCGATAGGCAGCTGCTGGTTCATAAGAGATAGGTAGAACTGCAATTCACTGTGGCTAGTCAAGATTATTCCCTCTCCATGTGTATCATACTGAGGCCTTCCTGCACGACCAAGCATCTGCATAACATCCAGAGGGTTTAGTTCTGTCCAAGCACCTTTCTCTGGGTTGTAAATCTGTGTACCCTTTATGATAACAGAATGCGCTGGCAAATTGACACCCCATGCAAGGGTAGCAGTGGATACAAGTACTTGAATGTGCTTGTCAGCAAAAAGTCCCTCGACAAGCTCACGGTCAACCCTTGCCATCCCAGCATGATGAATAGCAAACCCATATGGCAGGAGGTCTTTAAGGTCATTGCTTTTGACAAGTTCAGCATGAGTGCCAAGGATCTCTTGGCTTGCACTCTCGTTCTTCAGAAAGCGGCTAACTGCGTCATTTGCCAACGCCGTGTCTCTGATGGCTTTGGCCGTTTTTGTTGTATCCTTCCTCGAGTGTACAAATATAAGCACTTGATGCTTACCAGCGGCAGCCATAACCTTCTCATAACATATCTCATTCATCAACCGCATCCTCTGTACTGGCTTCCTCACAGTGATCCCAATGTACTGCTGAGCAAGAGGGCAAGGTCGATAACTGTTGTCGAAGTAGAAGAGGCTTTCTTTGGGAACATGCAAGAATACTGCAACATCTTCATAGTTTGGTAGAGTCGCAGAGAGCCCAACCAGACGAATATGCTCCTTGGTCGTCTCAATCTTCCTGACAGTCCTAGCAACAATGCTTTCCAGAACAGGCCCTCTGTTATCATGTAGCAGATGGATCTCATCGATGATTAACAGCTTCACCATTTGGGTATAGGTTCTGTCCCCTGATTTCCTGGTCACAATATCCCATTTCTCAGGTGTCGTGACAATAATCTGTGTCTCATCAATCTGTTGCTTGGTCAAGCTCTGGTCTCCACTGAGCTCCCTAACAGTAACGTTGTAGCCTGCTAGACGCTTCGACAAGTTCCCAACGACTTCAGCGACCAATGCTTTCATCGGGGCTACATAGACAATTTTGTACTTGGTATTGTCAAACTCTCCATCCCGCATGTGCATACCAATCTGCTGAAGGATGGTAAGCACAGCCACGTTTGTTTTGCCAGAACCAGTCGGAGCACAGAGAAGGATATTGTCTGGTTTGGAAAGAGCAGTATGATAGACCCTGCTCTGAACTCTGTTCAGCTGTGTCATCCCGTCGAAAGCTGACCGTGCAAACTCTGGCATATCAGATATCTTGACAATCTTCTCCCCTGTTTCATAGGGCTTAGCCTTCAGTGCTGGCACATGAACCTCCTCATATCCCTTATGAGAGGTTCTAAATGACCCCGTAGGAAGTTCACATTTCTTGTTAGCCATAAAGCGACCACCCTGCTGAAATGAGAGCCTTTCAAGATCACGCAGCTGCCCCTGTCCTTTCAGCCATCCACTCTCCATGTCCCGCTCGGCTGCTCTGCTGTCCCTGGCACCATCAGCGCCGGCAGCTGCATCATTGCTGAGGAGCCCCTTGGCCTCATCCCTGATGCTTTTCTCCAGATTCTTCTGCCTCTCCTTTGCGGATGCTCTGGTTGCATGTAGCTGCTCCAATATCGGAGCCAAGCTTGGGTCACTTGCCATCTCTTCCACTATCTTCTTCCTTTGTTCCTGATCTTCGGCCCTGGCTAAGCGGGTACACCAAACAATCTTGAGACGGTTGCGTAGCAGCAACTTGATGAGATCAAACTTCTCATAGTCCAAGAACATGACAAGGCGATTCTCGACGTCTCTGTCGTCGCCCGATCTTCAAGGTATCCTCAGCAAGCTTCTGACTCTGCTAGGCGTCAATGTCCCCGTCCCCATATGCCTGGGATATCTTCCTCTGGAGCCAGTAAGCATCGATGTCCTGAACATTGACGGTCAGCCCCTGGTTGGCGTTCTGCATGTTGTCGTCGTCGTTTAACCAACCGCCCATCTGCATACCTCCAGGACCATTCAACTCAGCCGTGTCATCTTCGTCATCCTCATCCAGCTCATCTTGCACCTGGTTGGCACAAATACACGGTGCCGGTGGTAAGCAAATAAACATGTTGGGGCCAAAGTCAGGTAGTAGGAAGGCAAGATTAATTAATAACTAAACATATGCATAAAATGTGGTACCTGATCAAAATCGCTGTCCTCGTCTTCGTCTTCTTCAAACTCGACAGTGACGCCAACATCATCATCCAGGGTGGTGCCCATGGCGTCGGCAGAAGGCGCACCGGCAGCATCCCCAGCCGCCACATCATGGAAGTCCGTGATGAGCTTGCCGATGGAGACGAGCTGGTCCAAGAGCTGGCTGGAGATAGGGTTGAGCAGCTGCTCGATTTCCTTCTTCTTGTCAGGGTTCTTGACCTTGTCGTTCTTGAGCGTGGCGATCACCTCGTCGGCGGCCCCGGCGAGGACGTCGAGGGGCTGGCCGCCGAGCTGCTGCTGGATGAGGCCGAGCAGGGCCTCGTTGGCGGCGCGCGTCTCCTTGGTCTGGGGCTTGTAGACGGCGTCGTCGGTGAGGGAGAGGACGGAGACCTCCTGTTCGGATACTGCGCGGCGCCTGCGCTTGGCGTCGCGGCGGGGGAGGTCGGGGTCGGCGGCGGCGACGTCCTGGCACTTGGACTTGTTGGTGCGCGACTTGGAGAGCTTCTCCTCGAGCTCGGGCGGCTTGTTCTGGACGGCGCGGTCACCGAAGGACCTCGGGTCGATCTTGTCCCGGAGCGTCTCGGGCTCGCCGGTGGGCTCGTGGGTGTCGCGCGGGCGCCGGGAGTCGGTGTTCAGCACGAGGCCGGAGTTGGCGCGGTACTCGTACTGCTTGAAGCGCGCGTGCGCCTCGGCGCCGCCGCGGAGGTTGGACATGGGGGAGCTGCTGCGGACGCGGCGGAAGGCGGGTCGGAATCAGCAAGACAGGTAACCTAATCTCGGGGGGCGAGAATAGGGGTGGGAATCGAACGCAGAGACCTTTGGGCGTGCGGCCGGCGGAGGAAGGTTCCCCCACGCGCTCTCCCGGCGGGCGGGAAGTCGCGGCGGCCGGCGGCAGGGTTAGGGGGTTTTGATTTGATTTGATTTGATTTGATTTGATTTTGATCTGATGGATGGAGTGGAACGATGGCCTGACGAGTGACGAGGTCGGTTCGTTTGGAGACCGAGCAAAACCGACCTTCGGTCATTGGGCCGGCCCAATTACAAGTCGGTGGTACGATGCGAGGAAACTGGGCCCTGTCCACTTAAATGTTGCTCGAACAACGACGATGGCGGGAGCGCATCACGTCACCATTGTCATGAAGCAGCTGCTCCATACGGCGCGTCTGGAGTGGAGTGGCGTGGCGTGATAATCTGTTGAAGTAACCATGATCTCTTATACATTCATCAGTTTCAGAAGCATCTTTTATGCCCTCCTGAAACAATTTTCAGGGATCGCCTTCTGTAATTGGGGGAAGTTAAATTGTTTGCCAAAAGTTTGGATGAAACGGTTTGCCAATCTTTACAAAACGATCCACGCACCATTCTCAGGCCAGAGAACAGGCCACGTCGAGGGCAAACTGCGGCCGTCCGATCGAGCGGCCGAAGGCGGTTCCCGGCCATTTTTAAAAAAAGTTCTCAAACTCTACCGAAATCAACCCGCAGATTAACCTCCTCTCTCAGAATTTTTTGCAAAGAAACCCTTCACTTTTTCTGAAATCAATCCGCCGTCCAGACTATTTGATGGGTCGGCCTGCCACTGTGCCCGCGCTGAACATGGACTGATCTGGGCCAGGTCCGGCCCAAATGGCCATTTTTTTGTGTCTTTTATTAAATCCCATGACATGCTGATTTTGTTCATTTCATATAAAAATAGTTAGAGCTCCTAAAACCATGAAAATTTTTGTGTACACTCTCCATTATGTAATTTACATATAAAAATATTAAACTTGGAAAATAAGGAGGTTTGAAATGATTTAAATTAACCTCTTTCAAATAATAAATATATACCTTTCATGATTTCTACATATTGAAATATTGAACAAAAATTATAAAATTTGCTTTGTGGCTGCTTTGCGATGTTTCCAACCTCTAAAAAAAATTAGACAATTTTGAAATGTTTCAACAAATTATTATCACATGCTCAGTTAACAAATTAATTAAAAAAAGTTCATGCTTGATCTTCATTAGGACTACGCGTGCGCACACACACACACAATAACAACAACAACAACAACAACAACAACATAAAAAAAATCCACGCCTAACATATACAATCATCCATAAATAATAATTTGTAATCAACAAAAAAAACACTAATACATTCCATAAAAAAATAATTTAGTTGCCATTATTTATACTCATATGTCTAACTACAAAGTAAAAACAAATATGTAACAATGGCCATACGCAACTTCAACAATGGTCATGCGCGGCAAAACCGCACCGCTTTCTAGTGATTTCAGAAGTTACTCCACTCCAAATAATAAACACATTTTTGTTTAGTAGATACTTTTGTTTGCTACACATGTAGCCAATGTGTATATCTAATTAAATATGTAAGTAGCAAAAATAATGTATTAAAAATTATGACTTTAGCTAAGCATATATTACAAAAACATGCTTCATGACGAATCTGATGGTACCTATTTAGTAATAAATATAAGTATGTTTTTTATATAAATTTCGTTAAACTTGATGAAAGCCCTTGTTTGGTTTTGGGTAATTGATGAAACCTAGTTTGCTAATGGTGTGCTCTAAGTGTTCCATGAGAACAATTAGCAAACAAGATGGAGCAAAGGACCGGGTCGGTGGAGGCCACAAGTGTAGGGCAATGACGGCATCCATGAAAATGGTGTAAGCCCATCAACAAAGGAGAAAGCCCTAATGACGGCATCCATACAAATGGTATAAGTCCATCATCAAAGGAGTCCACAAACTTCATCAAGAGATGAGAAGAAAAGTGGTGAAAAGCTAGGAGCTCAAGGTAAATCAATAGGAGCTCTTTTGCTTTTGGTGATCAAGACTCCATAGAGGGAGTGATCACGTTTAGGATAGATAGCCGTACTATCAAGAGGGGTGAAATCTTTGATGAAATACGGTTATCAAGTGCCACTAGGTGTTCATGATCATTGCATTGCATATAGATGCTAGTGACTCTAACAAACCCTTGGAAAAATATTTGTAAATGCTAACACTCGAGCACAAAGGTGAAGAACACTTGGTGTTAGCACTTGGAACAAAGGGTGCAAAGGTTGGAGAGAAAACCACTGAAACCGAGCGTCGGACGCTGGTGAAGCGTAGCGTCGGACCATTGGTCAGGGTCCGACGCCTAACCCTAGCTCTAACCTGTCTGAGGGCGTCGGACGCTAAGTTCTTGAGCGTTGGACTATTGTCTGAGCGTCCGACGGTGCAGAGCAATGAGGAGGTGACCCGTGGCAAGCTGTGGTGCGTCGGACGCACACCGTTGGTCCGACAGCGAGCGTCGGACTAGGTCCGAGCATTTCTGCACCTCTCGGTGCAGATTTTGCTAGCATCGGACGAGTGTTTTCTTTAGTCTGACGCATCGTTTGGTTTCAGTCCGACGGTGAACTGCAGCGTGCGTCGGACCGAGGATTTTAGTCCGATGGCTCTCCGTCCGACGGTCTGTTTGGCGCGAGAGTTAGCCGTTGTGATCCAATGAAAGATTTCAAGCGGCTACTGACACGTGGCACGAATCCAGAGCATCGGACCTTGGAGTTTGGACCGACGGTGCGCGTGCAACCGTCCGACGGTGCACAGTTTAGCTCAAACGGCTATGTTTTTGTGAGGGGCTTATAAATAGCCCTTTGGCCGGTTTGGGGAGGCTCTCTTGGCCACTCTAATCATTCCTACTTACTTGTGAGTCGTTCCACTCCACTCTCACTCATCCTACTTGATTATGTTCATCATTTGGTGAATTTGGAGTGCATCAAGTGCATTGCTTTGATAGAGATCATCTAGAGGCACTTGGTAGTTGGATTTCGTAGTAGTTTCTCTTGTTACTCTTGGAGTTTACCGACTCCTAAACGGCTTGGAGCTGCGAGGATCGTTGAGGGGAGTGGGTGATTGTCTCCGCCTTCGATCGGTGACTTGTGAGGGGTTCTTGAGCCTATCCCCGTGAAAGATCGCGAAAGGCTACTCTAGTGGATTGCTCATAGCTTGTAGATCCCCATCTTGTGTTGGTTGTGCGGCACCCTTGAGAAGGGTTTGGCATGTGATGCCAATTAGCACGTAAACCTCCAAGTGGGTGTATCGCTACAACGAGGACGTAGCCTGCCGGTAAGCAAGTGAACCTCAGTAAAAACCTTGTGTCCATCTCTTGCCAAGGTTTTCTATTGTGTTGTGATTGATCATTTTGCTATTCACTTCCTCTTCACACCGGCGGTATAAAATCTTCTCTCTACCTTCTTTACTTTTGCGTACTTACTTTCTTGTACTCCTTGTTGTAGTTGTTCACTTAGGGGTAGAGTAGAGTAGTGACTTAGCGTTTTGTGTGTGACTTAGAGATAATAGGTTAGAATGGTTATGTGGATTGCATTTTTAGTAGGCTAGCGCAAGAATTCGCTTCGCTTATTATTTGTCTAACCTCTTGGCTTAAGTGTTATTTGTAGAATTTTTATAGGCTATTCATCCCATCTCTAGCTATTTAGGACCGTTCACTTGGCATACTTTGGAAACAGTGCAATAGTAGACCAAATCATCACTGACCAGGATAACTCCGGTTGCAAATTTAGGACTAGAGAGCATGGCAACATTGAGTTTGAAAGTATTGAGTTTATCATGAGCTGTTGTGAGCTGTTTTTGTTCTAAACATTTGTTTTAAAAACATCTTCATGGATGAAGCTCTTTTTATGCTTTTATGAAAAAAACGGAGAGATGTAATTTTTTTTTAAAAAAAGTAGTTTTTCATAGCTCTCTGTCTTGTACCCATGCATGAAGCTATTGGTTTCGAAAACAGCTCACCCTTTTTCGCGACTGTGCTTGCCACGTATTTCATTAAGAAGAAGTAGAGAAACAGTACCGTTGACACTCAAATTTGGCCGCCTCGACAAAATAGGCTGGGCCGGGTTTGGAACCCAGCTAGGCCAGGTTTGGCCCTTGTGCCGGGCCCTGCTAGTCGAACACATGTCACCTCCAGAGGCCCCATGAAACCCGGCTTGGCCGGGTCTAGTCGAGTCCAAGCCGATTAATAGATTAGGTCGGTTTTTGGCAATGTTTTGACGTGGGAAACTTGAGACTTACCCTAATACGTGTTTCCTACTGGGATAAGATCACCCTCTCTATATATATGAGAGGATCATGGCCGATTGAGATCTTAACCATCCGATCATCAAAATACATCTACAAAATAGGCTTTTCGGTGGTTCAACCCCTTATCTTGTTTTTCGGCTCATCAAAATTGCATGCCGCACAGTGATTTGCATAGCAAAGAACTCCCTCGAACAGTGGAGCCAAACAGGGAAGGCATTTTGGGTTCGAGCTCAGATGAGACGGAAAATAGCGTCTTCCAGGGGAGATGACGCATACTCTGGTGTTGGGCCCACGACGGAGGCTGACGACTTGAGAAGGCGGAACCACGGCGGACAGCTGCCGGCGCGGCGAGGAGAAGCGACGGAGAGGCGGGTCCATGGCGAGGCATAGCGTTTCGGCTTACATAGATTGGTGTGAAGATTAGTGACAATCCCGCCTTCTGTTGCAATGGAACCACTGGTACTGGCAGTCGGATCAAGCGACAAGCAATTTGTGGTGCAGAAAATAGTAGAACATGAGATTTATATCAAAACAAACCAACACGTGCTTACTATATTTGTGTCTAGGATGAGATTTACATCAAAACAAGAGCAAACCAACATGAGATTAACCAGTGCTAGTCCTGGGAATGATGCGAGCACGGAGCGGGTGTTTCATGACCGTGGTGAATTCCAGCGTCTCTGTCATGTCGACGGCGGTCTCCCCGTCCGCCGGCGGCAGCCACTGCATCTCCTTGACGAGGCTGGCCACGAAGAACTCCACCTGCAGCATGCCGAGCGTGTACCCAGGGCACATCCGGCGGCCAGCGCCGAAGGGCATCATCTTGATCTCCCTGCTCCCTGTCACGTCGACGTCGCTGCCCTCGCCGCCGTCGAGAAACCGCTCCGGCCGGAACTCCAGCGGCCTGGTCCACGTGGCCTCGTCGCGGCTCATCTCGCCCACCATGAAGTTCACCTCGGCACCCCTGGGCACGACGTACCCGCCGATCTCCGCGGTGGCGGCGTGGCCACGAACGCCGTGCGGCAGGAGGAAATGCGCCGGCGGGTGCAGGCGGAGGCCCTCGAGCACCACGGCCTTGAGGTAGGGCGTCTCTCCGCCGTCGGCGAGAGTGAGACCTGCTGCCGGCTTGTCCCTGACCTCCTCGTACACCTTGGCCTGGATGTCGGGGTGGGTGACGAGCTCCGCCATGATCCACTCGAGCAGCGTCAGCGTGGTGTCCGTGCCGGCGTTGATGAACTCGGAGCAGAGGCTGACGAGCTCGGCGTCCGAGAGCGGGCGGTGACCCTCTTCGGCCACGCGCAGCGCAAGGAGGGTGTCCGCGTAGCACGGCGGGTCGTCGGCGTCGGCGTCGGAGCGACCGGCTGCGCGTCTGGCACGGATGAGCGGGAGGAAGACCTCGTTGAGCTTCCGGTGGAGGGCGACGAGCGCCGCCCACCGCTTGCGGAAGAGCCTCTTGGTGAGCGCCGGGAAGAAGGCGAAGATGGGGAAGCTGGTGAAGGTGCGGAGGACCCGGAGCTGGACTTCCTCGATCTCGCCGAGCGCCGCCGCGCTGAGCCGGCTGGCGCCGAGGCTCATGTACACGAGGAGCTCGAAGAGGGCGCGACGGAACAGGGGCCTCACCTCGACGGCGGCAGCTCCGGCGCGCGCGCGGAGGAGGAGGTCGGCGACGAGCGCGTCGCGCACCCGGCGCCGGGCTGGCGCGAAGAGGGCGACGCGAGCCGGGTGCAGCGCCTCGGCGGCGAGGTTGCGGCGGAGGAGGCGCCAGTAGGGCCCGTAGGGGGAGCCGCTGACGTCGCGCGCGCCGGCGGTGAAGAGGCGGGCCGGGTCGTTGAGGGGCGGGCGGTCGGCGAAGGTGGCCCCGCCCTGCACCAGCGTCCGGTGCGCCACGCGGCGGTCGGCGACGAAGACGATCGTGCGGAAGAGGCGGACGGAGAAGACGGGCCCGTGGCGCGCGCGCAGCTCGCGGAGCAGCGGGCCCAGGTCGAAGATGGAGCGCCGCAGCGCCAGGAACTTGGCCAGGAACACCACCGCCGGCGGGCCCGGTGGGAGCTGCTGCTGCTGGTGGACCTTGTTGCTTCCTGGCGCTGATCGTGATCGGGCGAGGCGGAGCAAGAAGAGGAGCGAGGCGGCTACGAGTGCGAGGAGGGTCCAGAGGACGAGCGGCGGCGAGGTGGCGGAGGTCTCCATGGCTATGGCTGCTGCACAGCAAGAGCAAGGTACTACTTCATAGCGGTCGCAACACGGTAGCGGTCCCTAAACGCTACCGCTACGATGTAAACATATTTGAACTTAGCGCCTGCTATTTGACACAGTGTAAGTCAGCGTCTAATTTTTAACATAACAGTCCGCTATAGCGGTCCGTGTCCAATTGAACATAACTAGTTCATTTTTAATTTAAAGATGTATTTGATCGAAAATCGACTCTTCCAATATAATTAAGTTTCTATTTACGCTATTTTCAGTTATATGTTTATTAGTCTATCATTAGTGTATTTAGTTCATTTGTTAATGTGTTAGAAAATCATTTTTACATTATACTCAATCCGCGACGTAAAAGATAATCTGCTACCAACGCGCTATTTATTACCTTGCTCCACACGCACTGCACTTGCTGTTGCTATCGTGTTCTAAATTCTAATCTACTAGACTACTATAGTATGTGGTACAGTTGGATGTATCCAAGTTTGAAAAGTTGCAAGTCGACCGAGCCAGTGGACGAGTGTGCAGAGTTTCACTATCATAAATAAATAATATCTATAGATTTTCCGGCGTGGCTTACACGGGACGTGACTAACAGCAGACCAAGATGCAACATTAATATATTTATTTATTTATTTATTCATCATCGTTAAACAAACCTCTTGGACCGTAATACAGTATTGTCGAGTATATATATTTTGTGGTAAGCACGTCATCTCTATCTTAGCTAGCAAAAATTCAATATTTATTAGGAACAACGATGAAAAAGAAGGTACATATATATTTCCTCTCCTTATAGAGACTGGTATTAAACACTAAGTATGACATAATAAATTATGTGCTCTTGACTACAGAAGGAGCGGGCAAGAACAGAGATGCATCAGCTGTCGTAAAAATGGCTAGGAAGCAAGCATTTCAAAACCTAGTGCTTCTAGACTCTAGAAAACTTTCCATCAGGATATGAGACAACCCAAAAGATTACAAAATTGCTAAACAACACACCGGTGTTTTGGCGGTCCTGGACACGCGATTTTGTGACCCATCCATCGGACACGCATCTATCGATCTACTGTCCAATCTCTCCCCACCGCTGCTGGTTTTGTTGTGTCTTTATTTTGCGGGGTCCACTTCTCGGCCCAACTGGAGTCACATCTGAAATTCTGCTAGTTTCTATTCTCAGTTCCATTTCCCATCGTCTTCCTCCCCACGTCGTTCTGGTCCGGCGAGAGGCGACCGGCAATTCTTAGGGTTTGCGTTCGTTACCTTTGTTTCCTTCTAATCCTAGTCAATCTTAGTTGTTAGGGTTCGTTCTCGCATTATTCAGCAATCAGGGATGTTTGGTTCACACATTGTAGGTTTCAGGTACTCATTGTATGTTGAAATAGTTCCATGACTAATATATAGTAATAACTGGCAATCCTTCCCAGATCAGTAACATGAAAGTATCCTGTTTTCCTGTCATACTTGATCAGATTTTTCCTATCCAGTATATTTGCAGCGGAATGTATCTGCAGCAGACAAAAAAAACAAAAGGTCAAGAACAGAATAGGCAGAGATAGTATGCTGTAACATCAAGTATATCTATGCAATATCAAGAGGCAGAACTATATCTATGCAAATCAAGAGGCAGTAAAATCAATGATGGGTATGGAATAAATACAAAAACTAAATGTATTCAGATCTCGCTGCAGCATCAAAAAAGCACATATAATACTTCAGCAGAGCAGGATTTACATCAGCAACCTTTCATCTTCCCTTCTAACAAAAAAGAACACTATGGGTTTTGAGGACCACAGTATTATTTCCTTCAATTCATCTTTGCATAAATATAGATATTATACTTTTTGGAGCAAAATTCATCATGTACAAAAAAATAGCAACGCCTTGCCAATACCCATGCACGTGAAATGGTGCTAAATACAAGTAGCAATAGTGCTAAGATGAAAAGAAAATGCTAACCAACATAGTGCAACCACTACACATGCAGCAGAAAAATTATGCTGCAACAGAGGGAAAGGAACAATACCACGACATCCTCCTACAGTACAAGTGCTTGTGTATCTCTGCCTTCTCTGGTAATTAGCTAAGGATGCAGTTGCCCTAGCAGAGCTGCAGTTAGGAACTGAGAGTACAGTTTTTTTATTTATTTAATAGCATTTGCTGCATGCTACATAAATATGGCATACTGCAGAGACTATTGATCAATGATGCAGGCTAATATGATTATTAACTATACAAGACTGTAACAAAACACTTAAGAAATATTTTGCATGTGCAGTTATGAGAACCTATGGTGCAGGTGATCTCTAGTCTAGAAATAGATTAACCTAAGATGATACATTAGCAATTAAAGCACACTCACACAGGCATGGACCAAAGCAATAATTGAGAAATAAAACAGCAAGGATGAGCAGCTACGTCAGAACTTCAAAAACAGCAGTACACAAACTACTTATCAAATCAGCTCTCCTTGCATCAAATGTTTTATCACTCCCCAAAATTTCTGCGGGCAAACCATACAATGTTGGATTGCGGAGCATCCGAATATAGAGGTAAGTATAGCCAAGCCACGAGCATGCTTCACGACCATTCTGGATAGTCCCCAGAACAATCTCTGCATTCAACTGATCAGCCAATTTGGATATGAACTGACTCTCGATTGGCTGCTGTTGGTTCATAAGAGATAGGTAGAACTGCAATTCACTGTGGCTTGTCAAGATTATTCTGATCCCTCTCCATGTGTATCATATTGAGGCCTTCCTGCACGACCAAGCATCTGCATAACATCCAGAGGGCTTACTTCTGTCCAAGCACCTTTCTCTGGGTTGTAAATCTGTGTACCCTTTATGATAACAGTATGCGCTGGCAAATTGACACCCCATGCAAGGGTAGCAGTGGCAAGTACTCGAATGTGCTTGTCAGCAAAAAGTCCCTCGACAAGCTCACGGTCAACCCTTGCCATCCCAGCATGATGAATAGCAAACCCATATGGCAGGGGGTCTTTAAGATTATTGCTTTTGACAAGTTCAGCATGAGTGCCAAGGATCTCTTGGCTTCCATTCTCGTTCTTCAGAAAGCGGCTAACTGTGTCATTTGCCAACGCCGTGTCTCTGATGGCTTTGGCCGTTTTTGTTGTATCCTTCGAGTTTACAAATATAAGCACTTGATGCTTACCAGCGGCAGCCATAACCTTCTCATAACAGATCTCATTCATCAACCGCATCCTCTGTACTGGCTTTCTCACAGTGATCCCAATTTACTGCTGGCACAAACACATGGTGTCGGTTGTAACTGTAAGCAAATAAACACGTTGGGGACAAAGCCAGGTAGTAGGAAGGCAAGATTAATTAATAACTAAGAGAATTGTTACGGTACCTCCAAATGACTATGAGCCGTTCATTTAATTCGAGCGGACGGTTACGATCAGATATTATCGCCTAGGAGGTAATATATTATAAATATATTTTTATTTAATTATTTATTTTATAAAATAGGATAAAAAATAAATATTTAGATATGGAAATTTTTTTTTAATTGGATTGCATGCACCTAGATTCGATTGCACAGATTGAATCGGCCTTGGCAACCGCATGCACCTAGATCGGACTTTGTGCGTGTGTTGAGTGGTTGTGAATGATACTCTTAAATTACATTGTAATAGTTGTAATTGTTGTACCTTAGCATTGCCCAAATTATGTAATAGTTGTACCTTAGCATTGCCCAAATTATGTAATAGTTGTACCTTAGCATTGCCCATATGCATAAATGTGGTACCTGATCAAAATCGCTGTCCTCGTCTTCGTCTTCTTCAAACTCGACAGTGACGCCAACATCATCATCCAGGGTGGTATCCATGGCGTTGGCAGAAGGCGCACCGGCAGCGTCCCCAGCCGCCGCATCATGGAAGTCCGTGATGAGCTTGCCGATGGAGACGAGCTGGTCAAATAGCTGGCTGGAGATAGGATTGAGCAGCTGCTAGATTTCCTTCTTCTTGTCAGGGTTCTTGACCTTGTCGTTCTTGAGCGTGGCGAGCACCTCGGCGGCGGCCCCGGCGAGGACGTCGAGGGGCTGGCCGCCGAGCTCCTGCTGGATGAGGCTGAGCAGGGCCTCGTAGGCGGCGCGCGTCTCCTTGGTCTGGGGCTTGTAGACGGCGTCGTCGGTGTGGGAGAGGACGGAGACCGTGTGTAATTACTAGTGGTTTAAATGAGATAGGCTGCATAAGCTATTTCAATCACAACTCATTTTTTTACTAGATAAAGCACAATGATCCTGCTAATGATATTGGCTTTATTTTTCTTCCATCCCTATCCAAGATCCAGTGTTCCCAGCTATGCCTAAGTAATTCAATAGCGAAATACAGTTTCTGAGAGAATTGGACTGCAGGTATTCACAATAAAAGGTGTAAAACAACTTGTGTTTTTGTAAGGAACAAACATGGAATTAGTTATAGCTCTCAAGTGCCAATATATCGATTTGTATGGACTGAAGTTTGAAATTTCTAGGCTTTTCTTTGAACCGCAACAGACAGTTTTACTTTAGCACCAATAGTAGGCATGAGCATGGCAAGAAATTTAGGAATTTGAGATGGGCATCCAGTGGGTAAACACGAAGAACACAAAACTGCAGGTAATTATGCCTTCAGGTCCTTTAGGGATTGTGCCAAACTGCAAATGAAGTTGAATCAAGATTGAAATACTATAGACAGCTTAAGCAACTTTCCCCACCTCAATTTTAACTATAATAGCAACAATACCCGCATGACGAGCTGCAGCACCAACATACGCCTACCCAGATCAGATAGTGGGTCGACATGCGGCATGCAGATACAATCCTAATCTACAACCTACAGCACAAAACTGCTTCAGCAATGCCAGCAGTCCAGGACTCAACAGCACTGAAACACTCAATCTAGATCCAATTGAACAAAAGCTGGCCAGTCAGTTTCCACATGAATCAGCATCTAAACATCCGGATGCGCAAACGGAGGAGGCTTGTGTGGTTTTGTAGAGGTACCTTTGTGCGGCCTCGGCCTGGTTCTGGTAGAACTTGGCGAAGCGACCGCGGTTGGCTGGCTTGGGTTTAGAGGGCTTTTCTTAGGGCGCAAGCCGGCGATCTCCTGCACTGGCGGCACGTGCACCAGCACCGTCCTCCACGCCATGCACCGTACTACAATGTGGAATTTTTGAGGCACCATTGGTTAGGAGGACAACCTCAACAATGATGGCGACTATTGTCAAAAAAAAAAAAAAATGACGGCGACGACGACGAGTCGACTAGTGACTGACTTTCGGTCATTGGGCCGGCCCAATTTACATGTCGGTGGTACGATGCGAGGAAACTGGGCCCTGTCCATTTGCAGGACTTTTAAAAAAACTGTTGCATATATGAGAAAAGTCATTTGTATATTCTTGCATTCATTCTTATTAAAATTGGTTGCATTAAAATATTAGAAGCAAGTTGAATGACATAACTTTTAGTGGGAGATGACATGGATACTTGGAAGATGATGTGGATGGCTAATTTGAAAAAAAAAAAGATGATGTGGATGCCTTGTATGTTGAGATGGAACATTTATTAGAGATTAACTTAATTTATAAGAGATACAGATAACGTGGGCACAAAATATTATCTTAATTTCATGATTTATCTCATAGAGAAGAGAGATTTTTTATAAAATCCGTCAAGTGAGGATTTTCTTTAGTGATGGAATTTGGAACCTTCGTTTATTTCTGAAAACAGACTTTGGACAGGCTGTCCAGACAAATATGATTTCGACGAATCAACCTAATTCTAGATTTTGAGATGATTCCTAGATGTTTTTGAAGACCAAAGGGAAGCACAACACGTCACCTCATAGCAATGAACCAGCTGCTTCATGCACGCATCATCACCAGACATGAGCTCCATACGCGCGCGTGACTAGAGTGGAGTGGAGTAATAATCTGTTGAAGTAACCATGATCTCTTATGCATTCAGTTTCAGAAGCATCTTTAATGCTCTCATGAAACAATTTTCAGGGATCGCCTTCTGTAATTGGGGGGACTTTAAATTGTTTGCTACTCCAGTCCAAATTATAAACACGCTTTGGTTCAGTAGATACATTTTTTGTGCTACATATGTAGCCATTGTGTATATTTAAATATGTACGTAGCAAAAATAATATATCTAAAAAATCAAAACATCTCATAATTTCGAATGAATGGAGTAAAATATAGTTTAAAAAATTACAACTTCAACTAAGCATATATTACGAAAATATGCTTCATGACAATCTGATGGTACCTATTTAATAATAAATATAAGTATGTTTTTTTATATAAATTTGGTTAAACTTAACATTGCAATAGTAGACCAAATCACTGCTCACCAGGATAAGTCCGGTTGCAAATTTAGGACTAGAGAGCATGGCAGACAACATTGAGTTTGAAGAGGTGCGCGGGGGGGGGGGGGGGGGGGGGGGGGGTGGGGTGCAGTGCTTAGATTGATCGAGCTTAATTAGGCTCCGGCAGTGAATACTATACTTAAGAACGCTGTTGACCAGATAGATAGACATCATATGGGCACTGTGATATGATGTCAGTTATCGACTATTTTCTGGTCTCTTATTTAGCACAGCATCACCAACAATCTCATGAGCTGTTGTGGTTGTTTTTTTTTTTCTAAAACGTTTTCATGAATGAAACTCTTTTTTATGCTTTTATGAAAGAATGGAGAGATGTAAAGCTTTTTCAAAAATAGTTTTTCACAGCTCTGTGTCTCCCACCCATGCATGAAGCTGTTGGTTTCAAAAACAGCTCTATGAAGCCATTTGAAAAGAAAACAATGTCAATATAAAGCTAAACTATACTAAACGGGACCTGTTCATCAAAGGCTCATATATAGATATCATACATCCATCGTCCCTAGTACATAGGTGAAAAAATATTAGTACACAGGTCATCTGTTTTCGTTAATTAGTAAGAAAAACAAAATTGAATGAATTGAAGAAACGGACGGAAGCGTGGTCCCTGATGAGATGATGTGTGTACTCTAGCCTCTAGCAAGGACGACGAGGTGAGATCGATGAGTTATTTGCTTGGGCAGTGCCGTATGGTACATGCAATTGCAATCTGCAGCTGATCCGTACCATGATGGGAGTATATGGGACAAGACTTCACCATGATGGGAGTATATATATGCACAATTACGCATTGCAATGCTTCGAGCCGTCCTGCATAGTGTACCTTTAAAAAAACACATACGGAATTTCATAAAAAATAAAACATCCTGCAATTTAGAGAAATCAATTAATTTTCAAATTAAGGAACAAAACATAGAAAACAGAAGACGAAGAAGAAGGAAAAAAAACTCGTAATCGAGAGAGGACCTTATTAATTGTGTGTTGTATTGCATTGGTTGCCCGATGAACTCGCTCGTCTGGTTGATCGATCGGTTGTGCATGGTATGATTTAGCTTTAGCTGGTTCCCTTAGCTAGCCTCGTTATGCACCGCCGTAATACTAGTGCTGTCCCAACAATGTGGGTGCTCCAGCTGTTGTACATGGATGTGTGATGTGATGGATATCTAAGACGTCCCGTCGTCCTTGCAACAATTAATTAATTTGATTGTTTCCTCTACTATTTCAATTTGTATAATGTACTAGTAGCTACTACTACTAGTAGTTTATGGTCCAGTCAAATTATTGAAGATGAATTGTATTGATTCATCATTTTGTATGTACGTTCGAAGTTTTTTTTTTGAAACTATTATATGCACGCTCGAAGTTAATTGTACATTTCACCACCCTCTACACTTCAACACAAGATCTCTAGTCACCAACTTGTGTTAGCGAATTAGGGAGGGAACACCTATAGATCGATGACTTTATTTGGGACCCCAAATTAATTTCTATCGATACTAGAGCCTGAGGTTTGGCCAAATCAGCTCAACCATACTACAATATTACTAATAATGATAAGAGCGCGAGTATAGAAGAATAGTCAAATTTATCGAGCCTAACGAGCTAGCCAATAGAATACTACACACAGATGCTGCCATATACATACTCCCCCGTCGAGAAAATATATATACTAAGCTAAAATGGGAAGGTCTACAAGCTCGGCCATCTGAACGAAAACTATGAAAAAGTTGGTTTCTCCTCCCTCCGCCCCCCCCCCCCCAACCACCCGGTTCCCCTTTTTAATTAGTAGCCCTGAATCCCTGATGCACTTAATTTTGTGGTTTACCATTTGTTTGATCGTAAGTATATGTATTGACCAATGATAAATAAACTTCCGATTGCATACATATATAAAAACATTGAAAAAATTTACTATAATTGGGAAAAATTGGACAGCTTGCGAAGAGTGATTCAATGGCTCGAAAAACAGAGACGAGAAGCACTAGGAGGCACCAAGTGCCTATAAATTAGTGGGACCAAAGGCACCCAATGCATTCTAAAATTGGTGAACCAGTAAAAGAATATTCTCATTTCTTTTGAATTTGTAATGTAATTAAGGGTATAATAATAAATTCATAGTAGATGCATAATGTCTTGAGTAATATAGTTGTGGTGGATAATTGAAGTACTATAGTTAGATGAATATCCTCTTCAGACCTGGAAACTGAAATTTCAAAATTAAATACTGATAGTAAAATTAGGAGTTTAACTTTACTGTCGGAATAAAACGATAGAAAAATAGAGTTCATCCACCCCAGGCCTGCCTTCTCATAGAATAACAAATTGATGGCAGCGTGTGAGTGTGAGGGCGAGGGACATAATATCCGGCAATGCAGATATATAGAATAACAAATCGTGCTCATATATATTTAGGCTAAAAAAGTAGCACTTGAGTTAGGATAAATAAATCAAATTGGTTGGGCTTTCAATATATATATATATATATATATATATATATATATATATATATATATATATATATATATGTGTGTGTGTGTGTGTGTGTGTGTGTGTGCGCTCTTTGTTTGCTTGGGTTGTCGTTATATATGTAGTAACTATATATATTATATTCATGTCCCAATATATAGGCCCTATTCGCTTGTCTTATTTTTTTATTTTTTTTAACACAGAATAGTGTCTTTCTCTCACAACAAATCAGCATTAACCGAAATCAGCGATTCTTTGCAGACAAACGATAGTGCTTTAGAGCTGCTATGTGGATACGATGATATGATTAGGTTCATCATCATCACCATCATCATCATATCTTTGCCTGAAGCTGGTACGATATATCTGCATGATTAGGTCGATCATTTCAATTAGGATAGATACATATAGTATGGTTGCATGCAATGCATGTTTGCTTAATACTTGGGCAAATCGATCGAGCAAGCGTCACTTTTATCCCCGTCAGTTTTCAGTATTCATTCATGTTGCTTATTGATTCTACTAGTTGTTGTACTACTGCGATCGACACTTGTCATATACTACTGTAGTATCAGTTAATGAAATCGTCGGGTGAAAGCTAAGCGCGAGCAGAAAACTGCCCAAAGTTTTTTTTTTAACTCTAAAAAACTTGTGCCCATCGACAGTCGGTGCGGCGTGCGCGTTACTACTATACATTAATTCAATTCATCGTGTGCTTTTACTTTCTTTATTTATTTCTTAGACTTCCTTTTCATTCACTTTGTTTATGTATGTAGGTTTGATATGTATATATTAACTGCTACTGCTACATATTGCTTTCGCGAAAGAGAGGATGACAAAGAAGCTAATTAATTAAGATTGAGTGCTGCTGGTGGCATCGCAGTTCTCCGATCCGTCCGCATGCTAGCTAGCTAGCATCTCTATCGATCATGCATATGCATGATATGCATGCCACGCATGATATATATATATGAAACCAAAGCAGTAGTAGTTGCGTGTTTTAGTTTAATTAGTTTTAGTAACAATAACTACTGGTAGCTTTATTGTGTCACCTTAACTTAGATTTCTTTCGAGATCCTTCACACACATATATAATTATGTATAATTCCTCGGTTTCTGAATTAATATATTTTTAGAATTGTTTTAAGTCAACTTTTAAAACTTTGACCAAATTTAGGAAAACCCTATTAAAATTTATACATCAAATTAGTATTACTAGATATATAAGTACCATATATATGTTTTCATAATGTAATTATCTTATGTCACAAATGACGTTACTCTTTCTTATGAAGGTAGTCAAACTTAAAATACGGAGAAGTTACGGTTGACTTGGCATGGATTATAGAAATTAATTTATTAGGGAGAAATAACAACAACAACAACAACAACAATAATAATAATAATATAGCTATACTAAAATTGGGCCTCTCTATAGCAAAAATACTGGGCACTCTTATCCTGTTGCAACATATACGTACTTTTTTTTGGGCTTGCAACATATACATACTACTAGCGTCCACACAGGAGCTGGTAGCTAGCTATAGTAGCTCTAGCAGGAACATATATAATTGGATAGCATCATTAGTTACGAATTGGTTAGGCAAAACCGCTAGCTTTTGCTGCTCAGTATATGAAAGTATATATAAACAATTTCTGTGTTGAGAAAAATACAATATTGATTCCATGGTGTCAGCGGCAACCAATGCAAGCAAGTCAGGATCGGGATGAACAGTAACCTGTAAGAAAGTATATGGAGTAGTTAGTTGTTGCTTCCTGCTGACATTTTCATCGTCGTCATCATCATCAGTATGAAAGCAAGAGAGAGACGGCGACGGTTCACCCTCACCGACAATATGCTAACCTACACCTAGCTTTGCAGCTGGGTTGTCTAAACACGCATGCATGCTGCTTTCAAATTCGTTCCCATCGATCGATCCATCATTTGTATGCACTCCGTTGTCGCACTACTGCATATGCCACACATTCCACACTCCACAGGTTGCGAAAACACCAACTGACGAAACATGAATAATTCCCCCAGAAGACATATAAAGATGATCCAAACCACTTTCATAGTACCTGCTGTTACGTCGTACTACAGGCCTAGGCCTATTTGGATCACCCGAGAATAAAGTTGTTCGTCGTTATTAGATAATGTGCTAAACATGAATTGATTAAAATTTCGTGTTTTCTAATGGATTCTACGCGTCAGTTAGCTTCTGTTAGTTTTTCTTAGACCATAATTGGTTCATATGTAGGCCTTCTATTTGTCATCCAAAACTTGGACTAAAGTTTAGTTTAGTCCATCCAAATAAGCCCATATAATCTAAGTTAGGTGCTTGCGTTGTCTTTGACTATTAATTAGGACCTGTTTAGATTCACTCATTTTGCAAAATGAGTTCTGTAGTAACGTGCTAACTTTTGCAATAAGTATCCAATCATGTCCCAAGTAGACTCAAAAGATTTGTCTCACAACATTTTGCGAAGCTGTCAAGTTAGTTTTTATCAACATATAAACTAACTTGACAGCTTCGCAAAATGTTGTGAGACAAATAGTTAGTTTAAGTTTTTATCGACATGTAATGCTCCATGCAAAGTAGATACCCCCAGCGCTCCCAATGGGTGGCTCAGGGGGGCGATTTTGCGCCGCCGCCGGCCCCCCTCCTCCACCCCGGCCGCCGTCGCTACCCCCGGCCCGTGGCCGCCCAGGGCCGGTCCTCTTCCTCTCTCCTCCTCCTCCTCCTCCTCCTCCTCCTCTCCTCTACCCTGCCTCCCCATGCTTCTCCGGCGAGATGGCCGGTCAGCGGGCCGGATCCCGGCCTCCCTCGGCCGGATCCGCCCTCCATGTTGACGGATCTACAGCTCCCTCAATTGGTGCCCCTCCCAACCGCTCGTCAGCAATGCGGCTGGCTTTCTGGTCGGGGCTGCTCGTCGTCGTCACCGTCATGGGCTCTTTGCCCTCTGTGGCCCGCCGGCGCCCGCGCCTGCGCATGGCCGGGGGTGCGGCCAGTGTGGCCGAGATGGTGGCCAGCCACGGCCTATGCAGCCGGGGCCACGGCTAGCGTGGCCAGGGCCGCGGCCAGCACGACCAGTGTAACAGAACCGCCTAAATCATGTGGTCCACAGTCATCTGTCATTGTCACTAATGACCTCCGACGGCCGTACCCATGACCCAAATGACTTAGGAGGGCCTGCCGGGCTACACCAGCACCCGTTTCATCGACAGGATCCCATTGCGAAGCCATCACAGGATTACAGTAGTTCATATAAAATATACATACTAGAGTAAAAGTACGAAAGGATTAAATATCTTTAGATTACAAACCAGTTGTCCAAATATAAGCTTAAGTACGATTATTACAAACCATACATAAATAGCAGTAATAGTGGAGTAGCTTTTATACAATACACTTATATAATAATAGAAACCCTGTCCAAGGGTTTAGGCTTCACTCGTCATCACTGCCCTCCCGGAAGATAGTCATGCAGCAGGGCCCAAAGCAGACCTGTTGCGGCTACTCTCCTGCAACAGGGGTTAACAAACCCTGAGTATATGGGGTACTCCGCAAGACTTACCCGACTAAAAATTGAGGAGAACACTCAGGAATGCAGGCTAAGGGGAATCAAGGAGAGGTTTTAGCAAGAATCAAAGTCTTTTAAAGAAAAGCTCTTTATTTTTGGTTTCTACTTTCAATATTTTGTCTCAATTTTACATAATAGTCCTGAAGCTAAGTTGGTTCACATGTATCCTACAAATTTTTATTCATTCACAAAATCTAGTTCCGAACCACTTTTCGATTGTAAGTCAAAGGATCAAGTCTCCATATCCGAGAAGCAACGACGATTCGAATCGATTAATACCCAGTTAGAGATCCCTAACCACACTGCATATGTAGCACTCAAGCTTGCATATGCCAACCCCGTCTACCACGGGTCTTTCAAAACCTGAACCGGTCCTGCACCACCCGAGAGCACAGTACTCCTCTCCAATCCAGCACGCCGGCCACGGGGGTACACGCTACTCTCGCCATCTCTCCACTCTTAGTGCGTGGTTGTCGGTTTAAGTAGTAGAATCACAGGAACCAGGGCTTCCCGAAGTATGTGGCTAGTTGTAAAGTCTCGATCACAGGAGGCCTACAATGAACGGTCTCTAATTCATTTTCCGTCGGTGACGATGCATTGGGACTCTAACTTAAGTACAAGGTAACCAAACGGTTTCCAAATCCCTGTCCGTCGGCGACAAAGCATTGGGACTCTAACCCAAATGCCCAGCAACCGTACGGACTCATATTCCTTTTCCTTTCTCATGATTCATCAATAGTATATCATCATAACTCAAAAATAGCATTTTATGCAGAAACTAAATTAATTAAGTAGGGCTAAATATTTTTCAAACATTTCATTTTAAAATAGGTTTCAAGGATGGTATTTCAATGGTCAAGGTTGGTAATGCATCAATTGGGTTATCACTCAACTCCTATCAACTTAATGCAATAGTTTAACTCAAAGTGATAAACCTTTTATAAATCACAAGGAAGGGTTTAAATGCACCGGGGCTTGCCTTGTGCTGCAGGGAGTGATGGATCAGGATCGGTGCCACAGATGTCGAAGCCCTGTGGGATTTCAGGAGCCATCTCCCCCGCAACCGGCTCGACCTTCACTTCGTCTCCCTCGGCAACTACACGTGTAACAATGATGCATGCTTAACATGATGCAAAATGACATGAAGTGAAAGATAGAACAAACATTTACTTTACGACCTTGAGTACAACTTTTCTTCACGATAAGGTTGTAAGCCAACGAAACCGACTATCGATTATGACTTAAAATTTCATTTTAACAGTCATAGAAAGCCGCTGCACAGCTCTACAATTACCACTAAAGCTAACCCTGAGAAACTTAACCTAAGGTGCCTAGGGTCATTAGGGTGAATGACCCAAGTTCAACAATCAATCCAAAAATCACACAAGGCTACAAAGGATTTGGGTTTCCATTTATTCATTATTCAATTAATCAAGCACTAATTAATAAATAAGTAAACTACTTCCATTTGAGCTCAAACTTTTCCAACAGATAGTTCATGCCCTAAAACAGTACCACATTCAATTTCATGATTTTTGGGTCAACATAGTATTTATTGAAATTCATTAAAGTTGCATTTATGAATTAAAAGGCATATTTTTAGTCCCTGCAGAAAGTGTTCAAATTCATTATTTAATATTTTATTTAAATTCCACATATAGCACAAAGCATACATAATTATTTTCATTTTTTTGGCACAACAAATTAATTCATACAAAAAGAACAATCTGCAGTACGATTCCTTATAATTGGAAATTCAGAAAATCAATTTTTATCCGCGAGAAAATGGAAAATCCATTTCAGCCCGAGGCAGTCCAGTATCAAGCAGGTCGGCCCACTCGGCCACCCGCACGCGCGCGCTGGCCATCATGCACATAACCCCCTGCAAGACTCGGATCTCAATCCGCGGTACACCACGAACTATTCACATGAGTCATTCGGTTTAAAAAAACCCGCTTGATGTTCTATTTCTTCTAATCCGAGATCCCTCGCCCCTCTCTTAGCTGCTGACCGACCGCCGGCGCGGCTTGACCGGTGACGATGAGCCCACCTACGTATTTTAGAGGCCCTAGCGAACCCAAAGAGCTAGATGGTTGGGCGTATTAGGGTTTGGTTCGTGCCCAGCCACGACCGCGGCCGTGACGGCGCGCTGCGCTCCGGCGAGGATAGGGCGATAGCGTTAGGGATTAAGGGTGCAATCGATCTAGGGGCTCACCGCGACTTGGATGGACGAGACGGTTTAGTCCGAGGAGGTGCAGAGGAGCGGGCGTGACGACGACAGCGGCTGCAGCGGCGTTCACCGGCGACGTGCTTCACGTTCCGACGATCCAAGGACACCAAACGGAAAACCACCGTGCGCATGAGCATCAGTGAGAACTAAGGAGTCCAAAACGTGAGACCACAAAGGGAGAAGCTCACCGCAGTAGGCTAGTCACGTTGGAGGTGCTTGCGGCGGTGGTCCGATCGGACCCAAGGACGACGACTCGCGTTCTGGGACCTACGGGGCACTACAGCTCGTGCAACAAGGTGCAATCAGTGTGCAAGGGAGTTGTGAGTTTGTCCACGAGATGAATTGGTCAGTGGCGGACTGGAGACGGCCAATTTAGCCCGAGACCGAGAGGACTTCTCGGTGACCGAGAGGGAGAGGAGGGGGAAAATGGAGGTGGTCGTCGGTATTTAAAGGGCAGGGGCGGGTTGGAATGGGAGAGGTGGTCCCCACGGGTCGATTCTTGTCGACGTGTGAGCAGGGGAGGGTCGGGATGGCTGGCGACGTGCTCAACCATGCCGGCGCAGGAGCCATACCCCAGCTACTGTAGCTATTCCTATTCCTATGTTGAATAATTTGCACATTACTTTTGATTTCGTGTAAAAACTGAAAAATTCACCAATACAAAAGTTGTAGCAAATTTTGTGCTGAACATTTTTTGTTCTTGAACCACATCCAAATTCTGCATAGATTTGAATCTATTCAAAAGGGGGTAAAATCCCAATTTGAATTCTATTTGCAATCCAGTTAAATTCTCCAAATATTTCTCAATAATTTGAAAATTTCCAAATATAAAAGTTATTCTATTTGTCAAGTTTTACAACTTTCATTAAGGAGTTTGATCAGATTCTTGATAATTTTTGAAATGAGTTTTCAAATTTGAATTTCAACACACTGATTAGGGTTTTATTTAAAATTTCACTTAGTAACTTTAAAATCACCCAAAATGAAAATTGTTCCATTTTAAAAGGGATACAACTTTTATTAAGGACCCATCATCAGATTCTATTTAGTTTTTTATTTAGGTTTTTGAGCCCAAATTTAGGGTTTATAATTGATTTAATTATATACATCCTAATTACAAACACTTATACAATGAAACCACTCTAATCAACCTATGCACAATCACATGTAGGATTAAAACTTATTTTAGTGAATGCATAGGAACTAGGTTTTATGCAGGATGCTTTGCAAATAAACATGATGATATGGCAGGTTTTAGTTGTATTAACACCAGAGGTGTTACAGCCAGGCTATGGTGGCCGGTACTGCGGCCTGCGCGGCCGGGCTGGTGGCCGGCCGTGCCGAGCTAGTGGCCGGTCATGGCCAGTGCGGCTAGGCTGGTGGCCGGCCACGCCGGGCTCTGCTGCTGCGCTATTGTGCTTCGTCTGAGCTTCCTAGGGTGCCCTTCCCAGGTGCTGGGTGCCGGTCTGCTGCGTGCGGGTGACGCAGGAGGACTTGGGTTCTGAGTGAAAGATATTCCCAAACACTGGGCGAACGACGGTGACGCCTCGGTGCCATCCACCCCCTTGGGGGCGTCGTTATCTGAACCTAGTTCCTTCGTCGCCGGATTCTGGGCGAAAGCCCTGCCTTAGGAGACCCTAAGGCCAGCAGCGATGGCGTCCTGGATGTCATCACCTTCTTAAAGGCATTACTGGAGAATCTCTGCTGTCGTCGCTCCTCCCGCTGGTCGTCTTGGTTGATGTGCTGAACCTAATTGTGCTTCCTTCCCCCCTCACGTTGGTATATCCAATTGGTGGTTGTTGTAGCCGTAGTTGTCGTTTAGGCCCCATCAGGCAGTTGCTTTGCTGCTGGGAGCGTGTTGGCCCCATCCACGAATGCTTTGCCGTGTTGATGGTCTTGTGTTTTCGCGGATGCTTTGCCGCCGGTGTCGCCTGTGTTGTGGAACCGGCTCCCTAGGCGTATACTTTGCCGCCAAGGTCGTAACTGAGTTGCGAAACTGGCTCCCTCGGCGGATACTTTGCCGCCGAGGTCGTAGCTGGGTGGAGGAACCGACTCCCTTGGGGGATACTTTGCTGCTGAGGTCGTAGCTGTATGATGGAACCGGCTCCCTTGTCGGATATTTTGCCACTGAGGTTGAGCTTAGTTGTGGTGCCAGCTCCCTTGGCAGATACTTCGCCGCTAAGGTCGTAGCTGAGGTATTATCTTCTACGGCTTCGCTTCTCTATTGGCTATCAACGTGTTGAGTTTTATTGTATTAGGTTCAGTTGGCTAGGGTTGTCAGGTGGAGGTCTCCCCACCCTCCTAGGCTTCTTGCTTTTCTTTTGTGTTGTGGATTTCGTTGGTAATCCATGGATTACTTGTGTATCTATTGTATCGGTAACTTTGTCGTTCCTTCTGCTCTTCTTCTTAATGAAAAACGCGTGAAGTCGTGTTTAAAAAAATGATCCATGCATGTGTCTAAAAATTAATGTGACGGAACTTTTTATATTTTGTAGTGAATCTAAACATGGCCTAATAATTAATTTATCTATCCCTCTACTGCCCTTATAGGTTCCATTTAAAATGCGAGGTTTTTCCTTTTTTTTTTTGTGTGTTTTCTAATTTTCTCCATATTAAAATAAACTGATTCATGTGATGGTTTGAGTTAGAGGGTTACATGATCTCATCAAAATTTGACAGTTTTATCAGTGCACGGAGGAAAATAGTAAATCTCTTCTAAAGCACATAAACCTACATCTTGGGGTAGGGTGACTGTGACGCTAACATCTTGTTGGACATGTAGTTATCCAACCATATTATACAAATATAATCTCATACGGACCAGCTTAGCAAATCGGTTGGATAACTACTCTCTCAATTCTAAATTGTAAGTCCTTTCAAGAACTTTAGAGAATCAAAAGCATCTCAGGTTTGACCAAAATTATAGAGAGCAATACGAAAATTTATAACACCAAATAAGTGTACTATAAAAATACATTTGATGAAAAATCTAATGATATTTAGTTGATATTATAAATATTATTATCTTATTATATAAACTTGTTCAAAATCGAGATGTTTTCTCTTCAAGATTCTTGAAATGATTTACAATTTGAGATGGAGGAAATAACTAATAACTAACCAACACGATCTAAATATTTTGTTTTTATTATGTATCTAAATATAATATATATCTAAGTGTATAATAAAAGTTATGCATGCAAAAAAAAAGCCAGAATGTCTCGTGTTTTGAAAATGGAGTAAATAGAATTTTTTTGCATTTTTTTTTAAAAAACGGCACCTGGCTACAAATACCCGTTGCTGAACGCATTGGCTTATTTGATTATATGGTATACGTGTGCTGTACGCACATGTGAGGTGCGAGTATGCATATGACCCTCCATGTAGTGTACGAGCTTAGCAAATCCGTTGGATAACTAATAACTAACCAACACGAATGTAGGAGTATACATGACGACGTCACGCCTCCGTCCATCAAAACGGAAATTCGATCGGTACAGCCTCAAGCCGCACTGTTCTCTCGCACGCGTCCCCTTTTTTTCTTTTTTTTCGTAAGAAGAAAATAATGCAATGATATTTTAATTTGATGCAACAATAATATGTATCTATATTCATATCTATTATATCTATGTGTATCATATAATATCCTAAACCTCATTAGCAATTCTATCTCGACGTACAAATTTAACGGTCCGCCTCAATAGTCCACTATCATATTCATTTAATTTTCATTATTAGTAGGCCACATCATCCACAACCATTAATTTATAATAGTTTTATTTCTCCGTGTGTAAGTAAATTAATACTCCCTCCATGTTGGTAAAAAAAAGTAGTTTGGAACAGAAAAACGACTTCTTTTACCAACATGAATGCAGTACGGGTCTAATATTAATATGATATAGTGTTTACTGTTTAGTAATGCTTGTGCACAGTACCTTTTCGTTTAGTTGCTGCATCATCTACCAATGCAAAGCACGGCTGTTACGCTGTTCAACCCAACAACGTACAACAGTAGTCATACGCATTCAGACAATTTTCAGGCCGGCTAATAACTCCTCATCCTGATTACTGTACCCAATCTTAATTCTTTACAACCTGCATTAGGCATCGGAACCACCGTTCATTGATTGCATGGAAGCTCTATACTACCTGTTCATGTGTACAGGTGGTTACTTGTGCTACCTCCACAATAACTTTTTTATTACTCGGATCACTCCCACATAGTAATTTTTAGGTTCCTTAACCGTGTACAAATGTACTACCCCTCCATTTCAAATTACAAGTCATTCTAAAAAGTTTAAAGAGACAAACCATCTTAAATTTGATCAAAATCATAGAGAGAAGCATAAAGAGTTATGATATCAAATAGATATATTGTGAAAATATAATTAATAAAAAATCTAATAATATTTAGTTGATATCATAAATATTATTATGTATTATATAAATTTGGTCAAACTTGGAAATTTTAGCTCTACAAAATTTTTAAAATAACTTGTAATTTATGATGGAGGGGATACTACACTGTACATCTGTATGGGAGTTCACCTCATACTTACTCCGAAGTAATTAAGAGCGTGTATGTATAATATTCCGCCGTCCACGCTGAACCGTGCTTCTCAAAATCTCAAGTAGTACTGCTAATGTTATCATATATTATACTATATAATTGTTGTGATTATTCTGCTAGCTGTAGCTCTACTTCTGCTGCTGAGATGACATCAATCAATATTTAAATCTTTAAATATATATACCTTCTCAAAAACACTATATTCTATTTCTTCTATGCACCTGTCTCAGGAAAACCGTCCCACTTGATTTGACCATCGTCCAATGCTATAAAAAATCGACCGAGTATATATTTTTGAGGTTCAAATTTTAAATCTTTCATACATGCATGTAAACATTAAAGTGTATCTACTCCACAGATTAATTAAACAGTGTTTCAATTTCTGAAGTGGCCCTCTTCAACTACTACTACCGAGCGAGAGAAGCAAGCTAAGGCTGCGTTTAGTTTGAAAAATTTCCTTCTCTTTTCTCATCAATTATACTTTCCGTCTGTATGGAGCACTAAATGAAGTAGCACCTGTTGCATATTTGTACTTTTTGCCTGTCTGTCTCAAGATGAATCTTTTGAGTCTATTTGGGTCATGATTGGACAAAACTTGTCAAATACAAACGAAAGTGCTACAGTTGCAAAATTTTGCAAACTTTCTCAACTAAACGCAGCCTAAGCTAAGCCTAACTAAGCACACAAATGAACCAAATTAGCTGATGCATAGTATGTATCAAGCTCTGTCTTTTTACTTGCCACCACTTTTCATTCCCATTTTTAACTAATTTCCCTTGTGTGTGTGTGTGTGTGTGTATATATATATATATATATATATATATATATATATAGACCATGGGCTTCTTCTTTTCTCCCCTTGCTGTGCCTTTGCCTTGCTTTCCCCACACCGAAGCAAGCAGAAGCAGGCAGGCAGCTGCTTCTGAGTTCTGACTTGTGACAGCAGCGCGCAGCCTACCATGGAGGTGGCCGTGGCGCTCGCCTTGCTCTTCTTCTGCGTCCTCCTGCTGGCCTCCGGCGCCCTCGCCGTCGTCCTCATCCGGCACTGCCTAGCCGCCCTCCGCCGTCGGTCCGACGCCGACCCAGAGGCACCAGCACCACCAGCAGGAGCGCCTCGTCGTCATCGTCAGCCACAGCCAGCGGCGGCGGCGGCGGCGGCCAACAAGCAGCAGCAGCAGGAGCAAGCGTTATTAATAGCCGTCAAGAAGGAAGAGGCGCAGCAGCAGGCGCCGCGGCGGCTGGCATGGCGGGAGGTGGAGGCGCTGACCGGCGGGTTCGATGAGGCCGCCGTGGTGGGCCGCGGCGGCTCCAGCACCGTGTACCTCGCCAGGCTCCTGGACGGCTCGCCCGTCGCCGTCAAGGTGCACCGCTGGTGCGGCGGCGAGCGCCGCCTGCGCGCCTTCCGGCAGGAGCTCGACCTGCTCCGCCGCCTCCGCCACCCCAACATCGTCGCGCTCCTCGCCTACTCCGACGACCACGGTGAGTTGAGAGTTCTCGCGTGCAGCTACTCACTGTTGTTCATCAATCACTTAATTCTTCCTCTTTTTCCGGCTCGAGACTCCCAGAAATCATTCGAGCTTTCCCTCTACGCTTACGCTACTTACTTTGTTTTGCTCCAAACCAACTGTCCCTGTTGCTTCTTTTAACTTTTCCTTTCTTTCTTTCCTTATATAATAGTTCCATGCATTAGGCAAACATATATGCTGATTGTTTTTCTGAACGAAATTATGCAGATTATTTTGGCAAGAAATTAAACTTGTTTATGGCAAACTAATTAATCATATTGAAAGAGGAATAACATATTTATTCGTAATTTGGATTTGATATGGCATGCATTGACTTTGTTTACACTTTACATGGTAGGAGTACAAGCCATGATTAAAGTCAAAAGCTCATGTTTTTCTATCAGTAACGAAAGTAGCGGGCCAACAAATGAAGGAGCTTTTTTTTAATTATATATATCTTCATATATAAGGGAAATGGAGGAGCTTTATTACACTTTTCCTTCGTAAATGAATTTAGATAGAATTGAGCAGCCTGCTTTAGTCTAAAAAAATTCATATAAATTGCAAGTGTTCTTCTAGTACAAAAAGTGTCTCAAAAGCTTTATTATGCAGTGCTCGCGTGACATCACTTTACTCCCTACCTAACGAGAGTCGAGTCGACGGCAACGGCTACACCGCTATTTATTCATTTTTGTACGGCGACTCCCCACCTCCCTCTCGTCAAACCTGCACTGCGCTTCAGCTTCAGCTTGGATCCGGTTTAGATTGCAGTTGCAATTTACAATTTAGAAAAAGATTTTTTTTATAAGTATTTAATCATGGGCTAAATAGACTTAAAAAATTTGTCTCGTGATTTATACGCAAACTGCATAAATATATAAAAATTTTATCTACATTTAATGTTCTATGCATGCGCCGTAACATTTGATGTGATAGGAATTTTGAAATTTTAAAGTGTATCTAAACAGAGCTTGGTCGTCGCTGTCCACTGTTTTTTATTTTCAATTCACTTTTCACTTTCACTCCGCGGTAAAAAAAAACATGTTTTTTTTTAGATAATGTAAGAAACATGTAATAATCACCCATGGAGATGCATGATGGAGTGGTAAACTAATGACGTGCTGTTGTCACTGCGCGCGTGTGCATGCAGAGGAAGAGGGCGCGCTGGTGCTGGAGTACCTCGGCGGCGGCACGCTGGCGGACGCGCTCCACGGCGCCGCGGCGGGGGGCGGCGCGCTACTGACGTGGCCGCAGCGCATGCGCATCCTGCACGACGTGGCGTGCGCGCTGGAGCACCTGCACGGCGGCGGCGGCGGCACGGCCGTGGTGCACGGCGACGTGTCGGCGTCCAACGTGCTGCTCGACGACAGCGACGGCGGCGGCGCCCGCGCGCGGCTCTGCGACCTGGGCTCCGCCTGCGAGGGCGGCTTCTCGGCGGCCGTGGCGCCGGCGCGCGCCGCCGTGGCCGTGGGGTCGCCGGGCTACGCCGACCCCTTCTTCCTCCGCACGGGCATCGTGTCCAGCAAGTCCGACGTCTACGGCTTCGGCGTGCTCCTGCTCGAGGCCGTCACGGGCCTGCCGGCTGCCGGCGCCGGCGGCCAAGAGCACCTGACGGCGCGCGTCCTGCCGCGCGTCAGGGCGCGCGGGGTGGCGGGGCTCGTCGACGCCAGGCTGGTCGGGGACGGCGGCTACGACGACGAGGAGGCCGCCGACGTGGCCAGGCTCGCCGTCGAGTGCGTCGCCGCGCAGCCCGGGCTCCGGCCGTCCATGGCGCAGGTCCGCGCCGCCATCGCCGAGAAGGCGGCCAGGTCCATCGTCAAGGCGGGTTACGGCCATCATATCCAGCTCAGCAAGCTGCTGGAACTCACATGATTTCTTTTTTATTATTATTAATTTACTCTCTCCGGTTTTACTATTCCTCCATCGATATCGCTCGCTCCTTGTGTTTAGATCAGTTAAGACGTCTTAGCTTCGATGTGTGTGTGTGTGTGTGTGTGTGTGTACTTGTAGCAAAAGGTAAATCCATCGTTTCGTTGTCCTTGGTGTTTATTAGTTAGGGTACAAATTAAAGATGGCGAAAATTTTAGGATTGTAAGAAAATGGATTCTGCATTGGGGAGGAAGAGGACTTTGAGATTCACCTGAGTGAAAATGTAAATATGGGATGATTTACCGTTTGTTTTCTTTTTACTTCTTCATATAAAAGCACAGCACGACCCTCTCTTCTCTCTGTCTTGGCGCTACAAATCCGGACGAGAGGAGAGGAGAGGAGACAGGAGAGGAGCTGTCCCAATTCCCAAACATGGCTTCATCGTCTCTCCATTGGTTTCGAGAGAAAATTCCGTCGTCGGGACCGGAGACGTGAATAGCTGTTCCAAACGGGACGGGGTTCTAAAGTTTGTTTGGGCCAGCAGCACCAAACAGACAAAATGATCATTGTCTAGAAACTCACTAGGAATAATAATGGGTGCTATTATATATACAGTAGCTAGCTACCTCAATGATTGAGTGATGATGTGCCAGGCAGAGGAGGCAGGGGAGCAAGTGAAGCATGCTGTCATTCACAGGTTGTGGTCGAAAGCAGCGGCAGTTCTTGGAGGACCAGCCAAGCCAGCTCATATTTGCAGCATACAGTATTATGATTGTTGAAAGATTTGCTCCGTGTATAAGAGCAACCGGAATGGATTCTCCAACAATGGTCCTGCGGATGTTTTTTTTTTAAAAATTTATATTGTATATGCTGTCAGAAGGCCAGAGAGTTTCCTGGACCACACCATCCAAATCCAAAACAAAAGCTTTCAAAATACTTCGACTACCAGCACAGTATCACCAAAATTTGTTTTGGACTCGCAAGATGCAACTGGAACAAGGATTATCGTTAGCACAGGCCACATGCTCATGGGATACTGTTAATGTCTTGATACCAGTAATAGAAACACATGTTCAACTAGTTTCTGCACCACAAATTGCTCGACACTTGCTGCGTCTGTCTGTACTACTCTGCAGTCTGCACCTAGTCGCAGCACAAGTCTGAAATGATGTTAATCATTCACACCAATCTTTTAAAAGTACGCACAAGACGACATCAAACCTTACAAAAGCCTCTGCACGATATTCACAAGTTCAGATACATTAATTATCTATTTCAGAACCCCAAAGGTTTTAGACAGAAGCATAGTGTACATCGCAAACTCACGGTTTTCATCTGAGAAAAGAGGAAATGTGGTTTTCATCCATCGTGTTGTGTGGAGTATCAACTTCAATGTTACATGGCTAATTACCAAAACAGAGAATTACAAGCAGGCAAAAATGTTAATACAGGTCAAAGGGATTTACAAAAGAGATGGTGTCAGCATCTTGTATGTTTCCAGGAGCGATGATGCCTGTCAATTTTGATGTGGGCGGTCCTGTCTGCTCTTTGCTCTCTTCATCTTTGCCTTAAACCTCAGTTTCAGTACCAATGTCTCCATAGTGTTGACAAAGTTGCCGACTGCCATAACCACCAGCAAGATCCCGCAAACTACAACCTGATAAAAAAACGAAAATGTGGTGTAAGTTTCAGTTCAGGACAAGTCCCCAAGTGTCAAGATACTATTCAAGACAGTTTGACCTATCCCTCCACCACCATCCAGATTTTCAAATACTGGGAAAGGCAATAAATTCCAAACCGCAATAAATTCAACCAAAGGCAGCTAGACAATTTAGGGCATGTTTGGATGTAGCAACTAAACTTAGCTGGCTAATTTTAGCTGTGGTGCATCTAAACAACCCATGGCTAAACCTATAGCTAAAGTTTAGTTGGAGGAAAAAATGTACAGAATCCAATTAGCTGTTTCAACCTAGCTAAAAGGTCTAAATGACCAAACTACCCCGAACTAAAGTTAGTTAGAGCATCCAAACACACCCGGCTAAAGTTTAGCTTTAGCTATCTAAACAATAGCATGGTCAAGATTTTCAATTAGCTAGAGCATCCAAACACCTCTAGCTAAAATAATATTTAGCTGGCTAAACTTTAGGTCTATCAATTAGCTAGCTAAATTTTAGTTAGGGTGCATCTAGTCAGGCCCTTAATCCTATCTAACATTTAACTGTCAATAGTGAAACTGTTGAATTGTTCTTGCCTGCCACTCGGAGGCAAGCCCATGCAAAGCCGTCTGAAGAAGCAAAACTCCAACATATGCTTCAAAGCCCTGAAAACATAAAGCATCCGAGACCAGGCGCAGTCCAATTAGACATGATTTATGCATGAAACACCAACAACTTATTCTGGAGGGTTCAAGTCTTCAAGATGAGTGGCAGCTAAGTTCAAAACCAGGACCTGCCATGATTCGAATTGCACACACGACATACCTGTAATATGAAAAGGACAGGATATAGCAGCAAGAGCTGCCCCTCCACACCAGCTGTTTCTCCAGCAACGACATCCATTCTTTTAGCCTGCAAGGAGTTAATTGGGAGAGAAGTTAGGTTAATTTTAAAAAGATATTAGATAATGACGTGACAATACTGATTCACAGGTTCACATTCTACCAATAAGTTAGTTTCTTAAATTCAAACAAGACCATACCTTTCCTAGAGCTATTCGAGTACGCAATCTCTGGCGCTGGTATCTATTTTGTAGATGCATTGCAATGCCTTGCATGATTGCCCAACGCAAGAAAAGTTGCACCCCCCTCTGCAAAAGATTATTGTTTGAGTGCAGCATTAGGAGATTTACCAAGCTATGCCTGCCTCAGTGCTTCTGCCAGAAAAAAAAAAAAAAAGAGCGTATACCTGCTTGCTAGAACAATCAGGCTGTCCCTTTATCTCCCATGTAAGGCTAATAAGAGCCATCAGCATTGCTAGATAGTGGTGATATATCCACCTGAAAATGTAGCAGCAAATCATGAATTCATGATAGAAAAAGCATGCATTGGAAACGAAATTTAACAAGACAACAAAGTAAATATGGTCAACAAAATATTTGACTTGAGTAACATTTAACCAGCTGTGTTTTTATAAATGGACATTTGCAACTAACCAAAAACGCTGCAGTCAAAAATTTAAATATCTTAAGCAGTGAAAATTTGGGAGTGGTGATCCGTTACCATGGACGAATGTCACTTCCATTCGCAATTAATACGTTCTCACGCAAAGCAAAGCTTGTGTACAGGTATAGTAACCAAGCCTGAGAAGCAGCAAGACATTATTTAGATAGTTCTTGTTGGACAATGCAGTGATCAGCACAGCGAAAATATTCAAGGAGTATCACAGTATCGACAAAACACCTGGTAAATTTGAACAGCCAATGCTGGAAGGCACCCATCCCATATCCACCATCTCAGTAGGAGGAGGATAGATGGAAACAAAAGAAACTTATACGCAGTCCTATCCTGCCAATAGAACAGGTTAAAACATCAATACCATTGGTGGGAGGCATATCCTTATAGTTTACAAGATGAAATATCAGTTCAGCCCAAAGATCTTAGGATTACTTAGATTCAAAACCCCAAAGTATGTTTTTTACACAACATTACAATGCATTTACCAGCATGCAGCCCAGTGTTATGTGTTTCTGTACTAACTAGAGGTTTATAAAATATATAGCTGCATCACACAAAACAGGCTGGATGTTTCATTAGAAGAACTTACTGAATTAGTCACGTTTTAACCTAATACTTTCAGTTTCTCCTAAAATTTTGTACACAGTGGCAGATTAAAGGTGACATGTCATAATGCCTACGGAAATCAAAATTTATGCCAATTGAAGAAACCGGCAGAACCCAGGTGAAAAGTTTAGGCTGACAATACTGTCATTTCAGTTCTTGATTTCATATCTGCAAACCCTTGACAAAAAAGTATTTGGGAAAGACATTGAAGAAGTATCTATCTTCACGTACCCTATAATTGTTGTACTCATCCTTTATTTTGAGCTTATCTTCCTTCCTCGCCACCCGCACATTCACAGGGCCTAGAAACGCCTTAAGAAACTTCCCTGCATGTTGAGACGAAAGTACATCAAAATTAACAAATCATGATCCATTGATAACAATTAAACCCGAGCCCAGAGCAAAACAGGGTAGAGCAAGAAAACATATCTAGCTAACCATTTCGCTTGCTGGGGAGAAACGAAGCCACATCACTATCCGTGATTGCCACCCTGGCACGCTCCAGTTCCTCGTCGACCTGCATCAAGTACAAATCCGAAGTGTCACATTTTGAACCTATTGGGCTTGCAGGGATCTGCAGGGTGCTGATCCATCAGAAGATGTTTAGAGTTTTATTACAGGAGGTGGCGTTTCAGTCGCACACATTAACGTCCTCAGGCCAATGCGATCTAACAGTCTGTACCAGGCTACCACACTGCACTACATATAACAACTTGCATGATCCGAAACCATGTAAATTTTGAAACGAAAACGAAGAAGAACCGAAGCCTGCGTGTGCACAACCATTTGATTAATTATAATTATTAGGTTGAATTCGGATTTCAAGCTGGCATCTATAAGAAGTCGTGTTAAACAGATTTTCTCCCAGCTCTCGAGAGAAGACGACGAGCTAGGAGAATCGGATGGAATCTAATCCTAGAACGTCCGAAACAGTAGTGGGGCGTAACCAGCATCATCCAAATGTAGACGAAACAAGGGGACCTAGTTAATCGTGCAGGCGGGGCATCTCCATGCCATGCATGAGATTGAGACGGGGAGCAAAGGATGGGATCGCGGCGCAAGTTTCGATGAAATCCCCGCCGCAGGGTGAGCTAATCGCGATCTGAGCCTGCACGGGAGGAGCAACCGCGCTTTCATGACCCACCCAGAGCCCTGGCAGGAGGAAGAGAAGGCGAGGCGAGGCGAGGAGGACCTTGTCGAGCGTGGAGGGGTCGAGGACGTGGAGCGAGCCCTGGAGGCGGCGGACGTCGGCGTCGAGCGCCACGGCGCGGCGGCGCAGCGCGTCCTCCTCGGCGGCGCGTGTGGCGACGAGGGCCGCGGCCGCCTCCCGCAGCTCCCGCGCCGCCTCGGCCGTGGCCGCGGCCGCCGCCTCGAGGCCTCGCGCGTCGCCGTCGCGTGACATTGGCTGGCGCGGGCGGGTGGTGATGCTGTGGGCCCTGCGCGGCGAGGCGTGCGGGCAGAGCAGAGCAGAGAGAGAGAGAGAGAGAGGTTGGATTGGAATTTGGTTTTGGATTTCAGTTTTTGGAGATGGAACACCCCTTCTTCCTTCCAGACTGCTGCTGCTTTTGTGTTGTGTGGGGTGTGCCAGACTGCCAGAACGCGACCGCCTCGTGCGGCTGCCTTTGCCTCACACGTCACCCTCACTTTGTTCTACCACTGGTGGGTGGGCCCGCACCAAAGAAAAAGCAAACTTTTTCCAAAGCCAAATATTTTACTGTTGGAACAAATCAGATATTAATTTATTAGTTAGCTTTCTATTATAGATAAAATGAATCCAACAGGACCTTAGTATTATGGATCAAATCAGGAAAGTATATAACTATACTCATTATCTGCAATTAAAGATCATTAGCCGCAATTAATCGCCGACACGTGTGACTAAGATCTCCGCTGACCCTTGCAACCGTGGCCAGCACCCGCCTGGTCTAGAGAGCCGTGCTACAATAACAAAATCTAGTATTGGCATGCCGTGGGCCGTGCTCAACAATACATATTGACAAAATCCTTTTCAAAGAATAATGATGACAAATTAGTTGACAACCATTATTAGTATTGTCTTATCACGCTGTTGAGCGGTCATAACTTGCAGGGGTTACTTTAATCTATGTAGGCTCTGTTCGGTGAAGCTGAAAAGCGCTGAAAGTACTGTAGAAGTGCTGATTTATTGTGAGAGAAAAGTACTGTAGAAGTGCTGAAAAATAAGCGCTTTTAAGCTCCAGCCGAACGGAGCCGTAGTCTGGACTAATCGTACTCCTTAGGCGGAAAAAAAAAAACCGGACCAACAAGAAGTGTGTAGCAGACACAAGTGAAGTACGGTAGATGACAAAGTTTGTACTCCGACGTGCAACTATATAATTCTTGGAATTGGAATGACTCAACGCCCAACAAACAAGACAGTCCAATTACAGGTAACAGCTGCACGTAGCATCAAACACAAACATTTTCATGTGTCACGCGTGTCGAGATGGCCTCCCCCAAACCACCTTCATAGCTTCCTATGTTAGGTTTCGTTCCGATCCAATTGAAACGCAGTTTATCAAGAAATACTATCAAAAATTCTGCAATGTTTCAGTAGTACACAACCTACAAAATCGATGATGATCTACCATATGATATCAGACGAGCTGACAACTTTTCACAGAGAACCCGATCCTTCGGTAACTGAAAGCGGTTTCAACTATTACCAGATTCCAACTCACGCAGAATACAATCGTTGAGTCAATATTCTAGTCAACTGAGCTGAGTGCGCGGCATCAGATGTGTAACAAAAGATTAACCACAGGATGTTATATGCACAAATACTTTCATTCTCCACTTCAACACAATTGACCGTACCGGGCTCTCATAACTTGGCCTCATACGACAGGTTCATATGCAACCACCATCAACTGACAGGTTCAGTTACGAAAGCGGTCTGGATTCTACTAAGGTCCTCCAAAGTCCAAACAACACTAGATTCAGTCTGCAACCAGAATCAGTCAGGCAGTGTGGATCCTGCAAACAACAGTTAAGCAGCAAGCTTCACTTAGCATTTCGCAGGAGTCAATATCTTGTTAGAACCACACTGAATATAAGATTGCCATTTCTGTCTTGGATTGCGTTCAATTTTCATCTTTTACTTGTTAGAAAAAGGGATGAGCGAGGGTAGTGCCAACTGTCACATATTCAAGATGCTGAACAGCTGTGACATATTCAAGATGCTGAACAAATGACATACGATAGCAGAATTTTCATGTATTTCTTCGAAACAAACGGACACATGGAAAATATATCATACTTTCTGCAGGGCCATCCTTGCTGTGCCATTCGTACAGCACACAGTTTGACAGTGGCTTAGAATGTTCTTGTTTCTTCAACAAGGGAAGAGTGCCCTGTGTGCAATACACATATAATCCTCATCCTTTTTTCTGTTGAACTATTAAGAAATTCGGAGAAACATGCTTCAGAACATCAAGGTAATTCAGCATTGAGCTAGATCAAAGTAACTGAAGAAGGCGTCAGAAACAGCGGTATGAAAACCAATAATGAGTTGGCCACAATTTCTCATAATTGAATTGTTCATTTTGTTTTTTGTTGCATATCTGAACAATGGATAACAAGATGAGTAGTGATCTAAATTACCCAGTTCGTCTTTACTGTTAACATATAAACAAAGAAAGACAGGATAAGTTTTTCATACTTACCAGGAACCTAGAACCTGACTAGTATACCAGCAATAGTCTTCAGTTGCTCCATCTCCTCTGAACTAGCAATTCCAGGATCCGCATAACACAACTGATAACATGACATGGACACCAGATAATGTATTATAATGTAAGCTTTCTACATTGCAAGTACTTTGGGCCATTTGATGTACCTGATACTGTGGCTTCCTGAGTGTGTGGACACCTCTCTTCACCAGAAGCTGCCATCCGTTTTTACTTCTTAGAGACCTTTCTAGATCTGCAGTTCTCTGTGGCATTAAGGGAAAACATTTGAATAGCGTACTGATAGAGAAACAGCAATTCAAAGCTTACTCTAGAAGTTTCAAAATGGACTATGCATGCATACAGAATAAGGAACCAAAGCAAAGAAAATACAATCCACAGTATGTTGCACCACATCAAAACAACAACGAGTGTGGGCAGGTTCTTTTCCAATCTAAGCTGCTGCTTTCTCAATTAAATACCACAAGAGTCCATTCACGTGAGAAGCAAGGGGACCTCAAGATTTGTTTATAGGGTTAAACATGCATGCACACTGAGTCAGACATCAGATGTTCAGTTTATGTTGGTGGTCCTCAAAGTGATTGTTCAGCAAAAAGCGTGAAGGACGGAAAATACCAAATAGCACAATACTCGCTGAGCTTTAAAACCAACCAACTTACACCATAAGCTGAGCTTCAAATAGAATGTGAAACTAACAACTCACCGACAATAAAGGGAAAGTAGTTCACACAATAAAATGAATGATAACTGTAACTTACATGGCCAGGATCTAAAATCAAAAGGCTGTATTGTTCTTGGGATACACGATGACCCATTTTCTTTTGAATCCCAACTATAGTTCTTGAATGACCTTGATGTTGAAAATACAGTGGGCTGTGGATGACACCTCTTTAGTTAGTCTATAACAAAGTTATTTCTAGATACTGTAAGCATTTCAGACTATGGGATAGATAATTTCTCGAAAGGGGGGAATAGAATATCTTACGTTTTATTGCTGACAGTGACACGCTGTGTGGCCAATCTATCAGATCGCTCACTTGCAAAGTAGTTCCAAACCCAGTCAACAAGGGCCTGTTGGCCTCTCATACTTTCAGCATCCTCTTGACAAAGTTCAGATGATGATTTAGGAGAGTTATTCTTTGTTAAGAACTTGTCCATAGGTCCTCGTACTTGACTCGCTGCACGGCTTCCGTTCTTACTTTGGAGGTCAGATGATTCTGTGCTATCAAAATCTACAACCCTTGCACGGAGGCCAAACGAGCGGAAGAGGGTAGCACATTCTGTAGTCCCTATCCACTTCTTGGCACCATAAACTTTGTTATTAAAGTGGCTGGAGCCAATCGTATCAAAATTTTTATCCCAAGCAATCTCAAGCCACCTCTGGAGTGAAGGAATGTCAGGAACAAATCCAGAACCACCAAATAATACTTCTCTAGCTTCTGGCCTTTGCTTCAATAGATGAGAGCTCAGCATCTGAATATTTCTCCATCCACATCCCCATCCCTTATCTTCTGATGAAAGACTCTGATGATGGTCAATATAGCCTGATATCATACTAGTTGAGGAACCAGCCTCTGACTCCAAGCAGCTCCTCAACAAGCTCATAATACCGCCTTCTACTTCGTGAACTTGGCTTCGAATTTGTGCTCCAACCAAACAAGAGATTTGTTCATCCAATAGCTCACTGTAATGGCGCGAGTATCCACTATGACTCGATGAGGCCCCTAGAGTATTAGAGTTGACAGTGAACGATCCACTATAACGTTTTGGGTCATTCTGCAAAAAAGAGCTGAATTATAACCCTGGCATAACAGTTAACAAGGTATGCAAAACATCAAGTACCGAGGCGTTTCTGGACTAGTGGATCACAAATCAGGACAATTAGAACAGTATTTCACTCAGCTCAAGACTAAGCATATCCCTGATGAAGGTTTTAACAGCAACGGCACCAGGAGGCAAGTATGTGCATCTTTCAAACAACATGCAAACACTGTAAAGCACCCCTAGCCCCACACAGAAATTGTACTACTGAAATGAATAATGATCCACGCCTATATTATCCCTACGAAAGAGAGAAATTGTGGGCATAATTTTTCCATGGTATCTTTACTAGATTCAGCAAGTGTTATGCAGAGAGAAGCTTTCAATTATTCAAATGAACCATGATCTACAGCTACTATTGTTAAAACAATGCGAGGGAAAAAATAGCCAAGGTGAGATTATACCATGGTATCTGTACTTGATTCAGCAATTGCCATCTGATGAGCTAATTCCATGTCCCTTTGGAGTTGATCGTCATCAAAGTGACTATTGGCATGCCTACAAATGATCATGGCAAATGTTGGTATGTTGTGTATAATGCCAGGGGAGAAAAAAGAAGAGAGGACACGCTCAATTGCAGAAGCATGGAGAAGAATCCGCCATTACCATTCCAGCTCAGCCGTAAGAACTTGTATATTGCAGATGGGACAGGATGAGATTGTCTCCATAGGAATACTCCTACAGTTGAAAAACAACGGGAAAAAGGGTATCAGGCATAAAAGTAGGAGCCAAATATTAACATCACACGTGGTATGGTAACCCTTTAGCCAGTATAGAGGTATACTAATCTCTCTTTGAAAAGGTCAAATAAATAGAGGCAACAGTTATGAGAGGTATCAGGAATCAGGATCGATCTCCTACGGAGATTTGAACAAAGATATATCAGTGATGCCATGAGCATGAAAAAGGGGAAGGAAATTGTCAAGCTGTACTATTACATATAATGTGCAGATGTGATGGGAACACTGGGACCGGACCTGAAAAACATGTCAGGTACCTGCATTGCACAAGCTTAACTGAAGATCTCAAGTACAATGGATACGCCTTGCCATTCTAGTTAGTTGTTGCTACTGAAGATCTCATAAACTCATGGTGAACAATCAGTGTTGAACTAATAGTGGACAATCAGTGTCATCTAGAGTTTTTTTTTTTTTTGGATAAGTAGCATTAATTTATTAGCAGCATCTCGCTGCAATGTGCAATATGGGATAATCAATCCCATGGTACAAAGTTTGCTGCCTCCTTTAGTGGGCAGGATAGGACTGGGCTGGATTAGTACAAGTAAAAGTACAAACTGATGAATACTGGTACTGTCCTCTCAGACCTTGCTTTGCTAAATTGTTAGAATTGGATAGCACTAAATACACAAATACACAATCAAGGTGTATCATGCATGAAGCCATAATAGGGGGGAACATGGGTGTGGCACTTGTACAGTTCGTATTTCTCATAAGATATGCCTAGTAGGTCTCTATTTGAAGCATGACGAAGTAGCATAGCAATACCCGTTTAATGATGATTAATGATTACGCTTTCGCCCGTCAGAAGCAGCAGGAATGAAGTTGCAAAAGCAGAAGACTCTGTAGAAAGGAATTCGCGCGCACGGATAGATAAGATTTGAGGAGAGTCGATTGATTGAGAAAAGATGCATACCGATTCCTAGCAGAGGGCAACGGGGAGGTAGAGGTTCCTTCCCCAACTCCAACGCGGGTGAGTCCGGATCGAAGCGGCTACAGGGGCTGAGCCGGGAAGAAGTCAATCGGAAGGAGGACAGGCTGCTCCTGGCCGTGCGGCGATCGAAAGCGGACACCGGACGGCACCCCGGCGGCGGCGAGGAGAAGGGGGAGGCAGCGTGCCAAACGTGGTCGCGAAAAACGAAGGGGAGCGCTGCGCTGCGCGAGGGAGCCGACGACACCGGCGGGGTCTGTTGATGGGCCGGCCCTAAGGGAAAAAGTGAAACCTGGAGATGGCTCAGCCGGTGTGAGGAGACAACAGAGACCCCGCCGCTATTCAAATGAACCATGATCTTTGCTAAAGCGAACGGTATATTTATAATGACTTTTCAATGTAATTTATCGGATAAAGTGACGTGTTTGGGAATAACACAAGTTTTATTTATATGGATCGCACATATCGAAGGATATATGTCAAATAATATTAACAAATTGTTTCTAAATTTTAAACAACAGCACACAAGTGCACACAAGTGAACGAACACCGTCGCCGTTGAGACGCCTCTCAGTTTACAACAGCACGCAAGTGCACAGAAAATCACCTAGCTAGAGCAGACTAGCGGAGGCGTCAAGCACAGCAAGCAGCAGCACAAATCATTTGCAGTCAGGTTCATTGACTTTTCTCTGCGGTCATCGATCTGTCTCGTCCATTTTCCATCCAATGGTCAGGCTACAAATCTCAAAGCCTCGGCCCGAAAGCACAACAGCTGGCCCATCCCAACCCGAACACAACTTCACTTCCGTCGCACGTGGTGCGGCGCCTAGATGGGCCCTGGATGGATGTTGGTGGATGGGCTGATTTGTTTGTAGTCTTTTTTTTTTCCATAAATGACTCTTCAGATCATCTGCTGAATTCAAGGGCAAAGCCACAGCGTTGAGAATGGAGTTCGCCTCGATCGCCTCCTCCTCCTCCGCCTCCAAGACCGCCTGCTCCTCCGCCTCATCTCCTTCTCCTACCCGTGCCGCATCTATGAAGTAGCATTCCAAACAACCCACCTCCGCAGAATGGCACGTCTGCGATAGAAGACTAGTTTGACGAGACTGCGAGTCTCAAACTGCTGCCTCCTCTGACGACAACATTGTTCTCCTCCCCGTCCGCCTCCTCCTCTCTCTTACCCGTCCGTCATGTATTTCTGAATTACCATTCCAAGAAAGAAAACCCCATCACCCACTCCAAGAAAACCCCATCAATCAACCTAGCTTTCACAATTGTGGCTGGCTAGTGTAGCTTCGCCGAGACCTCCGCCTCCCTCTATCTCCTACTTCGTTGACTGAAGGAGTCACCTCACCATAACCTCCACTGAAAAAACCTTATTTTCTCTTGATCTTTATCAGCGAAAGAGCAATAAAGCCTAAGGAGAAAGGAAAAAGGAAAGCAGCCGCTTTTCATTCTTGATGTGTGTAACTTGTCGACTTCTTATAGAAGCATGATGAGTATTGGGTCAGTGTGCGCGGGAACAAGTTATTGGGCAAGATCTACACACCTAGACGTTCCAGCAGATTGGGTGACTCTTCAGTTCAGATGGGTAAGCATTTCACAGCAAGTGTGAGTATTCAGATGGCCATCTGATCTATATTCTGAAACCATGATGATGGGTATATTCGCTAACTGCATGTTTTTGTCCTTTTTTTCCTCCTTTTGTTCTCAGAACTTCCCAAATCTCAGGTTCCCTAGTCGAGTGTTCAAAATCTTGGATTTGATTCCTCATATGGTTTTATAAAGATTGGTCCAATATCTTTTCAGAATATGTATTTCTCTTTCCTACGTGCAATGACCCTTGTTTTGTAGCAATCTCAGAAGCGTTGCGTTTCGGTAAGCTTGAGCTTTGGATCTACAAGAACCTCGTGGGAGCTGATCGATACGCTGGGTTTAAGGAAATACCTGCTCTAAAGAGGGACGGGAGGGTTTCTGGTCCAAGTTAGGAATGGAATACATACTCTTCGCAGATTGGATGTAACACCCGAAAAAATTACATTTTATTTAAACAGGGATAAATTGAATTTATTCATACAATTGTTGACATTTAATCTAGTGAATAATAAATTTTTAGCAATTAAAATTAGTCATAAGGTATAGAAACTTGGATTGTTGCAATAATGCCGTCTCTATTTATTTTGTATTGCTTTACCTTATTTGAATTGCTAGACAACCAAAAACCTATTTTTAAAAACTTATTTAGAAATTTGATTTATATAGAATAGAAAATCAAAAGGAGAAAAATCTAAACCTCTTACACTCGGGCAAGCCATTTGGTCTGCTGTTTTCCCCTCCTTTTATAGGCCAAGGCGCCACCTCCTTGGGCCGCAGCAACATCAAGCCCAACAATTGAGGAGATAGCAGGCCCGAAGGCCATACATCTTTTCCCGAAGGCCTTAGCGGAGATGAGGTGTATGAGCTGGTGTGAGAAGACAAGAGAGAGAGTCCAAAACCATAACTTATATATGTGGGCCACATTCTCACACATATCTGAGGAGGTCCATGGACAGTGGCCATGTTTAGAACCACTGTCCTGACCACAGAGGGGGCTTGGAGCCCACATCTAAGGCTATCCACAACCATATACTTCAAATGAGCCTATACATATAGAAGTTTAACTCCTACACCGCAATCCTCTATACATGTCTCTATTCTACCGTTTGCAACCGTCCTTCTCAAAATCCAGCGCATGCATGCACACACGCTATCCTCTCTTTCCAGCCCACGGTGAGAGGAGATAAAGGTAGAGACACGTGTTGGTATAGAGGTAAAAATCTTGATGACTAATCTAGAATATTCCTTTTTAGAGTGTGAAATAGAGGTGACGCGGTAGGGGATAGCCTAAAATTTAGCTCGGGGCACATCAAATCACATGAGCTAATCATTGGTTAATTTGGCTCATTAGAATATCATGAATTAGCTAATGCTTATGAAGTTAGTTTTTATAATTAGTTTATGTTTAGTTCTACTAATTGTATACAAATATTCGATGTGATCCGAGCTAAATTTTAACTGTTGGGATCCGATAGATTCTCTATTTTGAGTGTGAAAAATGACATGTATGTCCTCGAACCTTTAAAGTGCAATCACTCCCTAATGTGGGTTTTGGTATTGATGACCACCAAATTAGAGAACTAATAATTTCTATCAAGATGATGAGCAGGGAATCAATGTGAGATGATGATATGTGTTTCAAAGAACTCAATGCTAACTTGCAGCGGCGGTGACCAACTCAAACGGAGGTTTAATTTCATTTTACTTTTAAGTTTGAGTTTAGGGATGCCGTACTATTAAGGAGTTCCTAAGGGATGTCAGTCAATCTGTTGAATCAAGTGCCCATATCCCAAAAACAACATCCTCACACCTAGACAATTCCAGCAATACCTAACTTGCATCTTTCTGCTGAGATTTGCCAGTGTGGCAGTGCCGCACTTTAAATGCGGCACTGCTGCACTTTAACCGACCGTTGGATGACAGCATATAAATACTACTTTTCCTCCTCTCAACGGTCTCTTCTTCCAGCTCCTGACTTTCTGCCCGTTACAGATGGAAAAAGCAGCTCCCCTCTCTCCTCTATTGTTGACCTTGAGCTCAAAGTTGGATCTCCACTTTCCACCATAGAAACTTGAGAAAAAGGGCAGCAACCTGCGAGTTGAGAGCAGATCTACTGATTCCCAAAGTTTGAGAGCACTTGTTTCACGTTTGGCCGGCGTTCTTGAGGTCTACTCCTTGGAGCTTTGCTCCTAGCCGGCTAGGCGTCGCCCTAGAGCTTGCCAACCTCATTGTGGCAGCCTAGGGAGGTTTGTAATCTTGTGTGCAGCTAAGAAATCACCCCTCTCTTCAAGAGTTCACTCTCTTGATTTGAGAACGAGGAATAGGGCAACCTTTGTGATAACCCTAGCCTTTTGTGGCAAGCCTCAACAACGTGGACGTAGGCAAGCCTAAGTGGCGAGCTGAACCACGGGATAAATCATCGTGTGCTGTTGTCTCCACTTTATTCTTATGTTGTTGATTTGTTCTAGGGTTTGCTTCGATTTGGTGATTTAGAGGATTTTTGTGGTATCCAGTCTTCGAACTGTGAACTTTAGTGAAATTCTGGAAACAAACTATAGGGAGTATACTCTTTCTATACATATATCACTTGCGCAGTTTGGTTTAGTTTTCAAAGTGCGGCAGTGCCGCTCTGGGGGTGCGGCAATGCCGCCCTGGATTTTGATATCTGTTCGAGTTGAGTTTTTGCAGGCCTATTCACCCCCCCTCTAGGCTTTCAGTGATCCTACAAGTGGTATCAAAGCTGGTTGCTTCGTATACGCTTCACCGCGTGAAGTATGGAGCCCGGAGCGAGCTCAACTCGATCCGCTCGAGTTGACCCGAAGGACGTGGATCTCCACAATACCGACAGCGAAAGCAGTGAGCTCTCAGCCTCCACAGCAAGGGAGGATCTTCCTCTTGTTGCCTCCGACCCCGACAAAAGGCAACAAGATGAGGAAGAGAGAAGAAGAAGAAGAAGAAGAAAGGCCAAAAAGAAGCAAAGAAGAGAAGCTCGTGAACAAAAAAGAGAGAAGCAAAGGCTAGCTGAAAAGAAGAAAAGAAAGGAAGAAAGAAGACTCAAGAGAGAAGAAAGGAAGAAGAGAAGGGAAGCTAGGAAGAAGAAGGAAGAGAAGGCCAAGGCGGTGCACACGTAATCCAGTGAGCTCTCTAGTAGCTCCGATGATGGCGATGATGATGTCTCCTATCACGCCTCCAAGAAGGACAAGGGCAGCACCACCACCAAGAAGAAATATGCAGCCGTATCCTTTAACTATGTTTTTATGACTAACCGTGATCGCAAGTCTTTCATCAATGTGCCCGTGGGCAAGTTATCTCATTTCGATGGGACTAACTTTGTCAAGTGGAAACACTTGATGAGGGCTTATCTTATAGGTCTTCATACCGGCATTTGGGAGGTTGTGTGCAATGGATTTGAGCCTCCCGTTGACCCCGAGCTGCCCACACATGAGGAGCTATTGGCTGTCCATTTGAATGGGCAAGCCACTAGTGTGCTACTTAGTGCTTTGGACGGAAATGAGTACAACCGGGTGATGGGAGTTGATGTGGCAAAACAGATTTGGGACACTTTGCATCTTGCTCATGAAGGTGTTGATAAAGTTAGAAAGGCAAAGATTGAAATATTGATGGCCAAACTCAATAGGTTTGTTATCTTGGATGATGAAGGGCCACAAGCTATGTTTGATAGATTGATGACACTTGTTGGCAAGATTAGAGGCCATGGGTGTGATGACTTAGATGATCACAAGGTGGTGAAAGTCATGTTGGAGGCTTACTCACCTAGAAATAAGACCGTAGTCACTCTAATTAGAGACAAGAAGAAGTTTGAGCAATTCACCCCAAATGATGTGCTTGGTAGACTTTTGACATTTGACATGCAAAGAGAAGAAGCAAATGAGAGAAGGAAGCTTGTAGAGTTGCAAGCTAAGTTGGAGGGCTTGAAAGTGAAGGACATAGCACTCAAAGTAAGCAAGCTAAGTCAAGGTTATAAGCACAAGGGCAGCAAGCAAGCAAATACAAGCAAAGGCAAAGAAATCAAGCAAAGTCAAGCAAAGGTTGAGTCTACATCATCCTCAAGTGAAAGTGAAGATGACAACACCAAGTTCAAGGAAATAGAAGATGTGGCTCTCTTCATGAACAAGTATGGCAAAGGTTTGAAGAAGTAAGGCTACAAGCTTGTGAAGAAGAGATTTCCCAATAAGAAGAAGAGAACTTGCTATAAGTGTGGTAGCACCGAGCACTTCATTGCCCAATGTCCTCATGTTGAAGAAGCTGGCAAGAACAATAAGGACAAGAGAGAAAACAAGCAAAGGTACAAGAGGGGCAGCAAGAAGACAATGGGAGAAGCTCACATTGGTCATGAATGGGACTCAACATATGATAGCTCAAGTGATGAAGATGAGAAGATTGCAACCGTTGCCATCCAAAAGACATCTTCACCACCCAAGCTCTTCAACAACTTGACCGATGATGATGACTACTACTCCCCTCACATTTGTCTCATGGCAAAGGGTGAGAAGGTAAAAGCTAAATCCAAACATTCACTTCCTCCTAGTGATATCTCTAGTATCAAACTTAGTGAAAGCTCTAGTGATGAAGTTTCAAGTGATGAGGAGCTAGATAACATAACCAAGAACTTGGATCCTAAAACTAAATTCTTCATCTCTAAACTAATGGAAAATTTAGAAAGTGTTCAAGCCGAGCTAGAATCTAGAGAGGAACTTCTTATCAAATAAGAAAATCTCTATATTGCTAGCAATGAAGCACTTGTTTTGGAAAGGAGTGAGGTGGAATCCTTGCGCAAGGCTTTGTCCAAAGAGCAAGAGGACCATGCACTCACTAAAAAGGCTCATATTGCACTTGATGAAAAGTATTGTGTCTTATGTGAAAAGCACAAAGAACTTGAGTTGCAATATAACCTTTTTTTGGAGAGCACCTCAAATCTTTCTAAAACAAATGACACCTCTATTGCCTCCACTAGTAAAGGATGTGGAAAATGGCGTGATCTTGATTTGGATATCTATGCTACTAACCTTGCAAACATGGAGGCTATGAAGGTGGAAATAGTTAGGCTAAATGAAATAGTTGCTAAAGAGAGCAAATCTGAGAACAAGCATGTTGGTGGCTAAGTGAATCAACTAAAGAAGCCACAATTCAAGGATGGAAGACATCCACACATCAAAACCGGACTTGGACACCAACATAGAGGCAAAACAAATGGAAGAAAGATAATAAATGGTTATGAATGTGTGCATTTCACTTCTAGCAGCAGTGGAAGTACAGAGGGACCTGCACAGAGAGCAGCACGACCAGCCCCCGAGCAGCACTGCACTCTGTCCAGGGCGGCAGTGCCGCTCCCCCAAAGAAAGGGAAGGTCACTTCCACTGCATCTGGAAATGATCAGCACAGAAAGAAGGTCTCCCAGCCAAAGCAGGTTCCATAAAAAGGGAAGAAATCAATCTGGGGGTAACCAAACAAGTATTCCTATCAACCGAAGACCGTTGCACCTAGACAAAGCTTGAGTTCTTGCTTTTGTTGAAGAACAATAGCAAGGGTGAAGTGGTTGCCAAGTACATTGGCAAAGAAAAGAATGTTTATTATAACACCTCTATTTGGGTTCCTAAGTTTCTTGTAACTAACAAGTAAGGCCCCAAGAACATTTGGGGACCTAAGTCAAGGAACTAAACTTGTTTTGTAGGCATACTCTTCCGGTGGGTCAAGTTGGGTGCTTGACAGTGGATGTACAAATCACATGACCGGAGAGAAAAGTATGTTCTCATCCTACACCCCCAAGGAAGACTCAAATGAAAACATTGTCTTTGGAGACAATTCCAAGGGAGGTGTGCTAGGTCTTGGTAAAGTTGCAATCACTCATGAACATTCAATTACTAATGTTTTACATGTTGATTCGTTAAGTTACAACTTGTTGTCCATGTCACAATTGTGTGAAATGGGCTACAATTGTCTCTTTACGGATAAGGGTGTTGAAGTCACTAGAAGGGAGGATTCCTCTATTGCTTTTACGGGTCAACTAAAGGGAAAGCTTTACCTAGTTGATTTTAACAAAGGAAAAGCCAACCTTGAGACTTGTTTAGTGGCAAAGTCTAGCATGGGCTGGCTGTGGCATCGCCGCCTAGCACATGTTGGGATGAGGAACTTGGCCAAACTTCTAAAAGACAACCACATCCTTAGACTAACCAATGTTCACTTTGAGAAAGACCGGATTTGCAGCGCTTGTCAAGCCGGAAAGCAAGTAGGCGTACCACATCCACCAAAGAGCATCATGACCACCACTCAACCATTGGAGTTGATTCATATGGATCTCTTTGGGCCGGTTGCCTATCTTAGCATTGGTGGTAACAAATACGGCTTAGTTATTGTTGATGACTATTCTCGTTTCACTTGGGTGTTCTTTGTTTATGATAAGTGTCAGGTACAAGAGAAGGTGAAAACCTTTGTTAGGAGGGCACAAAAGGAATTCGATCTCCCCATCAAGAAAGTGAGAAGTGATAATGGGACCGAGTTTAAGAATACCCTAGTGGAGGAATTTCTTGATGAAGAGGGCATCAAGCATGAGTTTTCAACTCCATACACCCCTCAACAAAATGGTGTAGTAGAGAGGAAGAATAGAACACTCATTGATATGGCAAGGACAATGCTTGATGAATACAAGACACCGGACATCTTTTAGAGTGATGCCGTCAACACCGCTTGTCATGCCATCAACCGTCTCTATCTACACAAGAAGTTGAAGAAGACCTCTTATGAGCTCCTCACCAGTAACAAACCCAAGGTGTCATACTTTAGAGTGTTTGGGTGTAAGTGTTTCATACTTAACAAGAAACCCAAAACCTCTAAATTTGCACCTAAAGTTGATGAAGGTTTTCTACTTGGTTATGGATCAAATGAGCATGCCTACCGTGTCTTCAACAAAAACTCCGGTCGAGTTGAGGTAGCGGTAGATGTGACATTTGATGAATCTAATGGCTCTCAAGTAGAGCAAGTTGACTCTAGTGTTGTAGATAAGGAGGATCCACCTTGTGAGGCTATCAAGCAATTGACCATTGGCAATATAAGACCACAAGAAATTCCTGCAGCCAAACAGGGGGAGTCTCAAGATGCTGCTGAACAAGACTCCGCTGACGCACATACCAGAGAAGAGCAGGGTTCTCCTGCTACATAAAAGCAGGGCGGCAGTGCCGCCCCCTCCTCAGCAGCTAGAACTGAGTCAGGTCTGGACCATGGTCTAGATCTTGCTCCAATCTTTGATCTGGAAGATTGTGATGAGCCAGAAGAACAGCAAGAAGGTGTTGAGCATCCAAGGCTACGTCAAACGATTCAATGGGATCACCCCGTTGACAATATTCTTGGGAGTCTTCGAAAGGGGGTAATGCCTCGTTCTCATTTAGCAAATTTTTGTGAACATTACACGTTTGTTTCCACTTTGGAGCCTCTTAAGGTTGAAGATGCACTTGGAGACCCGGATTGGGTATTGGCGATGCAAGAAAAGCTCAACAACTTCACAAGAAATCAAGTGTGGACCTTGGTGAAGAGACCTAATACAAATGTGATTGGCACCAAATGGGTCTTCCGCAACAAGCAAGATGAGAACGGCGTGGTGAGAAGGAATAAGGCAAGATTGGTTGCTCAAGGCTTCACTCAAGTAGAGGGTTTGGACTTTGAGAAAACATATGCACCGGTGGCTAGGCTTGAAGCAGTTCGGATGCTTCTTGCCTATGCTGCCCATCATGACTTTAAGTTGTATCAAATGGATGTCAAAAGTGCATTCCTCAATGGTCCAATCCAAGAGCTTGTCTATGTTGAATAACCACCGGGTTTTAAAGATCCCAAGTTCCCCAACCATGTCTACCAACTCCAAAAGGCGCTCTATGGGCTTAAGCAAGCACCAAGAGCATGGTATGAATGCCTTAAGGACTTTTTGCTCAAGCAAGGCTTTGAAATAGGCAAAGCCGATCCTACTCTCTTTACTCACAAGTTTGCTAAAGATATCTTTGTATGCCAAATATATGTCGATGACATAATATTTGGTAGTACTAACCAATCTTTTTGTGAGAAGTTTAGTAGGATCATGATTAAGAGATTTGAAATGTCCATGACGGGTGAATTGAAGTTCTTCCTTGGTTTTCAAATTAAGCAATTGAAGGAAGGAACATTTATTTGTCAAATGAAGTACACCCATGACATGATCAAGAAGTTTGACATGGTGAATGCAAAGCCTATCAAAACTCTCATGCCAATCAATGGACATCTTGATCTAAATGAAGAAGGGAAAGCCGTTGATACAAAGGTATATCGTTCTATGATCGGCTCTCTACTTTACTTGTGTGCATCTAGGCCGGACACAATGCTTAGTGTGTGCATGTGTGCTAGATTTCAAGCCAATCCTAAAGAATGTCACTTAATCGCTGTTAAAAGAATCTTGAGATATTTAGTTCATACTCCAAATCTTGGCTTGTGGTATCCTAAAGGCTCTAAGTTTAATCTACTTGGGTATTCGGATTCTGATTACGCCTGTTGCAAAGTAGATAGAAAAAGCACTTCGGGGACGTGTCAATTCCTTGGACGGTCCCTAATGTCTTGGAGCTCTAAAAAGCAAAATTGTGTAGCTCTTTCCACCGCCGAAGCCGAGTATGTTGCAGCCAGCGCTTATTGTGCTCAACTACTTTGGATGAGACAAACCTTAAAAGATTTCGGATGTCACTTCACCAAAATCCCACTTTTGTGTGACAATGAAAGTGCCATAAAACTTGCAAACAACCCGGTAAGTCACTCAAGAACAAAACACATAGACATCCGTCATCACTTTTTGAGAGACCACGAAACCAAAGGAGATATCGAAATTCGCCATGTGAGCACCGAAAAACAACTAGCCGATATCTTCACTAGGCCTCTCGATGAGTCAAGATTTTGTACTTTGAGAAATGAACTAAATATACTTGATTCAAGGAACCTGGCTTGACATGTAGCACACACTAGTTTGACAACCTAGCGACCTAGGAAAAGTTTTTGAAAAGTTTCATATTGTCTTTCAAAACTAATTCAAAGAGGTTTTCAAGGTATATGACCATAGTTTTTATTGTTGATTGTTTCTGGTAATAATATCTTCAATATATATATATATATATATATATATATATATATATATATATATATATCTGTGATAGAAACAGGGTCGAGAAAATAGGTTTTGAAAATCCCTGTTTGGGCAGGGCGGCAGTGCCGCACTCTGAAACCTGAGAGGTTTCGGCCCAAATTTCTCTGAGACGTGGGGCCCGACTCTCTCATCTACTTCTGGCCGCCCCACAGTCTCTCTCTCTCCGTTTCGTTCCCAGACCACGCCGCCCCCAACTTCTCCTCTCTCACGTGAAGTTGAGAGCGCCGGTGTTCCTCGCCGCCGTCTTGCCGGAGTTTCCCCGGCATTGGTGCACCTAGGGCCAGCATCTCCTGCTTCTCCTCGTGCTGGTCAGGGTGTGGAGGCGTGGACATTGCTCATCTTTCCTCCTCAATCTTCGGTTTGAATCAAGGTGAAACCCTAAACCATAATCGATCTATGCAATGCGTGATTTCCAGTTGTGGATTCGAGTTTCCAGGGGTAGTATCATGGATTTAGGGGGAGCTTTTGTGGTGAAATCGTGGAAGAAACCCGAATCGATTCCGAGAACCCTAGCCTGGGCGGCAGTGCCGCCCTGCAGGGGCGGCAGTGCCGCACCCTGCAGGAGCAGGTTCCCAAAGTCAGTTTCCCGTGGATCGATTTAGTTTTCCTCCAGGATTTCGTTTTCAAAAGCTCACCTCTCAGATCCAGAATATATCTCCCTGTCTCATTCATAGATGGAATTCATGGCCCGATCTGTTGATGTACTTCGATTTTTGAGATTGTGATGGGATATAGAAACTGTTGGATCGAAAAGTTTGCCACTGAATCAAAATGTGCAGAGTTTGGATGGAGGAGCAGGGTGCGGCAGTGCCGCCCTGCCTGGGTTGCTCACCAGGTGCTCTGTTTTCTGGAAAATGTACATGTTGGTTCAGTGGTTAAAGTTTTGGTGCAGCAAGTTCTGTATTTCCAGTTTACACAGTTTCTTATCAAAGTCTCATTTTATTGCATAGATGGAGCAAGGAGGTGGAAGTGGCAGCCCTTGGATTTTAAAGAAGCAGCTGTCGAAGAAACCGTCCAAGAAAGGACACAAGAGTTCCAGCAGCGGTGCCGCTCCCTATGCCGCTGATGATCGTGCCACTCATGAGCAATACATTCAGGATGAGGAGAGACGCCAGCTGGAGGGATTCACTATTTCATATAGAGGTTGTCCTTTCACTCCTACTCATCTGAATGAGTATGATCACAGCTATATGAGAGATTCAGATGAGAATCCCATGATGCATGCTCCTGATGATTCTATGCCTCACCCTGTGGTTGATTATTCCAAGTCGTGGTCAGAGACTCAGCAGGCTAGAGCTGTCAACCCATATACATCTCTTGGTCTTATGGGGATTGACTATAGATTTTGAACTGTCTTTCACTCCAACTTCTATAGGACAGCTATTCTTGGTGCCAGGAAATGCAAGATTGTGCACATGCAGTATGTGGACTTCCAGGATATGAAAGATAGAAATGAGCCGGAGTTTAACACTGCCATCAGGATTTGTGATAGATTTGACTTGACTGACTTGATGAGCTTCAGGTATGGATGGAACACAGAGGTACTTGCACAGTTCCATGCCACTTACTATTACAATGCTGTCACTCATGAGATTCATTGGATGACTGAAGGTCGACACTATAGAGTTGATTTTATCACTTTCAGTCGCATTCTTGGTTTTGGTGATGTGCACAGGCAGTTTACTGAGATTCATGATGAGTCTCGCCTTGAGGTTGGGCAGATAAGGGCTTTCTACAGGGATCCCAGGATGGCTGATGGCAAGGCTAAGTGCCTACTCTCTGTGTACTATGTGATGAACAATTTGATCAGAAACACCATAAATCCAAAGGATGGAGCAGCCTCTGATATTAATGGTTTTGCTAGGAACGTGCTTGTTCGCTTTCACACAGGTGAGAGGTTCAATGTTCCTCGTTTCATGTGGAATGAGCTCTCTACTGCTTTGGATGATGGGAGAAGGGGCTTGCCTTATGCCCCCTATCTCATGTTTGTCATTGAGAGGGTTTCTGATATTCGTTTCCCGCATGAGACAGGTCATCAGGTATACAAGATTGACAGGCCAAGACCGCATGGTGTAGAGAAGGGAAGTGGTAGTCAGCAGGCTCCTACAGATGTTCTAGGGACATCATCTGGTAGAAGAAGGGGCAAGAAGAAGGGCTTCATCAAGAAGATTCTGACTTCCATCTTTGCTACTTGCTCATATTCAGCAGCTACAGCTTATGGAGCCAGACTTGAGGCTAGGGAGGCTAGGGCGAAGGTGTGACTTCCAGATTTACCTCCTATTCAGCCTCCTCCTCACTTTGAACTTCCCACAGATTCCGATGATGATGATGACTCTGATGATGATGGAGGACAGCAGCAGTATGATCCTTTCCAGCAGCAGTATCAGCCATACCAGCTGTCATAGTATGGATATCAGTAGCCACAGTATGGGTACCAGTATCCTCAGTATTCACAGCAGCAGCAGCAGTACCCGCCTCAATATGGCATGCCCGGTGATGATGATACGCTTGCTTCCCATCAGCAGTGGATGCACACTCAGAGACAGGCAGGTCACACCTCTCAGGGTGCAGGCACTTCAGGCACCACTCGCTTCACAGGCACTACTCACCGTGGAGGGAAGGCAGTTGTTTCAGACTCCGATGATGATGATGGCAGCCCTCATGGTGGTAAAGGTGGTGATGATGAAGGCGTCGATTGGTCTCAGCTTCATGATTGAGCTCTCTTTTCTTTTCTCTTTTTGGTATTTGATGCCAAAGGGGGAGAAATTAGAGGGGTCAAATTCTTCTTCGTCGCCTTGCTGCAGTTGGAGCTCAGTTTCAGCTTAGTTAGTGTGTTAATGTGTGAGATTGAGAGTTAAAAATATTTTCATTATGGTTTGTAATAATTTAGCTATATTCTCGACTCTATCTCTATCGTTTTCGGATATATATTGTGTCTTTATGATCTGGATCTTCATATTTTACATCTGTGTAGAACTTATAAGTGTTCAGGTGCTGTTTAAATCTGATTGTGATCTGACTGAAGAAACCAGTGCGGCAGTGCCGCCCTCAGGGTGCGGCAGTGCCGCCCTATGCCTCCTCAGCTAAATCTTGTGTGTTTTGAACTGTCATATGCATCACGTTTAATTGTTTGACATAGTGTGCAGCACCCCACAGAACCTTTGAATGTAAAGAAATTATCCTATTTTCACTCTTATGTGGATGGTTGGCCTTTTATGCCAATTTAGAAATTCAATTTTCGTTTCCACACCTCTTGAGAACCTCCTTACATCCAAAGCTTGTTTTTTACAGTATTCATGATTATCTTTTATAAGCTCTAATTGGGTTATCATCAATTACCAAAAAGGGGGAGATTGAAAGTGCAATCACTCCCTAATGTGGGTTTTGGTATTGATGACCACCGAATTAGAGAACTAATGATTTCTATCAAGATGATGAGCAGGGAATCAATGTGAGATGATAATATGTGTTCCAAAGAACTCAATGCTAACTTGCAGCGGCGGTGACCAACTCAAACGGAGGTTTAATTTCATTTTACTTTTGAGTTTGAGTTTAGGGATGCCGTACTATTAAGGAGTTCGTAAGGGATGTCAGTCAATCTGTTGAATCAAGTGCTCAGATCCCAGAAACAACATTCTCACATCTAGACAATTCCAGCAATATCTAACTTGCATCTTTCTGCTGAGACCGCACTTTAACCGACCGTTGGACGACAGCATATAAATACTACTTTTCCTCCTCTCAACGATCTCTTCTTCCAGCTCCCGACTTTCTGCCCGTTACAGACAGAAAAAGCAGCTCCCCTCTCTCCTCCATTGTTGACCTTGAGCTCAAAGTTGGATCTCCACTTTCCACCATAGAAACTTGAGAAAAAGGGCAGCAACCTGCGAGTTGAGAGCAGATCTACTAATTCCCAATGTTTGAGAGCACTTGTTTCACGTTTGGCCAGCATTCTTGAGGTCTACTCCTTGGAGCTTTACTCCTAGCTGGCTAGGCGTCGCCCTAGAGCTTGCCAACCTCATTGTGGCAGCCTAGGGAGGTTTGTAATCTTGTGTGCAGCTAAGAAATCACCCCTCTCTTCAAGAGTTCACTCTCTTGATTTGAGAATGTAACACCCGAAAAATTTTGATTTATTAATTAGGGAGAATTTGATTTATTTATGCAATTGCTTGGCATTTAATTTAGAGAATAATATATTTTTTGGGAAATTAAAAGTAACCATGATTAAGAAACTTGGTTGAATGCATTCATGCTTCTGCATTCTAGTTTGTATTGCTTGAGACTTATTTGAAATTGTTGTATTTTCAAAATATAATTTGAAAACCTTTTTGGAAAAGGAAAAGGAGCAGGACCCTCAGGTCACTCCTTCCTGGCCCAAGACCGAGCAGGTCTGCTGTTCTCCATTCCCTCTCTCGTGCCGCTTGGGCCAAGCGCCAGCAGGCTGGTCCAACTCAACAGAGCACACGTTCCCTCTCTCTTTCTATGACCGACAGATGGGGCCCGCTGCACGGGGTCACCTCCTTTCTCCCGCTCGTGTTCGAAGCGGACACGGCCGCGCCGTAACCACCCCGGCCTCCTCTCTTGGCGTGGCCGAGTCCATCCCGAGCACGCCTCCACCGGCCCATAAAAGGAAGCCGCGACCCTCTTCCCCCTCCTCTCGGTCTCGCTGACACGTCAGGCCCACGGCTCAGCGTCGTCTCCCTCCTCAGGACGGAGTCCGAGCGGAGCACGAGCGCCGCCTCCGACAGAAGGCAACCGCCGGATTTTTCGGCCGAGTCCGTCCCAAGTACGCCTCCCTCGCGCCCCTATATAGGTCGGCCGAGCCCTGCCGTCCCTCCCCACAAGTTCCCGAGCAAGCCACGCCCTCCAATCTTGCCCTAACCGCCGCCCCGAGCTCCGCCGTCGCCCCGAGCTCCGCCGCCGCCGTCGATTTCTCTTCGGGAAGACTTCTCCGTCGAAATTGGTTGTTCTCCAAGCTTCGCAGCAAGGTCAGGAACCTTTCCGACCCCTTCTCCCTCGGTTTTGTGCACTACAGCCATGATGCCGAGCTTCGCCGCCACCATAGTTCCGCCACCTAGCTCGCCGCATCCTCCCCGAGCTACCTCTGTGGCAACCGAAACCATAGATAGGTTCGGCTTGAACTCCTCTTGCTTCCCGACTAGGTCCCGAGGTGTGCCGAGCTTCCTAGCCCCGAAAACGCCGTCTCCGGCCATCTTGCCGGCGAGGAATCGGCCGGGCGCCGCCCGACTCCGGCGACCAGAGCCGCCCCTCTTTCCCCCGAGCTACATGCGCCGTCCACGGCCGATCCAACGGCTCACAGGGAGAGATACCCCTTTGCTGGCAATTTTGCAGAAAACCCCCTGAGCTTTTTAATGTTCTAACCCGCAGTCCTTTGGCGTATTTCTCAGATTACACTTTCCTATTTAGAAAACGTATTTTCCTCGGTTTAGATTCAAAAATACGTTTTCAATATTTACAGATTTGCCACTCAGTTTATTTCGGCCATATTTTATTCGTTTTAGCTCCGATTTGATCCGTTCAAGTCTCGTTAGATTCGTAATTTTGTAATCTATCTAATGATGCTACTGTTACTCATGTTTTCAACTTTTAAAATTTGAGATTAGATTTAATCTATTATTTTATTAAAGTAAAACTTGTTTATTTCATAACTTTCCCGTTTGAACTCCGATTTGCATGAACTATATATCGTTGGAATCGTAGCGACGCGTAGATCATTTTTATGCACTTTTCAATTTTTTTCCACTGTTGGTGTACTGTTTCTAATATAGATCTTGTTTGCTTCGTGTATGATTGCTACGATGATTGTGTGGTGATTTTATGATCGAGTTCAGACGGTGAGCAATACGTAGGTGATCAAGAGTACACGGAGGATCCAAGTTCTCCAGAGCACTTTGATCAAGGCAAGTATAGCATGGACCATCCTTGTTGTCTATTCACCTTAATCACTAAATTCATGATGCATGTGTCTACCTTGGCAACCATAGTGTTTATTCCTAGTTTTGATGACTTGATCCTTGTTACCTATGAGATTGCATTTGAGTAGTGATGCTAGTGCTTGATGATGCCATGATCTTATGAACTTGATTAATTAATTATGAAATAAAGATTAAAAGATGCTTTTTAGCAACATGGACTAAGGACTTATCTGTAAGTATGATACCGGGACTTACAGCGCAACCATGGGGGCTATATGGCTCTGGCTTTAGTCAAGTATGGAGTTACTTTCTACCATGCTATTAATCTTGAAAGGTTCCTTGCCGAGCTGGTTGTTTTGCGGCTCCTGTCTTTTTGTGTACTGCTGCGTGTGTGTGCCACTTGGAAGGAGGGCTCTACCGCCCCTTGCCATTGCGCCCGGATTGATTAGTGACATGTTAGCGAGGCTTTTGAAAGACTTCATAGTGAACCCCGCCGATCTACCTTAGTAGTGGATCGAGAGGCTGATCACCTCGAGAGAAAGGGTAAATCACGACTCATGGTGAAAGTGTGCAACCTCTGCAGAGTGTAAAACTGATATATCAGCCGTGCTCACGGTCACGAGCGGCCTTGGACGTCTTACAGGAATTTAACTAATTGAATATTGATTTATTTGGAGTTTCTATTGATGTTTATTCCATATTAATTATCATGTTTATATGATCATGCAAATCTTGTTCCTTGGTATAATCTATTGCTGCTACTCGAATTGCTAAAATGTGATCAACTAAAAGCAACCGCTGTCAACCAGTGTCATGCCTTATTTGAGCCTCATGAACCCATGCTATTCTTGTTGAGTACGACATGTACTTACGCTTGCTTTATTTTTCATATTTGGATAAAAATCCCGGATGGGTAACAGATGATTATGGTTATGAAGACATCTAAGAGGATTATTAGGATTGTGTTCACCAGTCAACTATTCCCTGTGGAATGGAGATTCTGCGAGAGAGTTATCTATATTATTCCGCTGTTATTAATGTAAAAACTCTGTGATATTATTCATTATATATTAAACCTTGTGATGGTACTATGTAATTTGTCGCTTATGTGTGTGATTGATCCCTGGGCACACATAAGTTGGTTCATTCAATTTTATCCTTAAAATCGGGTGTGACAGAGAACGAGGAATAGGGCAACCTTTGTGGTAACCCTAGCTTTTTGTGACAAGCCTCAACAACGTGGACGTAGGCAAGCCTAAGTGGCAAGCTGAACCACGGGATAAATCAACGTGTGCTGTTGTCTCCAGTTTATTCTTATATTGTTGATTTGTTCTAGGGTTTGCTTTGATTTGGTGATTTAGAGGATTTCTGTGGTATCCAGTCTTCGAACTGTGAACTTTAGTGAAATTCTGGAAACAAACTGTAGGGAGTATACTCTTTCTATACATATATCACTTGCGCAGTTTGGTTTAGTTTTCAAAGTGCGGCAGTGCCGCTCTGGGGGTGCGGCAGTGCCGCCCTGGATTTTGATATCTGTTCGAGTTGAGTTTTTGCAGGCCTATTCACCCCCCTCTAGGCTTCCAGTGATCCTACAAACCTTAGTTGTGTAAAAGAGCTAGTTTAGAGGGCTGCAAAGGATATCTGTAGATCAACTAAGACTCATCAAGAATTAAAGCAAAGTTTCGTGAATGCAAAATGGGCGGGGAGGGGATTGGAAGGGGTGCCCGTGCCCCCCTAGACTTATCGGCTCCATTTGCGCACACCGTAGTCTTCCATGTATCTACCCCCTCCTCTTTCATCCTCACCGACCGTGCTCTTTAGAGGCCGTGCCCGCGATCCTTCTTCATCCTAGCTTGTTGGTTGTGCATGTCTTATGCTCCTTCCCTGTTTAGCTGTCATGCCCGTGAACATCGCACTTCGTCCTTGGCCGATGTATCTGCAATTACACGTACGTGTAGGTGCGGCCAGGCCGAAGAGCATATGGCGACTAGACACATAGTGTCACAGTGGGTAGTGAAGAGGAGGTGCTATATAAGGCCTCATAGAGGAGGATTTATTTTTTTTATCTTATGGGTAGCAAGAAGCTAGATTGCCAACAAACATTCCAGCTTTTCTGGCTAGCATAGTTAGTTTGTCCATATAGCTAGTTTTTTTATAAAAAAACTATTAGAATCAGAGCCTCGAGACCTCTATCTCGCACGCACATCATGGATTGATCCAGCACATACTCCCTTCGTCCCGTATTATGTGTCGTTCTAGCGACAGTAGTATGTTCCGAATTAATTATCGTCTAGGAGATTGTAGATGGGCCTCACACCTACGTCTAGCCTGCAACCTTCCTATCAACCGGTCAGGCATCCCACCTTCCACTGTTTTCATCCACTCGTTCATCCAGGAGCTCATGTTGTTTATTGTTTTTCTGCTGAAACAGAGAGAGAACAAATGTTGTTGTCATCTGTATTGTTTTTGTAGGTTTGCCTTGGTCTTCGCATATGGATCCTAGCAACAGATAATACGGGACGGAGGGAGTACAATTCTAGGTGTTTTGTTTTTGTTAAATTGCACAAAGTTTAACCAAATGTATAGATAAATGCATTAATGTTTATGGCATTAAATAAGTATATTGTAAAAATGTATATCTCATGACAAATTTAATGATACTATTTGATATCATAATCCTTTGTGTGTGTGTATATATATAGTTAGTTAGTTAGTTATTAAGTTTAAGATGCTTTAACATGATATCGTGCTAAAATTGTATATTCTTTCGTGGGCCGGTGATACAGGTATAAGGAGATATTGCGGCCGCGCTCGTCATTCATTCCGTTCATACCTATTGTACGTGTGTTGGCATTGGCTTTAATTTTCAAATCAGTTGAGTTCCCTGATCCGTACGAAAGCCAACAGCAATTGTATTGTAGCTAGAATGCTAGATGTATGTTGATCAGTGGAAGGCGGCCATAACCAGCCACGCCACAGCCGAAGACGGATAATAGCTTCTTTTTTTCTTTTTTTTTGCAGGCAATCAAGTTTGATATTTGAGAGGTGGTAATCTGGTACTAAATGTGTTCCAAATCATAGTTCGTTTGATTTTTTTTTTGTCAAGTTTGACCGCTTGTCTTATTTAAAAAGTTGTACAAAATATTAATTTTTTTTATTGTGGTTTGCTTTATTAACAAAAGCTCTTTATGAATGACTTGAATTTAACTATTTCTGCACAAATTTTTTGAATAAAACGAGTGGTCAAACTTGGGTTGAACAAACGAACTATAATTTAAAACGGAGAGTATATATATATATATATATATATATATATATATATATATATATATATATATATATGTAAATTATTTCCTACTCCTAGGGAGTAGTTACTGCTATGCTTGTATCTTCAGATTTAGGGCATACATGACCAAATGAAGTGTATGTAATATCACCAAATGAATTGAACAACCAAGCTGATCAATCTGTGCGTGATGGGTGCTAAAAAAGAAGACGTGGGTACATATCTCTGATTAGAATTACTATTTCCTTGGTAAAGATTGATGGACTTTATTTGCTTCTAGCGTTAGTAATAGTAACCCCGCGATAAGAGTCCTGTTGAATGTTTGGCAGTGTAGCATTTTTGTCATCCTCTTTGCTGGCTGTTATGAGCAGTGAGGGGTGTGAGGCTGCAGTGAGACGGTTAGGGGAAAGGCGCAACAGCCCACATGTAAAAGGCTGCGTGGCACGTCACCGTCGTCCCCTCCCCTCCCCGCCCCTGGTCTGGTCAGTCATCACTCCGTTTCACCTGCACCACCACCGTTAAACGACCTTGCTGCCTTGTTGCCTTGGGAAGAAGAAGATCCATTCATTCATTCATTCTCATTCACAGCCGCGCCTCACCCAGCCCCTCCCCCAGTCTCTCCGCTTGCTAGGCATTAGGCAGCCATAGCCCTCATCGACACCACCGTTATCATGGCCATGGCGACGCAGGGGCAGGCCGACCAGCACGGGCCCAACACCAACACCAACACCAGCAGCAGCAGCCACCCCACCACGAGCAGCAGCATCGCCACCAACCGCTGGGGGCCCTACTCCGGCGCCGGCGACTTCGCCAGTAACATGGCCATCATCCTGACCGCCCTACTGGCCGCGGTCGGGCTCGGCCTCGCGCTCAACGCCGCCGTGCGCTACCTGCTCCGCCGCGCCCGCCGCCGCGCCGGCTCTACTGACCAGGGCAACAGCAGCGGCGTCAGCGGCGTGTCGGAGGAGGAGGAGGACCCGGAGAAGCCGCCCCCGCCCCCGCCCCCGCCCCCGCCCGCCCTGGTGTACTCCGCGGCGGGCACCAAGCTGGCGGGCGCCGCGGCGGAGTGCGCCATCTGCCTCGCCGAGTTCGCCGACGGGGACGCCGTGCGCGTCATGCCGGCCTGCCGCCACGGATTCCACGCGCGCTGCATCGAGCGCTGGCTCGCGGGGGGACGCCGCTCCTCCTGCCCGACCTGCCGCGCGCCGGCCGCCGGAGCTGCCGCCGCCGCCGCGCATCCTGCAGATCAGTCGCCGGCGCCAGCGTCGTCGTCGTCCTGAATTATCAGGCTTCATTCCGCCGGCGGTTTGCCTTAATCTGGCGGGCGGCCAACAGTTTGTTTGGTTAGTGATTGAGTGGCAATGATTCCCTTTCTTCTTCGATCTTTAGCTCCTGCATGCTTTCTCTTTCTCAGCAGAAGAGGCAGCCGTGCCCAGTAAATTAATTAGTCTAAATAAATACTACTACCTCTAGGAAATAATTACTGCTGTTCAGTGTTACTACTACTATTGCCACGACACTACTGAGTGAAGTGAAGCATGCACGTAATTACTACGTGTAAGTAGTACGGTTAACCTCGCCGTCGTCTGAGCAGTGACAACTGATGACTGAGTGAGCGAGAATGATGAGTGTGAATCAAATCAGGTCAGGTGAGGTGTCCGTTTCAGGCTTTCAGCTGCTACGATCGATGCGGGCGGTGTGGGCACGTCTTATATCTATCGCTTCGCTTTAGCATTGCTGGCATCCTTAGTACCGTTCCAAAAAAAGAAAATGCAATTTTTGGGTATACAAACTTTTTTTAAATTGAGCTGGTAAAAAAATATTAATATTTATGATTAAATAGATACTCCCTCGGTTCGGGAAAGGATGTAACTACGGGAGACGTACCGTTAAAAATAGTTCATGTTTGACTAAATTTTTAGTAAATACTAATTGTATTTATTAAGACTCTTAAATTAATTTATCATAAAAATACATTTCATAATTGATCTAACGATAATTGATCTAACGGTATTTGTTTTATATTAAAAAAATGCAATGTTTGGGTCTACAAACTTTTTAAAATTGAGCTAAGTTGGTAAAAAAAACATTAATATTTATGACTCTAAATAGATACCTCCTCCGTTTAGAAAAGGATGCAACTACGGGTTACGTACCGTTAAAAATAGTTCATGTGTGACTATACTTTCAGTGAGTACTATTCATATTTATTAGGACTCCAAATTAATTTATCATAAAAATACATTTCATAATTAATCTAACGGTATTTATTTTATATTAAAATATTGAATTTTTATCTATAATTTATTAAATTTAAGAAAGAAAATAATAGCACTGCAATAGAATTGTATTTTTGGATATATTTAATGATGATTTTAATGCCGTGAAAGAGCAGTGCCGACAGTCTAATAATATTATTTTGTTTCATGGAACAAGCGGCGCTAGCAAATCGATAGTAGGACTGTTTGCTCATGATGACAAGCACTGTGCCTCGTCAATCAATCCATTGTGCTAGAAGCTCTAGAACACGCTAGATCGGGCCAACACAGGCCGTCCATGCCATTTTCATGCACCCTAGGGCCGTACAACGTTCGCTCTAACCAAACCAGTGAACTACTTAGATAGGTTGCTGTAAAGGTTTGCTATATCCTTCACGGTCCGTTTGGAACGCACCAATTTCACAGGAATAGCACCAAATTTCATATGAATTAATTTATTTTCACAGAAAAAACACAGAAATAGAAAAAAAATTCCGGATTCCAATCAGACCATCAAATTTAAAGGGAAAAAACTTTTCTTAAGAAATGGAAGAATAGGTTGGTGTAAATTTGCTAAGTACAAAACTTATTATCATATTATGTGCTCCTTAAGGGTAAGACAAGGAGACCAAAACGCAAGTTCAAGATATTTGGAGATCGACTGATCTTCCCTTGAGCTTTATAGAACTTCTCACAACAAAGCCTTGATATCCAAATACCTTCAAGAGTTCTATAATCATGTCGACATGCATCCCCAGGTTCACCTAACATGGAAATGCCTTTATAGAAAAAGGGAAACCCACCTCAAGGTAGAACACCGGTTGGATCGTTTTGGTGGAGAGGCATATATCGAACTGATTGATGATAATATTCTTTTAGAATGATAGCTTCCTGCAACCCTGGACAAGGGGACCTGTTCTTATCCGAGAAGACCTTTGTTGTGTGGTCTTGAACAAGCTTACCCATGACTCTTCTTTCTCCAAAGCCGAATTTCTCACTCAAAGATATTTCTGACAAGATTAGTCGGCAGCAACTTTTGGCTGCCTCTATCCACCTGACCTTACGGACAACTGTCAGAAGTATATGAACTTTAGAGAGCATGCATCTGAAAAATGACACGGAGAGTTAGAGATACCTGAACTTATATGAACTGTCAGAAGTATATGAACTTTAGAGAGCATGCATCTGAAAAATGACACGGGGAGTTAGAGATACCCGAACTTATATGTTGGGGATCGGAGGGGAAAAATTTAGTTTGAAGAACGCCTACATAAATTTTGGCACAACACCCAACTCTTTTTTTTTTTTTTCTCATGGATGCGGAAAGCAGAAGTTCTTCTCTGGTTCCCCCTTCATGACAGACTGAATATTAGGATCTGTTGAGAAGAAACAACATGATCATGCCAAGCTATGAGTGTGTCATGTGCAATAGCGGATAAGAGGACTCTTCTCCACCTTTTCTTCGGCTGCATCTTTGCCACAACCTACCGGAGTTTGATTCAAATTACCTAGAATTTTAACTTAGATGCCTTTATTGATGCCAAGAGTTCCTTTGGAGCTTGCATTTTTAGAGAAATTGCCATAGTGTTAGCTTGGTGAATCTAGCGTCCGCGCAATAGTATTATCTTCTTTATTTAGGAATGCAGGCATTTTGTCCTCAAATATGCAAATAGGCTTAAAATTCTGTGGGCGCTGCGGTATGGCATGTTTCGGCACGTCGTATCTATCGCTTCGCTTTGGGATTGCTGGTACTGGTATCGCTTCTGTAACAAGAGAAAAAATTGCAATTACAGTACTTCTGTTCCAAAAAAAAAGAGTACTTTTTGGGTCCAGAAACTTTTAAAAATTTAGCTGAGTTGGTAAAACAAATATTAATATTTATGACTCTAAATAGATATATTGTAAGAATATATTTCACGACGATTTTAATTCCGTGAAAGAGCAGTCGACAGTCTAAATAATATGATTTTGTTTCATACAGTATAGAACAAGCGGTGCTAGCAAATCGATAGTACTAGGACTGTTTGTTTCATGGTGACAATGCAACCACTGTGCCTCGTCAATCAATCTATGAGATGCGTGCTACAAGCCTAGAACACGCTGGATCGGGCCAACCCGGCCCATCCATGTCATTTTCATGCACCCTAGGGCCGTACAACGTTCGCTCTGACCAGTGAACGTATCTTGAGAAATGGATAGGCTCGTGTAAAGGTTTGCCATATCCTTCAAATTTTAAGGAAAAAAAAACTTTTCTTGAGAAATTGATAGGTTGATGTAAAGGTTTGCTAAGTACAAAAACTTACTATGTGCTCCTTGAGGGTAAGACAAGGAGACCAAAACGCAAGTTCTGGTGAAGATATTTGGACATCAACTAAACTTCACTTGAGCTTTAAATAACTTCTTGGCGTTAATAATCTCTCAAAAGCTCACAACAAAGCCTTGCTCTCCAAATACCTTCACAAGTTCTATAATCATGTCGACATCCTCTAGGTTCACTTAACATGGAAATGCCTTTACAGAAAAGGGAAAACCCACCTCAAGGTAGAACACCGGTTGGATTGTTTTGGTGGAAAGGCATAATCGGACTGATTGATTGCTCTAGAATAATACTCGCTCCGTCTAAGAAAACATGCAATTTTAGCACAGCAGCATGTTTTAGTAAATTAAGTTTGACTATTACAAATAAAAAACTATAAGTAGTTATAAAATCAAATAAACACCATTAGATACATTATAAAATGTATTTTTATAATACATTAATTTAGACCTATAAGTATAAATACTATTTGTTGGAAACATGTTCTGGCACGTAACTTATAGTTCCATACTTTTTTGGATGGAGTAGCTTCATGCAACCCTGGCAAGGGGACCTATGTTCTTATCCGAGAAGACCTTAGTTGTATGGCCACGCGCATCCTTGAACAAGCTTACCCAGACTCTTCTTTCTACAAAATCCCAATTTCTCACTCAAAGATTTTCTGACAAGACTAGTCGCAGGAACTTCGCTTGACCTTACGACAACTGTCAGAAGTATAACTTGACCTCATGGACAACTGTCACAAGTATATGAACTCATGAGGCCTTGTTTAGATGCACTTTAAAATTCCAAGATTCCCGTTATATCGAATATGTCGATAAATGCATGGAGTATTAAATGTAGATAAAATTTTTGCATGTTTACATGTAAATTACGAGACGAATCTTTGAAGTTTACTTAAGTCATGATTGAACACTTATTGCAAAAGATTCTTCGTTCAAAATTCTAAAACAAAATGCATCATTAGAGCATGCATCTGAGAAATGACACAGAGACCCGAAATTATATGTGGGGATCGGACGTGAGAAATTTAGCTTGAAGAAGGCCTACATAAATTTTGGCACAACACCCAACTCTTTATTTTTCTCATGGATGTGGAAATATTGTGCAAGGGGAAGCAGAAGTTCTTCTCATGGCGCCAATATTTCCCCTTCATGACAGACTGAACATTTGGAATCTGTTGAGGCGAAACAACATGATCATGCCAAGCTATGAGTGTGTCATGTGCAATAGCGGATAAGAGGACTCTTCTCCACCTTTTCTTCGGCTGCATCTTTTGCCACAACCTACCAGAGTTCGATTCAAATTAGCTAGAATTTTAACTTAGATACCATAGACATGATTATTGATGCCAAGAGTTCCTTTGACGAAACTTGCATTTTTAGAGAAATTGCCATAGTGTTAGTTTGGTGAATCTGGCGTCCGCGCAATAGTATCATCTTTGACATTTAGGAATGCAAACATGTTTGTTCTCAAATATGCAAATAGGCTTAATTATGTGGATCACCCACAATAACTTATAAAAATAAAGTCTATGTCCTTTTTTTAGAGCTACTCTAGGGAAGCCTGAGCTGCCTTCACTTTTTTTTTCATAAAAATGACTCCTAATGACTCATGTTAAATCATTTAGTACGTCTCCTCTGTAAGAGGAGGAACCAAGCCGAAGAGAAGCCCTACCAAACGGGACAAGATCACCCATCTCAATATTATAGCCAGAAAGAAATCCTAGACAGGTCGAATGGATATGCCGTGGGCGCTACTAGATCGGTGGTCATGGTGGTCCCTCTTGCTGATGCATGCATGGATGGGTCTCTTTCTTGTGTTGTACCACTGTACGAATGGATCATCTCTATCGATTCGCTCTGTTGGTGTTGGTTTGCTCGCGTGGAGTAGCTAGCTAGCTTACGTTCTCTATCACCAGCTAATAAATTATAAAGGACCAAAGCTGCTGCTGGTATGGTGAGTGAGGTAGCTTGGCTAAAAGGAAGGAACAACCTCATCAACAGTCCAACACGATCCAAGGTCAGTTCAGTACTCAGTAGTAGCCTGGTGGCCATGGCGATGGCGCCTCAGGGGCAAGCCGAGCACGACCAACAGCATGGCCACCGGTCGGAGCCCGACGCGGCCGCCACGAGCAGCATCGCCACCAACCAGTGGGGGCCCTACTCCGGCGTCGGCGACTTCGCCAGCAACATGGCTGTCATCCTGGCCGCCCTGCTCACCGCGCTGGCGCTCGCCATGGCTCTCAATGCCGCCGTGCGCTACCTCCTCGGTCGCAGCCGCCGAGCTAGCCGCGATCGCGCCAGCTCCAGCTCCGTTGACAGGGACAGCGCCAACAACATCTCCGACCTGGAGAAGCCGGACGTGGAGGCGCCGCCACCCCCACCGCCGCCGCCGGCCCTGGTTTACTCCGCGGCCGGGACCAAGCTGGCGGGCGCCGCGGCGGAGTGCGCCATCTGCCTCGCCGAGTTCGAGGAGGGGGATGCCGTCCGCGTCATGCCGGCCTGTGGCCACGGCTTCCACGCGCGCTGCATCGAGCGCTGGCTCGCGAGAGGCCGCCGCTCCTCCTGCCCGACCTGCCGCGCGCCGGCTGCTTTTGCTGCCGCCGCCGCCGCAGCCGCAGCACAGGCTGATGAGGCCGCCGCGCCATCGTCGTCGTGAAAGGCTCGGTTTTATAGGTTCACTGTTCGATCTTGTAGCAGGTTTGCGTGTTGTACATAATATATATTTTGACAGCTGAGGACAGGCAGTATATAATCCAAGTGGAATGATGGTTTTTAATTCATTCTAAAATAATGTCTCAACATATATACTCTGTTAGTTTCTCTTGCTGCCTGTTAGTGCTATTATCCTTCGATGATCCTGGCTAGTTTGAAGTGGTTGTTGCAGAAGTTCCTTCATCTTTGAATTGTCAATGTTGATCACAACAAGATAATTAAAGTTCGTCAGTTGAATCAAACCTTGATTGTGTATCTAGCTAGTAGGTAGTATTAATATGATATAGTACATTGCACCCCTGAAACTGAGATAATATATCTATATCTAAATCTACGTCTATATATCTAAATAAATATCTAATATTAAAGGGCAAAAATTTCTCTCCTTTCCATCCTTCAATAATCTCTCTCTCCCGGTCCGTTTGTCCTTCACTTTCCTAAGCATAAGTGTCAAAGTGGTTTTACTAAGAATTAGATATAAGAGTCCTAATTTATTTATGAGCCCACCATGACCTTTAGCATAGCGTGCTTCCCAGCCATGATAGTCTATTTCAAAATGTATTAGATTTGATCAAGGACTAGTAATAAATAACTATTAAAAATTTTAACATATGATTCTATCTATTAGATTTGATGGACTGCTAACACTTTTTTAACATATGATTTTTAAAAGGTTTTTTCTGCTATTCTATCTGAAGCCTTAATTGAAAGAGCCAACTCTGGTGCACATAAGGCAGGCCCAATGGTAACCATTCCGAATAGGCCATTTTAGTTTTCTATATAAATCTTCTCTTGTTTTGATCAAAAAGGTTTAGAAACATATTGTACTTGTATAGTAATATCAAATACATGCATTATGTAATATATTTCAATTGTTCCATCCCAAGATTATCAAAATAACTGCAGTTCAAGAAAACACATGCAACTATAAATAAATTCTATTCTGGTTCTACAATAACACTTGATTAGTCAGCGAAACATGCAGATGACAGTATAGCTACCATCAGCAGCAGTACTAGCAGCAAAGCTACCTGGGATGGATGTGTCTGGTTGGTTCAGGGTGCTGTGGGTGTGCACTAGAACATGCTGGATTTCGCTTGGCCCAATCCAGTCATTTTCGGTCTCGGCTCCCCTCCCTTCCGCCTGGCCTGGCCTGGTCCCTCAACAGTTATTGTCTACCTGCCCATGAAGCCCCATTTTCGCTCTTCCAACCATGGGATGGGAATGGCAAACATTTTCTTTCTTTTCAGAATCACAGTAAGGCATGTGCTCAGGTCTCACGGCGATAGGTACGTCGCTCAGAAAAATTGGAGCATACATGTGTTAGTTGAGAATTTAAACAAAGGTGGATAGGTTCACCGCAACCAACATAAACAGCTCAGTTTGCACAATTCATATTTGTTATACTAGCTGAATCTTAACACTAGCATTCCTGAGTTTTCAATAACCAGCGGCAGGATAAATAGCTCAGTTTGCACATTCATATTTGTTCTACTAGCTGAATCTTAACACTAGCGAATAGAAAATAAAAAAAACAAACCAGTACCAATCATAACCAGTGGCAGTTGGGTAAATATTTGGCCCAAAAGCAGCTGAAAGCAAGGGAAGACATGCTTTCAATTTTGTACTAGAGCAAAAACTGTTTTTAGGCAAAAACTGTTGTGGCTTTTAAGTCCTTTGGTCGGCTTTTAGCTTTTGCGAAAGCAAAATCAGGTTTAAAAGCCCCAACCAAACACACCCTGAGGCTTAAGTATTCATATTCTCTTGTGTCAAATAATGTACTCTACTATTTTATGAGAAATTTTGCTAGGAAACATTGCTTGCAAGGAACCAAAATAGCTAGCAAAGCAACCAAACTCATTCGCTGGCCTACTATCCTCACTCGACAAGGCTGGACGAGCCTAGGTGATAGAACCAAACGTGCCCTTAGTTTGGAATGCTATAGATAGCTTGAGTGAAGAGAATGAAAATAAATTATGTGTGCACCCATGAGGTCTAGGTGGGTGTAGAATATAGCATATAGAGGATTAGAGGCTAATGTCGATATCTTGCATACTGAGATTGAAAATAGAAATGATATACCATATTTAATGGGGGATAACATGGATACCTAGCATGTTAAGATTCAAAACTAATAGGGTTTGGTTTTATAAGACACCAGAGGATACACTACAGATTGCAGCGAAATCATGAATGATTTGGAATGAAAATAGGCGACCTATATTTACTTGCTTGAAGGAATAAAACTATCATAAATACATGTTAGTGGATGGTGGAACACGCTAGTGTGGATAACTTAACATGGATGATGTGACTGGCTGATGCCGATATAGCTTCTATAAAGAGATAAACATAATAACTGAACGCGCTAGTGGCCTACTCTTGTATAGAGAGACATTCTAGTGAGGTTTGCTTTTATAAGATGCGAGAAGCACAATCTCACCGTTGATGTGGGAACAATGAATAAATTTTAGTCATCATGGGGCATGATGATGTGGACAAATAAATACATGTTAGGGATGACATGATTTGCTATGCCATAAGTGGATTGCTGATGTGGATGGCTTATATGCCGAGTTTGACTTCTAGTTGAGTTTAGGATTATTATACCAGATATAGGAATAGATACAATTATTTAGGGTACGTTTGGTAGGGCTCTAAATTCTCACAAAATAATTTTGGATTCAGATTCTTTCAAGAAACATTTCGGGTAAATCAGATTTACTTTATGAAATCATTTGCCTATCGAACTGGATTCCGATTTAAAAATCATTTAAATAAAAATATGTTCAAAAAATCTAAACTCTTTTTATGGATGGAGAACAACTTAAATAAAAACTATTTTTAATTTATTGCACTAAAAAGAATGAACTAAAAAAATGAACCAAAAGAAAGAAGTTATGCTAGCCTTCAGCCGTTTCGGATTTAGATCACTTGTTGGAAAGACCGTTTGGAACTGAGAAACTGAAACATCTCTCCTATCCAAACCCTCCCTTAAATATAGATATACTTCTTCGTTCCTAAATATCTATCGTTTATACTTCTCAAGAAACAACTTTAATTAAATATATATTAAAAATATTTATATTTATAGTATATAATTAATCATTGAAAAGATCTTTGAATATATTTTTTAATAAATTATTATGAAATATAAATGTTGCACGTAATTTCTATAAATCGAGTCAAACTTGTGGCACGTACACCAATAACGACGAATAAAAAGGGACGGAGGGAGTAGATTGTATGCTCATCTCTTCTTACTTAATTGTTTCATTTTTTGCTTTTTTTTAGTGGTATGCCGAACAGCTAGCTATATGTAAACTTGTGATTATTGTATTAGTTGCAAAGCTAAAATCTTGTCGCGTGCTATAGTGGATTGCATTCTTAAATAAGCCATCTGTTGCTTGGTCAAATGCAGCATGATCAGTAGGCAGGTAAGTTATTTTCACTTTAGGGCGAATCAAAAGTCAATGGAATAACCGCCGAGATATAAGAGAGATAGTCAAGGAAATAGCCGCTGAGGGGGAGAATCAAAGTATAATAGCTTAGCCGCCATTACTTTTCTATCCTAATTATTGTTTGATGATTTCGATTTTCGCGACCTTTCTCCACCTTATTTAGTTATTTGAGTAAAGTGCACCAGCGGTCCCTAAACTTGCGTCGCTGTGTCATTCTGGTCCCTAAACTCTCAAATCGGCCGTCTAGGTCTTAAACTTGTCCATCTGTGTCATCTCGGTCCCTAAACTTGTTCGGCTGTGTCATTCCGGTCCCTAAACTTGCAAATCATCCGTTTAGGTCCTCAAACTTGTTCACTTGTGTCATCCCAGTTACTAAACTTGTTCGGTTGTGTCATCTGAGTCCAAACAGGGCGATTTAAAAACTTGATATAAAAAATAATTCATAACTTTTTCATATGAACTTGAATAAAGACAAACTTTATATCAAAATTGTAGCTCTCGATGCGATCTACAACTTTGTAGTTGAAAAGTTTTTGAATTAAAACTGTTTAGGGTCCCAAAATATTTTTGTATGTTTATAGATTTTGAAATTTGAAATTTAAAATTATCAAACAAACTTGGATATTGATATGGCCTATATAAAAGTTATAGTTCTCAATATGATCAACAACCTTGTAGTTGAAAATATTTTTACTTGAAGTTGTTTATTATCCCAAAATTTAGTTTTAAATTTTAAATTTTAAAATCTGTAAACTTACAATAATATTTTGGAATATTAAACGACTTCAAATAATTTTTTTCAACTACAAAGTTGTAGATCGCGTTGAGAGCTATAATTTTTATATAAAGTTTGTCTTCATTTGAGTTCATATGAAAAAGTTATGAATTATTTTTTGATATCAAGTTTTTAGATCATGTTGTTTTGACCTAGATGACACAGCCTGAAAGGACCTAGGATGCCGCCTAGAGGGGGGTGAATAGGCGTTTCTGAATTAGAACCGGAGTTTCTAATTACTTAGAAACTCCTCACAGAGAAACAAACTCCCCCAAAAGAGTAAACAGAATATATAAACTGAATATGAAACACCTAAGAGCCTAACACCTGCACCACAAAGGATTAGAACAAATGGCACAAAATTCTGCACAGAGAGCTAATACCGGACGCGTCCGATATTAATATCGGACGTGTCCGGTATGCACGGGCTCTGCAGTTTTGCTCCAAAACTCTTGCTGCTCTTCTCCAACCTGTCACACAGTCCCCTGATGATGTATATATGCCTGTAGAACCTGCACAGCAACTTGCACAACGGAGACAATCACAAATATTAAAGGAATGCAAAGTGAGACACGATATTTGTTTTACCAAAGTTCGGCACCCCCTTGGGTCCTACTCTCCGTTGAGCCGGCTGCGAGCAACCACAAGGGTTAGCTCTAGAGGACACCACAGGTCAACTCTAGCCGCGGTCTATTTCACCCGCTATGCTCCTTCCACTAGGTGATCTCTTTTGTGGAGAGATCAAACCGTTACAAACTTTTCGAGGCACACCACAAGTTCTTGGGTGCTCTCCGGCGACGCCTAACCGTCTAGGACCGAAGAGTCCAAGAGTAACAAATACGAACCACGAGATCGACGATTTACACAAGTGCTCAAGTGATTGCTTGCTCTCTATTTTGAATTCTCTCTAAACCCACAAATGGGTTTGGCACTTAGGATCAATCACTCACTTAGAGAGGGTTAGAGAGTGTTGCTAGAGCTCAGAGAAAGTCAGGGAAGTTAGTAGAATCAACAACCTCCAAGGGTGGAGGCTTGGGGCCTTTTATAACCCACTCCCCGAAACTAGCCGTTGGAATACCGGACACGTCCGGTATTGCCCCAACAGTCACCTGCCAGAGCTCAGATTTCCCTCGAAACTTCCGACCTACGTCGGTACTTCTGACACGTCGGAACTTCCGACCAACACCGGAACTTCCGACAAACGAACAACCCGAAGCTGAGATAAAACCTGCTGAGCCAGCCAATACCGGACGCGTCCGGTATGAATACCGGACATGTCCGGTATGCTCAGCCTGAGAGCTCTCAACTAGTTTAAGTGCCCTACCTCTCTCATATCTCACATGGGTTGGTTTGAACACTTATGTATCACCATTCATCATGATGCATGCCTCTTAATAGTACGGCTTTCCTATCAACTCAAATTTAAAAGTAAAACGAATTTAAACCTTGGGAGTTGATCTTCAAGTGAACCAAGCCGTTTTTCTTCAACCTTGTAACAATGGGATGTCATGAGTGATTTTAAAATCCGTCTTCAGCAACAACCATCTTGAGCATATAACTTGATTGCAACATTTGATTTGTGGGATGATCTCAATGCATCAAGTCACTTTGATTGCTTCTTCTTGAATAAGCAAATTTGATTCTCCACCACGTCATGTCCTTCATGCTTGATTAGTCCATCGACTAAATGCAAGTACTTCTCTTCTTCACCCTAGCTAGGTTCTTCGGCCGCCAAGCCCTTGCTTGCTCTTCACCCTTGCTTAGTACCTCAAAGACTTTTCCTTGCTATCTTCACCAACTCAAGCACTTTAGTCACAACTAGCTTTGAATCATCCATTCAAATGTGTTGTCATCTTCACTTTAATTGTTTTGATTCCAAGTGAATCAATGATACCTCATAATAAATGAGCCTTTGGTATAACCTTATTTTCATTGTTGTTTTGTGTTTGAGCTCGATTGAAATATACAACAATCCATCATTTTGGCTCTAAATAGCATTTCAAGCACAAATGAGATAAACCATTCCCTGTTTCACACTTAGTACACGGGTTAGACCTTTAATCAACATTGTCATCAATTCATCCAAAACCCACCAAAGGGCTAGATGCACTTTCACAGCCAAATAAGTTTAGGGATTGGGATGACACAACTGAATAAGTTTGAAGACCTAAATGAGTGATTTATAAGTTTAGGCACCGGGATGACACAAATGAACAAGTTTGAGGACCTAAACGGTCAATTTAAGAGTTTAGGGACCGGGATAACACAGCAGCACAAGTTTAGGGACCGCTGGTGCACTTTACTCTAGTTATTTTATACTCAAACCAATATTAGATGTAATATTTTGACCATTCTTTTCCTGTTTGTATTATTGTGAATTGTGACCGAAGATCAGCGACTTCTTGTCACGAGCAAGGAGTACTAGCTAGTGTGCAGCTTGATCAGTTGTGGCCTACACTAGGAATCCTTAGGTATGTAGTATGTATAGCAAAAATGATTGATCAAATAATGCACTTGATGGTTCACACAAAAATGGACTTGTTACATCCCCTACTTCTCTTTATAATCAGAAGAAACTGGCGCATCATTTCTCCCATCTGAAGCTTGAATCCAAAACCGAGCAGGCATCACTTCTCACAGAGACAACAGCAGCAACAAGGCCCATGGAGATGGAGCTGCCATTGCTGGTGACCCTCCTGGTGGTTGCATGCTGTTGCACAGGGGCCACGCCAATGCTGCCATCCCTGCCAGCCGATCGCCACCACAAGAGCAAAGCCGATGACCATGCCGTGCTCTTGTCTTTCAGGTCATACATAAGGAGTGATCCATCGAGAGCGCTGGCATCCTGGGGCAACCAGTCCGTCGCTGCATGCCAATGGCAGGGAGTGACATGTGGGCGTGGCCTGAGCCATGGCCGAGTCACAAGCACTGGACCTCGCTGGGCTCGACCTTCTCGGCACCATCACGCCGCAACTCAGCAACCTTACCTTCCGCAAAACCGCCTCTCTGGTGCCCTGCCACCAGAGCTTGGCAACCTTCTCCACCTCCAGCATCTGGACGTCAGTGACAACTCAATTGGAGGGGAGATCCCACCCCAGCTTGGATCATTGAAAAATCTCAAGGTACTCAGCCTTGGCCATAATGCACTCGCAGGAAGCATCCCTTCTGAGATTGGCAACCTCCTGAATCTTGAACTTCTTGATGTGTCATACAACCTCACCGGAGAAATCCTATCAGAGGCCGGTAAACTCCATGGCGCCGTCAGCTGATGGGTCCCATCCCTAGCACACTTGGAAACCTCTCACAACTGACCTATCTAAACACACGTTCAAACAAACTAACAGGAGGCTTCCCGCCATTGCAGGGCCTTTCATCCCTTAGTTTCCTCGAACTGGGAGAGGACAACCTCACAGGAACAATTCCTTCTTGGTTGAGAAATCTCTTCTCGCTGACAGTTATAGATTTTCAGAAAAATAGCTTGGTTGGGAACATTCCAGAATCCCTAGGAGACCTGAGGTTGCTCGAGGTGCTTTCTCTCTCATTCAACAAACTTGGCGGATCCATACCGAATTCCCTTGGGAACCTCCACAGCCTCGTTGAAGTTGATATAGACAACAATGAACTAGAAGGCCCTATAACCCCTTCAGTGTTCAACATCTCCACCCTTGAAATTTTCAACGTACAGTACAACCACCTGAATGGTTCTTTTCCACATGATTTGGGCACAAAACTCCCAAAACTGCAACTGTTTCTAGTTAATGGTAACCAATTCCATGGTCAGATCCCACCAGCATTATGCAACACCTCTGTGATTCAGATGATTGAGATGCAGACAAACTCCCTGTCAGGGACAATCCCCGATTGTTTCGGAATCCAACAGGAAAATTTATCGGTATTGAGCTTTGCGCAGAACCAACTCGAAGCTACAGATAATGCTGAGGAGTTTCTTGTCAAATCTGGTCAACTGTAGTCACTTGAAGATGTTAGATGTGAGTCAGTACAAACTACAAGGTAAGATCCCAAACCTGATAGGAAATCTGTCCAGGAATTTGTTTTTCCTTAGTGTAGAGATGAACAATATAACTGGAAAGATACCAGAAAGCATCGGGAACTTGATTGGTTTGAACGCGTTGGGAATGTTAAGCAATCTCTTTGAAGGAAATATCCCATCATCGGTTGGCAATCTCAAGAAGCTGAATATACTAGGGCTGTCGGATAACAGCTTGTCAGGGTTGATCCCAGAAACTCTTTGTAACAGAACCGGCTAAATCACCTGGCCCACCGGCACCTGTCATTGTCACTAACGACTTCTGACAGCCGGGCCCGTGTCCCAAATGATCTAGACAGGTCTGTCGGGCTACATTAGCGCCCTTTTCTCCGACAGGATCACCATTGAAGAACTATTACATGATTACAACATTTCATAATAAAAATACATCAGAGTACAGTGCGGAAGATTACATAACATTTAGATTACAAACCAGTTGTTCAAATAGGATTCAAATATAGTTATTACAGACCAGAGGACATAACAGTAGCAGTGGAATAGTTACACAATACTAGATCAGATAACTTGAACCCTGCCCACGGGTTCCACTTCACTCATCGCCGCTTTCTTCCTCGACCACGGTCACGCAACATGGAGCAAGACAGATCTCCGACTGCGGTCCTCCTGCAACGGGGTTAACAAACCCTGAGTACTTGGGGTACTCCGCAAGACTTACCCGACTAAGGGTGTAAAATGAGACTCAGGAATGCAAGGCTATGGGTAAGGCTAGCAGAGGATGAGGGGTTTGCAGAAAAGCAATCTATCCGGTTCCATATTTTATTTTGTCATTATTATAATCATATTTATAGCTCCAATATTCAGACTCATGTATCATCATTCTTTCAATTACTTTATTCATTCAGATAACCTAGTTGAGAACCACTTTTCGGTGTAGAGTGTGAGGATCAAGTCTCCATAACCGAGGAGCACGTCGATTCGAATCCAGAAAGTACCCAGCTGGGGATTCTAACCACACTGCATATGCAGCACGCCGGCATACATATACCAACCCGTCGTCACGGCTTTGCTATCCCGGAACCGGTCCTGCGCCACCCGAGAGCACAGTACTCCACTCTTATCCAGGCACACCAGCCACGTGGGTACAAGCTACTCTCGCCATCTCTCCACTCCCAGTGCGTGGTTGTCGGTTCCAGCAATAGCGTCACCGAACTCTAGGCTTTCCGCATTGGTATGTGGCTAGGCTGTTCATCATGATCACAGCAGGCCTACAACAAACGGTCCCTACTTCCTTCCTGCCGTCAATTCTGCATTGGGACTCTAACCCAAGTACAAGACTACCCGACAGTTTTTATTATCGTGCCTGTCGGGTGAGTGAGACATAGGGAACGCCGCCCCATGAGCTGGCCACCCAACGAAACACGTTTCCAAAGACATCGACCAGTTCCAAACTATTCCGGAAGCGACCATGCATTGGGACTCCAACCCAAATACACATCGACCAACGGATAACCAGTTCTTCACCAATCAAAGTATAAGTATAATCATGGCACAGAAAATAGTTTTTCTTTTACGCAAAGCTAAGTTCATTAAGCATGCCTAAGCATTTCTCAAACCATTTTATTTAAATCAGGTTTCAGGGTATTTATTTGAGACAATGCATCTGGATAGGTGACAATCAACTCCTATCAACCTAATGCAGTAGATTAACTCGAATTATAAATATTTTGTAATAGAGGGGCTGAATGCACCGGGGCTTGCCTTGGATCGTGTACAGCGTCGGGTCGGGATCAGTCCCGCAGATGTCGAATCCTTGGATGACTTCTGGAGTGGCCTCCTCAGTAGTAGTCTCGACCTGGACCCCCTCGGGAACGGGCACTACACGTATGCAATGACGTATGCTTAGCGTGGCATGAGGGCAACAAATGAAATGCTTGGAAGTAAACCATTAATACCTTGAGTATAACTTTCCTTCACGGCAAAGTTGTAAACGATCTACAGAAGGTAAAAGTAATGTTTCCTACTTTTGTTTTATTGACCTTTTTAACGGTCACAGAAAGCCGCTACACAGCTTTATGACTACTACCAAGCACTAAGTTCTCAAACTGCCAAGGATCACACAGCGAAAGATCCTTGGTCTTCATTCAACCCAAAAATTCACACAACAAACCTAAATTCATTTTTTTCTATTTACTTTATTAATCCCTAATTTCACATATATTTATTAATTGACCAAACTAACTTCAATTGCAACCAAACTTTACCAACAGCTAGGTTTTATCACCAAACAGAGCCACAATAAATTTCATGATTTTTGGATCTACAGATAATTAATTAAAATTACACAAACTTGCATTTATTAATTACTTCACTGATTTATACAGCAGATTAAAGGCACTGGAACACCCTATATTATATTTTTAACAAATACTACATACTTCAGAGAGCATACACAATTATTCTCACATTTTTCCATTCAACAGATTAATTCATATGAAATAAATAAACTTCAGTACTATTCATATGAATATATAAATGAAAAGCATTTTGAAATTCACTGGAAAAAGAAAAGACCAAACCAGCCCACTACGGCCCATGACCAAGCGAGCCGGCCCACTCGGCCTGCCCGCACCCGGCGCCGGCGTTTTAGCAAAAGAGACCTTGGGGAAATCGGAAATCAACCCGCGGTCCGATCTATACTATTCACATGAGTCACGGGATTTGCACTTAACCCCCTGGAAAGACTTACCTTCTAACCCGAGGCCCCTGGCCTCTCCTCTGTTTTGACAGAGGCGAGAGCGCCGGCGGTCCGCCGCCCCTAGCTCGCCGACGGTGAGCCGAGGGACGAAGCCGAGGGCACCGACGGACTCTACACTCCAAGGCGAGTCTACCAAGTTAAGACACGACGAGATCCGAGGCGCACAGCACCTGGAGACACGGACGCGGCGGCTCGGTGGCGGCGGCGAGCACGTCGCCGGCGAGCATAAGCCGGTAAAGAGAGGGGGAAAAGGTGCGCGAGCATCTGGGGCTCACCACGAAGCTGGCTGACGGGTCGGTGGAGACGGAGGTGGTTCGGAGAAGGCGACTTGGCGACTGCGGCGGATCCCGGCGGCTCGGCACAACGGCGAACACGCGTTCCGGCGAACCTAGGGAACCAGAGAGTACACCGACGCACGCGTAAGGTTTAAGGGGTCACGGAGATCACGGTGCGCAACAATCCGAGGCCCAGAGCTTAACCAAACTAGCTCGAGACGACGGCGGAGCTCGCGGCGGCGCTCTGCCCGCCCGCGAAGAAGACACCGGTGTTCCGGTGGTTACGAAGCTCTACAGCTCCCACCGACGGACGCAGGCGATGCGCAAGGAAGCTAGCTAGCTGGCTGCAAGATGGAGAGGGTGGTGGTGGGGTGACGACGGCGAATTTGACCGGCGACCGAGAGGTGGCGATGGCGACCGGGAGGGAGAAAATGGAGAGGGGGAGGGCCTTGTCGCCCTTTTGAAGGCCGGGGGAGAGGGGGACAGGGTCAGAGCGTCGCGGCGCACGCCGATCCTCCTCCGAGCTGGCGCCCGAGCAGGATCCCGGCCGGCACGGCTCGCCGCGCGACCGCGCGCGACACGGCGGCTGCCGGCTCTGTTCGCGAACAGGAAGAGGGGGCGGAGTACTGTAGCATAGATCCCTAGGGGCTGTCGGTTTTTGACCAAATTCGACTGATTTTGCATACAAACATGAAAAACTGCAAAAACAAAAGTTGTAGGGTTTGAAATTCTGAACAACTTTGCTTTTGGAACTAAATCCAAATTCGAAATATTTTTGAAACTACAGAAAAAGGGGTAAAATAGGGTTTTAAATTTCAAACTGTATTTTCAAAATTACTTTTAAATTTTCTCAACAACTTGAAAAATTGCCAAAATAAAAGTTGTTCTACTCAATGAGCTTTACAACTTCTATTTAGGAAGTTTTGCCAGATTCCAAATAATTTTTGAAATGACAATCCAAAACTAAGTTTTAAATCATTGTTTTGAAATAAATTTGAATTTCTACCACAGAACTTTGAAATCTCTAAAAATAAAAGTTGTTCCATTTTAAAAGATCTAAAACTTTTATTAAGGGACTATCTCCAAATCCCTTTTAGATTTTGAATTAGGTTTTTGAACCTATAAAAGCAAATTTAAATTCTATTATTAAGGGATTTAATTCCACAATCAAACACCATCTTAATCCAAACCAATCTAGGATACTAAGCACAATCATATGCAAATGATTAATATTTGAACATGATGACATGACAGATTAATTAATCCGTAATACCCGGGGTATTACACTCTTGGTAATTTAACAATGCTTTCTAGGCTTCTTCTGGATGCCAATGGCCTCAGTGGAGGTATACCTTCGAGTCTAAGCAGTTGTCCTCTTCAAAACTTGGACCTTTCAGGCAACAGACTGACTGGTCCAATACAGTCTCGTTCTTTTGGTTGAAAATAAGCCACTGATTTCGGCTCGTGCTGATTTTTTTGAGAGAAAAATACTGTTTCGTGGCTGAAAATAAGCGCTGATTGGTCAAAAGAACAAGCTCGAGGAACTTGATTTCTCCAGAAACAATATATCTGGAGAGATCCCTGTCTCCATTGGTAACTGTCAGAGCTTACAATATCTCTCAATATCTGGGAACTTTCTTCAGGGTGCAATTCCATTATCAGTAGGGCAACTAAACGGTCTCTTAGAGCTTGATCTTTCCCATAACAGATTATCTGGAAGTATCCCAGATTTCCTTGGGAATATGAGAGGCCTTACCAATTTGAATATCTCATTCAACAACTTTGAGGGTGAGGTTCCAAAGGGTGGAATATTTCTCAACTCAACAGCTGTTTCAGTTGTCGTCAACAACGCCCTGTGTGGGGGTATTCCTCAGTTGAAGTTGCCACTCTGCAATAGCCATCCTACCAATACTCATTCTCGAAAGAAAGGCATGAGGATCTCCGTTGTTGCTGGAATAATATTTCTCACTTCAGGAACTGTATTATCTGCAATAATATATTGGAGAAGTAAGCCAAGAAGAAAAGGAACACATGAATCACTACTCAGTGAGCAACATTTGAGAGTTTCTTATGCTGAATTAGCCAAGGAAACAAATAACTTCTCATCTGAAAACCTTGTTGGAATAGGGAGCTTTGGGTCAGTGTATAAGGGAAGAATGATGATCCATGATCAACACTCAGTTGTTGCTGTGAAGGTGTTCAACCTCCACATACAAGGGGCCTATAAAAGTTTTGATGCAGAATGTGAGACTTTGAGGTATATTAGGCATCGGAACCTTTTGAAAGTCATAACAGTTTGCTCAAGCACTGATTTTCGAGGTGAAGATTTCAAGGCTATCGTATATGAGTTTTTGCCAAATGGAAATCTGCATGAGTGGATACACCTGCATCCAGCGAGCGAAAGTGAAAAGAAGCTGCTAGACCTTGTCCAAAGAATAAGCATTGCTATCGATGTGGCCTCTGCGATTGATTATCTGCACCACCACAATCCATTTCCTGTCATTCATTGTGATATCAAACCAACCAATGTTCTCCTCGGCAATAACATGGTTGCTGAAGTAGGTGATTTTGGGCTTGCAAGGTTTCTACATGAGGACTCTAGTGGAAGCTTAGAGCAGTCAACAAGTTGGGCTGCTATGAGAGGGACTATTGGCTATGCTGCTCCAGGTTCATTCCTGCTGTATATATGGTTGCTTCTTTCCAGCATATTCTTCCCCGCTTTGTTTATCAAAAATGTTAGATATCTTTCCATGAATCAGCATGTCTACATAAATTTTGATAGTGTAATAAATATTACTAATGATAAAAGGCACATGCCCTCTGGAAAAGCATATTTGGATTAAGACAAATATCTGACACATACTACACAATTTTTTCTATGATTGCCGTTATTTTTGTGGTCTAACTCATATGACGAAACTTATGGAGTTCATTATACAATTGTTGATTTGCAGAATATGGACAGGGAAATAATGCCTCAACTCAAGGTGATGCATATAGCTTTGGCATGTTATTGCTGGAGATGTTCACCAGGAAAAGACCAACAGAGAGCAAATTTACAGAAGGTCATAATCTGCATAAGTATGATGAGATCGCATTGTTAGATCAAGCAATTGATGTTATTGATCAACACCTATTGTCAATAACAGAAGACGATTTAGGAATGGCGCAAGATAACCAGAATTTTAGAAAAAAGAGAATTGCTCGCATCATTCAATTCTCCAAATTGGTATTTCATGTTCAAAAGAATTACCAGCAGATAGGATGCAAATTAGAGATGCTTTAAAAGAACTACTGATAGCTAGGGACAAGTTCATCTGTGGCAGCTAAAAGGAGTGTCAAGAATAATTTTTAAATTCTAGGTGTTAGTTGTTAGACAGTAGCATTCCTGAGTTGGGATAGCTCCTTTGAACTTATTTGCTTTGTCCTCTACTAATGTCCTAACCATATATTGCATCCACAATGGACGAGAACTATTGTATTTCATGTTCTTACTTCTATGTGCCTCAAGTAATACATGTTATGTGATAACAAAGGTGCAGCAGAATAATTAAATTAGCGAAGTACACTACTACAAAAAGGGCATATATCGACTGCTACAACCAGTTTACACCAGCAGATTTGAACTGATGGTACGTAACTGTAATAGAAATCACCTTTAGTACTGTTGGGAACAGATGAAGGGTTTAGGTTGTGGATTTACATCTCACTATGCAGTGATTAACATAAAGTGTAAGATAAAACAGGTTAAATTGATTCATATGAGTTGTTGGTCCTAGGAGATATAGTTTCTTTTAGTTGACAAGGTGGACGTGAACCATAGCTAGTGGTCATTGAGTTGGGTTTGGGTTATACTGTACTCTCTAGCTGTTACATAAATACATACACACCCTACAACAGGGCCTTATTAGATCCAAGTGGGTGTGTATGGTCCATGAATCATTATTAGCAACTCAGCCTTTCTTTAAGGGCCCGATTGTTTTCTTGGAATTGGAGGAATTGAAATCTACATGATAGCTAAAACTATTTAGCTTGGAATTTACCTTTCCCAAGCTCACAAATAAGCCTATATCCAATTCATAGGGTGGGAGATAGAATTAGATTCTATAGATCCTGATGCTACAATTCTATTCTCCAATTTAGAACATATTTTTAACTCACCTATCTACAATAAAAATGCAACATATAAATGTGCCTATTGTATACCTAATCATAAATATACAAATATATTTCATATACAACTATATTAGTATAATTAATCTTTTTTTTTTTGAAACAAAGGCAGGAGCTCTGCCACTCAATTAAGACGAAAGAATTTATATACAAGAGGGCTAGCCAATGGGATACCAAATTAGCACCCGAGGGACTAACCAACCCACGCGACGCAGCTGAGCACTAACATGGCACACTACCATGGGTCATCGTTGCCGAGCATGGCTAAAGAAACCAGCAGCTCCGACTTCCCATAGCAAACCACACACAAGCCACCCTCCGACGACCCCGAAGCAAGCGGCTGTAAACAGTCATCGTCGCCCAGCTCAAGCACCCCGCGAAGAGCAGCTCCGATTTCCACTACAGACCTTCGCCTCGCCTCCCACGCTTGCCGACCCCTAGCAGATCCTGGCCTCCGATGAAGATGGAGGCTCGCCGCAAGTCATCGTTGCCGAGCCACGTCTTGACACAGCAGCTTTGACTTCTCGCAGCAAGGTCCACCTTCATTTGTCAACCAGACGCCAGGTGAAGAACAACCACCGGAGAAGACATTGAAGCCACGACAAAATCCAAAATGCGACGCCTTCAGGAAGGTAGTGACGTCGATGGTGCCATCGTCACATGTCCAAAGTGGACCAGGTTTTCACCTTTATCTAAATTGTAATTCTTAAAATGAATTCAATTCCAAACAAACAAACGGGCCCTAAGATTTGTTCTTGGGGCTGAGAATGCAGGGACATAACGCTGCCATCTTTGCATTCGCTACAGTTTGAGAGTTCTTCCAATGTGAAATTCAAATAAGGGGTAAACAACAACCATCTTGTTTTTATGTACAGTATTTTGTTTTCAACTTACCAGTAATCCCCAGTTTAGTCTGGTTTACAGCCACATGGAGACAGGACCTGAAGCAAAGACTTGGCTTCCATGTCATGTATCTTGAAGGCTTAAACTCAACAAGGCCATGTATTAATGTATATCACTGGAATGATCAGTCAAGCCGAGCAAATTCATACAGAGCCTCTTCTTCTCCGGCCTGCAGGCTCCTGCTAGCACGTCCTTCAACTTCCCCATGGAAACAGAATGCAGCCTCTCGTCCAGCTTTCCTTTCACAGCTGGGACTTGCTGCATCCAACAAAACACGCAACAATTGCCCTGTTAAAACTAAACCCCTGAGAGGGCAAGAATCTATGCTAGCAGTAGCAAATGCATAATGCTAAGCAAGCAAGCTGAGTAAAACTAGCTGCTGATTGCCTTTGTTATCCACAGAATGTAGTGTGCTGAAAGCTCTGCTTGGACATGTGACTCCTCAAACTCATAAACAGGGTCATGCAGGCACTCTGAAAGCAGTTGTATCTCCTGGATGATAAACATATCCATCTGGGATGTCACTGAGGGCCAGCTTTCTTCAACAGTGAGCAAGTGCTGTATCCACCAGTGTGAAAGGAACCGACGGTGGTTCCATAACGACTGCAGCAATACATAACTGCAGCTAAACAAACACACACTCGAGTACTCAACCAACAAGAATTACAAGTGGAAGAACAACAGCAGGCTAATTTTCAAACCTCTCTCCCCTGGTAGCGTCTGATCAGCATCTCATCCCACCTAAGCTCTTCCTGTCAGATCATACACAATCAAATTTGCAGCAACGAGATTGGTTCGTATCAATTAATGATATGTACATGGATCCTTTGTTACCTGTTTTGTATCACATTCATAATGGAAAGAGAGGATATATGATGCCTGAAGTGATTACAAATAACTGTTGTGAAAAGTAATTAGCTTTTAAGCGAATACACCATACCTTCCATAGCAGGCAAATTTCTGATTCCCAACTAAGAGAATCCTCTCCATTCCCAAGGCGGTTGTCTAGTAGTGCAAGCAGCAGGGACTGCAAGGACGCAACAAGGCAGGTAAGTACATGTGCTGTCAATCAGATTGGTTCAGGTTAGCAAACACGATATGTGTGCTATAATGTCTTTAGGAATTTCAACAAATCGAAGTCCAAAATTAATATAAAGTCCAAAGCAAGTGTGAATTTCAAAAGTCAAAACCTCTGCAAATTGGTTTGCAAACATATTTTGCAGCTCTTAAAAGATGCTACTGGTGAATATGAAAATTGTCAAGTAATAAATATTATACAGTACTAATTACAACCATAGGGAATCTACTAACTCTCCGATACTGGAAGCAGTAGTTGTCAGCAACATGTAGCTCACTCCATCTTGTTGACTCCTTCAGTTCATCCAGCACCTTCAGAAAACAAAAATTGGTAACTGACGAGAAGATATTCTGTACCCAGGAAGTTTAGTTACAAGATTAAGAATCACAGAGAAGGAATTTTGAAAGAGTTCGAATAGTTTATCCTCACCTGTTTCCTTGTCATGTAAGGAATAAGCCAACAACGATGCCTCCATGCACGATAGTTCATTTTCGATTTCTGTAAAAGGCATAAAATTATCTTTGTGTATACTGTCTGTACATGTACTGGTGTATAAGTTTAGTTACCAGTTACACATATAATATGGTGAGCTCAGTCAAACTGACACCATTAGCGGCTTGAATAAGCAAGTATTCATGAGTTAACCTCTGCTATCTCTTTGACCAGTATGGATTCATTCCCTATAAGCTCCAACATATCTTGATGTTGCTCAGCAACTTGTTTTATCACCCAACTCCTGTGGCAGACAGTTATTTTAAACTCTATGCAGTTTTGTTTTATTATATCAAAATCAGCTCCAAATAGTTAGGAACTGTCTGAAAGAAAGAGGTCAATAAGCAATCTGGCTTCACAAGTGCAGGATGGGGTGTACCTATGGCTCCATGTGCTCTCGTTCTTTGGCGAGTAGGAAAGGATCAAGGCACACAATTGCAGCTCATCCTTGAGCATTGTGGAATCATACTCTGCTGACAGCACCATCTTCCTGCAGGACCGCAAGAAAAGCATGTGGAGTCCAAATTCCTTCCTCCGGTGCATGGAACTCGCAGTGCTCAACTGAATGAAAGGTGAGAAATGCAAACCCTCTAGACATACAGTGAGTGAGACCATTGCATACCTGGAGTTCCATGCGCTAAGTAGGTCGGGGCAAAGTATGAGTAGTGCCTTGGTGTGCCTCATGAGATGAGTGGACGATAGTGGGGCATCTCTTGCGTTGCAGTAGGCATCCCGAGCAGCATGGTAAAGCTCAGGGAGGATCTCAGTGGAGATGGCGAGCTTGTGGTCTCTGCACCAGAAGTATCTTGTGCAATGGAACTCTGGAGGTTGTGAAGTGGAGTCGCCATCTTGAGTGCAATCCAGTGAGCACAATTGTGTTGGATGCAAGAACCCCACCTCATCGCTGCGAGCAGTATATATTTTTATGGGCTGGGAAAGAAATTAACGGACTCTAGTTTGGGAACTTGAACTTGAATAAAAAATGGACATACATAAGGGGGTCATTGTGGAGAATTTGCTCGAAGTGGTGGAGGAGATTTTTGGGGAGCTGTTCCTCTCCCCCTTGCTGTTGTTCCACTGCTGATTCTTGCTGTTGTAATTTCATTGGTCTCTGATTTTCCTTGCAAATATGCTCACTCCTTCCAACACAATCGAATCTACAGTGCCGGAGCCAGTGTATCAGTACGACTAGGAGCAACGACTAGATTCCAAAGCTAAGCCAATCGAGCCGGATCATATATACCTACTAGCGACATCCCGTGCTTAACAGATGTATAACAAACTAGATAAAACATGAAGCGAGAAGGACACAAAAGAAGGTATGAAACTACTGCATTTGTAAATCATTCATTCTATTCTTTGTTGATAGTTTATGGCCTTTCAGTTGTCAAAACACTGGGTATGCTTTTTAAGCAGCAGGGCATCCCTATTGTTTGTTTGAATCCATTTGGTCAATTTGTACGCTCCCGGCCAATTCCTAGTGTTTCCGACAATAGTATTGTTGCTCATTGATCATTTTACAGGAGGGTTGGCCGGGTTGGAGTATATATTACAGATATGGTAATGTCTCGTTGTCCACTTCAATTTGCAGTGCAACATGTGGCATAATAAATAAATATAAATACAATTGAGGATTATAATTTCAGCTGAAGTAGAGAAACAATGGATGGGGAATTTCATTAGCTAGGGAGGGGGAGGCAAGCAACAGCAAACCTGAAATCCGGCTCTCCTAGACTCCCTACCTCCTTGATGGCTTGGCGAATCGAATCGAAACGACTTAGAAACTCGAAACAGTTGTCGCCCTCGTAAGCTCGATCGCTCGCTAGCTAGGGTTTGGCCTTTGTCCGTTGGGACCAGGGAGAGAACAGAGAAGGAGGCGGGCGGCGGGCGGCGGGCGGCGGGCGAACTGAGCCGTGAGCGCCTGAGCGACAGCAACCAGCGACGGAGACGACAGTGGGCTGGGTTGTCGCCTAGATAGGCCTGCGGGAGTTGAGCCCCCAATGCCTGGGCCTTCAGCCTGCTGGTGACACGAGCCCATTTTGTACATGCCATTCATCTGCAACTACCTTGTAATTACAACATTACTCTCAGACTCAAGAGTATAATTTCATCTCTTTATCACTGAGTGGCTGCTAGTATTTTTTTTTTTTTGGTTAACTTGTAGCTACTTTCCAAATCTGTGAAACTAAAGAACGGGGCCTACATGCCATAACTGTGAAAACCGTGGCATGGTGGGATTCAGTGAACCAATTGCAGTGAAGATTGAAACATAACAGCAACGAAGTTTGGAATTGGCTACAGTGTTCATAACTGGAAGTGGATCATTGCTGAGCAAACCTACATTATGATCAAACATGATGGATTGTACATTATGATGAATCAAACATGATGGATTTGTGCAGTTTCCTGCTCACTGGCATGTGCATATGCCTATGATGGATTGGGGACCCTGAAGGGGTGTTTCTTTTTGTTGTAATTAGCGAAGATGCAGTCTGGCAGTCTGCCAGGTGAGGGATCCAATACTATACTATAATACTTGTGCCGTTGGCATCAATCAAGCAACTCTAAGACAAGATGCAGTGCAGCCAGCACAGAGCATCATGGCATGTTCAGGTCAGATCAGTATTTGTCCGCAGTGCTAGATGAAACCAGCATATACTAGTACTTAGTATGTTGGATAGTCTTTGCAGAATCTTTCTGCGTTACTTCCATTCATCGTTGTCCGGAGTCTGTAGCAGCTGTCCAGGCTGCATGTTAACAAACTTGAGCAGCAGAGTGCATGTTACTATGCGTTGGTAATCAAGCTTGAGGCACTGAAAATTTATTTGGAGCTAAAAACATTTATATTTGCAACTCATTGGTGTGTGGTGGCACACCATCATACATGTACAACTACAGGCTACATCATTACATATGTAGCCTTGCCTTGTGGCATCGACGTGGCGTACTCTTCCACTGGATACCTACTAGTACAATTGGAAGCTAGGCCTCGACGATAGCCAGGAACAATAGTAAAGAAGAAGAAAAAAACCATAATTATGTATGGCAGGGAAATAACAAAAATCGAGAGGCAAGCAAGGATAGGAAGAATTGATAGGTACAAGATCGAAGATGCATTTTGTTTGCTATATAAGTGTTCACATCAAAAAATTGGGTGCAATGTATGGTGGGTTGAATGATGGACCACGGATCATCAGCCGCAGCAGCAGCAGCGTCAGATGTCGGTGACCATGAAGTCTTGGTTGTAGGAGGAGTCCATCTCGTGGACGACGAGCTTCTTGGCGGTGACGCGCGCGGCGGTGGCGTTGTTGAATAGGAAGACGCCGGCGTTGGCGTAGATGGCCTCGGTGGGGTAGACGCGGGAGGTGGCTGTCGTCCTGCCGCCCTGCGCGAAGCTCTCGACGATGGAGTGGTCGACGAGCACCCGGAGCGAGAGCGTGGCCTCGTCGTCGAGCACGGGGACGGCGCTGCCGACGACGCGCTTGACGACGTCCCTGGCGCTGGAGGAGCGGGACTCGTCCTGGCAGAAGTGCGTGGTGAGGGAGCCGTCCAGGCCCTTGGCCACGTAGAAGTAGACGGCCGTCTGCTCGTGGAGGTGCCTGTCGGCGAGGACGAGGAGGCCGAAGGGGCCCAGCGCGCCGCGGGCGGCGGCGCCGCCGCTGGTGCTGCAGTTGTAGCCCACGTCGGCCTCGTTGAGCGACATGACGGCGCGGCGGTCGAGCTGGAACTCCGCCTCGATGTCGAGCTGGGTGGCGCGGCGGAGGTTGAGCGGGAAGGCGGAGCCGTAGTCGACGGTGATGCCGCTGAGGTCGGTGGAGTTGGTGCGCAGCGTCTCCACTTCCTCCACGGGCCACTGCAGCAGGTTGCTGCCCGTCTTGGTGTCCAGAAGCACCGTCCGGGGGATCCCCTGCAATCAGCATGCAAGATTAGTTCATTCATGTATTGATTCATGTATACTTTGTTCATTCATGTATTGATTGATTACAAGCACTATTATACTGCTGAAATATTCAATATACAAGCAGACAAGGCCGTCCTTTTCCCTGTTTATTATGAAATGAAAAAAAAATAAAAACAAAACCAAGGCTGCGCTTTTCCCTGTGTCTCTACTCTAGTACAGAATGAATGAAAAATACTAATCCCAGCCTAACATAACGACCAGTTGGGTGGTGCCAGTGGTACAAGGTAAGCACAGCACATGGATGCACATGAATATCAACCAACAGCATAGCAGTAGTACCAACAGCAACAGGTAGGCAGCCCAGTGCATGGACACGGTGTACAACTGCACATGCAAGAAACGGTTGGCCCAGCAAAGCATGCATATGGGCATGATGGCGACACGGTGGAACGCAAGAGACCACAAGATTTCCTATCCAAATGAATAATGTTGCATCATTATTATTATTATTATTCCTATATACTACGTGTCTCCTCTGTACGTAGGACATGTGTGGATCCCAGGCCAGGCCAAAAAGCCCAAAGTACGTGCACAACAAATAGGAGTATGAACAAAATTAACATACTACAGGAGTATGTACGTACCTGCAGCGAGGCCCATCCCTTGGAGACGTCCGCGCGCTCGGAGTCGGTCTCGCCGACCCATCCCCAGAGCACGCGGCGTCGCTTGGCCTGGTCGTAGAAGGTCTTGGACGCGTAGAACTTGCCCCAGTCGTAGCGCAGGCCGACGCCGACGTCGCTGCCGGCGTCGAGCGGCGTCCACGTGTTGGCGGCGGCGTCGTACCTCCCCAGGGCGTAGTAGTCGTGGCGGTCGTCGTCCATGCTGGCCTTCATGACGTGCACGACGTCGCCGACGATGGCGCCGTTCTTGCCGAAGGCGTCGGACATGTCGACGCCGTTGGACGCCGCCCTGCCGGTGGTGGCGACGGGGTAGAAGTCGATGCACTCCCACATGCCCGTGCCGGCGACGCGGTGGAGGTGGCCGGGGAGGAGGTCGAAGTTGATAAAGTCCTTGGTGCGGTAGACGACGGCGATGCCGGCGTGGTCGCCCTCGGCGTCGTCCTTGGAGCCGATGACGATGCGCCAGGTGGCGTCGGCGGGGTCGAACCACGCCGTGGTGGGGTCGCGGAAGTCCTTGGGCCCGATGCCGGCGGGAGGGTACAGCACCGGGTTGCCGTCGTACTTGGTCCAGTTGGTGAGCAGCGGGTCGGCGTCGTCGGCGGGCACGGCGAGGCACTGCACCTGCACGGAGGCGTTGGTGGATCCCGTGTAGAGGACGACGAGGCGGCCGTCGGGGAGCGTGGTGGCGGAGCCCGTCCAGACGCCGTTGGTGTCGTACCACTGGTCGGGCACCATGGCCAGCGGGAGGTGCCGCCAGTGGATCAGGTCCCGCGACACGGCGTGGCCCCACGCGATCTTGTCGCCCCAGATCGCGCCGTCCGGGTTGTACTGGTAGAACAGGTGGTACCACCCCTTGTAGTACACCGGACCTGTGTGGAAGGAAGCAAACATGAATTCATTTTGTGAAACGGTTATCATCGAGAAGTGAGAACGGTTGGTTTGGACGTTCGGTGGTTGGTTCGGTTGCATGCATGGAAATGGAATGAATCCCGGTGGGGTCCGGTATCCAGATTCCAGAATTTGTGTGTGGATGAGCAAAGCCGCCGAATAATCATTCGTGCCTGTGGGTCCCAGTGCCTCGTTGGACCAGCACGTGAAAGGAAGGAAATGGAATGAAGGGTGTGGCGTGGCGTGGCGTGCGTGACCTGAGACGGAGAGGGAACCAACAAACAGGAGGCTGTTTTGACTTGGTTTGCGTGCGTATGATTGAATTTTAAAATCGATCTAATCGCATGGTTCGTAATCGAGACGGAATAATGGTGATGATTCGCACGTACCATTGGGGTCGTTCATCCAGTTCTTCTGCGGCTGGAAGTGGAACCCCGTGCGCTGCCACTGCAGCATCGCGTTGCTCCACGGGAACGCGTTGTCGCCGCCGTCAGCCTCCGCGCCACGGAGCCTGCTGCCGCCATCGTCGTCGACGACGACGCCGGACGTCTTCTCCGACACGCCGGCGCCGGGGCCCCTGCTGATGATGCGGCTCCTTGCTGTCGTCGACGTCGCCTGTGGCGTCGTCCCCACGTCGCCGGGGACGACAACGAGGCCAGCACCCGTGTCTCCCACCGCGGCCGGGCGAGGAACGACGGCGACGCGGCCGAAGCCGGCGAGCGCGGCCACGGCGAGGAGCAGCGCTGCGGAGAGCACGAGCGCCGCCGCGCAGACGGGCCGCCCCCCGCGCCTCCTGCTAGTGCCGGTGCCGGTGACCTCGGCGGACGCGGCGTCGGCGGCCGGCAGCGGCGTGTACGAGTACGGGAGCGGCGCCGCCGTGTCCCGGGTCTCCATTGCTTGCCGAGACTCCTCTCTCTCTCTCTCTCTCTCTCTAGGGGCGGGCGGCGGCCGGACCAGACGACGACGACGACCGACTCCTCGCCGGATTCGATCGATCTCGAGCCGCGGGAAGAAGCGCGCAATGCGGCGACTCGACTCGATTCGATTCTATCTCGAACAATCTACTAGATACAACAACAACAACAGCACATTGGGGGTGTGGGAGGGAGAGCGGGCATTGGGGATCGTATATGTATTTATAGGTGGTTGGATCGGTGCCTCCGCTCTCCTCTCCTCCTCCCTCTCCTGCCGCTCCCTCTCCTCATCTCATCTCGGGTCGACTCGGGTTCGGGTCATGTCGGATCGGGTCCGGACCTCTCTTGGTTTTCTTATTGGTGTTGTGTTCGATACCCGAATCCGATGCGTGCACGCTCAGCTGTCCAGCACATGGCACCGCCCCATTGGACCACTAATCATTGCTCCATCTCTCTGTCTCCTGGGGCCCTGCCCTGCCAGCTTAAATTCGATCCCATCACCGTCTCCATGCATTTATTGTATAATACTGATACTCGTATTTCCGTATCTCATCACCGTCAATCCGCATGCGTACAAGAATACGCTAACATGCACCCATGTTCAATTCTACTCTCTCCACTCTCCATACATGTCAAGCAAGTCATTTTGCACAGGCCTTTGGTTACATATTAGAAATATAAATCGTAAATAACTTGTAAGTTGTTACATTTAGAAATGCAAAAACTATATAATTAGATTTGTCTTGAAAATATGCTTTCATAGAAGTATGCATATATCCACTTTTAATAAATACTTCTAATAGAAATAAATTAAAGTGAGAGTCACGTTTTATAGACTAAACGACTTGCTTTACAGGTATAGAGAACGTCATCACTTCTTTTGGATAAACATAACGCTTCTCAAGTATACAAGTACCTAAATAAGGAACATACACTTAGTGCTAGAGTTTAGACATGACAATTCAACTCCTTTTGTAATTATTAACAATGAATTTGCTACCTACTAGTAGTACTATTCAACTATAGAGAGCACCATAAAAGTGCTTGGAGAAAGAGGCATGGAGGCAGTGAGCATTAAATCAATTTGGAGTTATAAATAGTATCAATTAAGTTTAAGTCCGTCTCGGACTAGAGGACTATTCCATACTAAAATAGTGTCCAGATGACCTCATACGGAGTTCATTATGATGTTGTACATATACATGCAAAACTAAGGAGATAAGCTCCCAAATGGCACCCAATATCCTGTAGAAAATCATCGAAAGTCGACGTAAAACTGAAAACAAGTGGCCATACAAAATGTGCAATGTGTTGTGTCCAACTATATCTATAATGGAGATGTTCTCCATGCAAAGGTAATGACACTATGAGGATGAGGTCCAAATATCCTTAGTTTTTCTTTATAGAATCCATACTTTATATTCACTACATAAATCAACATTTATAATCTAACTATAAGAATGAGGTCCAAACAAGCACTTAACCGCCAACGGAATAATATTTTTTTCTCAATAAATCGGTATCATTTAAAATCAACATGTTTGCATTGTTTAGTTAGCGTGTGCCTCCGGTTTCTAATTTGTCCTAGCTTGATCACTGTACGGGATAGTTTCTATGTGGACCTCCTGGACAAGCGCTTTTGCTTTATCTTGCAGCTTGCATATGCATCTTGCCTGTGCTTGTGCTTGTGCGACGACGAGCACGTATAGTATGTTGTGGTGCCAACATGAGAAAAAGCAGTTTAAGTTTGTTCGCCTAATTTCCGTCAAATGTAATAATGGAATCCCCAACAGCTAGCAACAGGGATCGATTGATGAATAAATGGGGTCCGGCCCAGCGCCATGTTAGTGTTAGGTCTTCCCTGAGCGCGACAGACAGATGCATCCATGCATGTTCTTTTCCCTCCTCGCTCATGTGCATATGCCTGCATATATAATACGTAGGAGCAATGCATCTGCATTGCATGATGCCTCCATCGGCCCCGGCCGCTTCACGTGGATATCCATCCATCCAAATCGTAGCTCCGATTCATCGTATGCATTTCTGGCTGAGCGAACCCATCACCGGAACCGGAACTGTCCATGGAAAATGGATAGTTCAACACCTGTGCCCTCCCGTTTTAACGACGTTTTGCTTTTAGTGCTGGGTAGTATATATTTTCATCGACAGCATAGCGTGTGTGTGATTTCATCAAACACGAGGAATTGCTGATCAGGTCTTCGAAGGTGCCCACGGGAGTAATGTTTATGCTCGTTACTTCCGTGGTAATTTAAGCCAAGAACGAAAGTAAGAGCAACTCTAAGAGATTATGTAAAAAAAATATGATTTTTTTTAATTGAAAAAAAATATGATTTTAAAATCAATGACTTATAACCATTGTCTAAAATAAAACATCCTCCGCAAAAATAGAGTAATGCAACAGCCCTTTTAAATTTCAATCATCTATGGCTTGGTTGGAGTTGCTCTAAGCAAATTAGTTCGGCTTGGCTATTTATCACCCATTCTTTTGTTGGTTTGGATCGGATTCGGTGGCATTGGGCCCGACCCGCCTTCATCCATTACCGCTGGCTATCTCGTATACCCACCTACCTGTGTAGTCATAAGTAATCCAATAAATAATCTCCTAGCCGGCGCATTCATCTGAACGAGACCATGTATATCATCATGAGTCCCTGCACCTGATGATCAGCTTGCCAAGCTACATTTCTATTTATTATACTCTGAACGAATAACTGAACTCTGTTTGTATATTTTCGTTCAAAGCGATTGAATTCAGTTGAATAAAGTGCTACTAGGATGCAGTAATACAGGAAGGAAGGAACGCTGGTTGATTTTAGTTGCTGTTGATTTGTTGTAAGAGAAAAATATTGTTTTGTGACTAAAAAAAAAGACACTGATTTGACTAATTATTAAACGCCGTTTGAAAATTGCATTCTCATTTCTCTCTCTGTCTAGAGTAGTAGATCGAGGCAATAATAGCAGCCAGGAGATGAAAATACAAGCAGGTTCCAATGGGAGGGGGAGAGATTCGATTGAATTCGATGGCATGGCCCACAAATAATTGAGCTGAGAATCGACGCCGATGGTTATGGCTCAATTCCAAGGATTCTGTCTTCCTTGGTAGTACCTGCATGCCTGCCTGGTGCCTCGTCAGCGCATGGGTGGTGTGGTGGACATGCATGTATGGCGCCTACTTTTTAGGAGTAGTTACGTACCTTCTTGCTTCACCCAAACTACCTACCTAATCTGCTGTCCAGATGATTCGTGGAGATTGGAGGCCTGAATTATGTCCTTTGCTTTCCTCTGTGGCACTGTTTTTCAAATCAATCAATTAATTAATTAATTAATGAAGGGTGTAATTAATAAGCATCTATTTGCACTAAATACTAGGCAGAAAAAAAAATCTGAAAACTGCTGTGGAGACACAAATACAGTCTGTCACACACCACACGCACACTCACATATGTACAAAAAAAAAGCACAGGTTTGCGAACCCTATGGCTTCGAGTATCATACTTAGTCTATCCCAAATTATAATAAGTCGTTTGACTTTTTCAACTCTAAGTTTGACCACTCGTCTTATTAAAAAAGATTTACTCATAAAGATTTAAATTTAACTTATTCTTGAAGAACTTTTATTAATAAAACAGGTTATAACAAAAAAAATGTCATATCTTGGATAAATTTTGAATAAAACGAGAGGTCAAATTTGGGACAGAAAGTCAAATGACTTATAAACTAAAACGGAGGGAGTACATGTGTACAGGATTTTTTTGACTTATTGAAATGAAATACTCCTAGCTGCATGCTTGTTTGTTTGTCACGCATGGCAGCCAGCCAGGCCAGCCAAGTGGCGGCATCATCTCATCTGGTGGCCACCATGCATATATATGCAGAGTATACATGGAGAGGAGATGATGGATCGGAGCAGCATGATAGGACGATGGGGATCCATCATGCTTCCGATCGCATCACCGAACGATCACAATGCAAGGCGCGCGGCCGGCCAGAGCGCGCCACATGTGCTGCACCTTGTCGATCATGTGTGGCCGGACATGCACACGCACGTCGTTGGATCGATCGAGTGTGAGAACACACAGCGTAACATCACTGGCTACTAGTACCAGACACACCCAACTCGATCATGCTGCTTGCTGCATCTTGTCATGTGCTTATTATATTGTTGACACCGTTATATTACTCATAGTACGCACATCATCTCAGCTGCACGCATGTATGCATTGGCCTTGCTAGCCGTACGTGCTTAAGCACAACCATATATATGCAATGATGAAACTAGCTAGCTTGAATCACCAAGCAAAAGTCATCTGGGCTGTTCATTTATTACGATCAAACGGTCATGATCACATATTGTACTGTTTCATATCTGATAAGTTTTTGATGAATATAACGTGTCATGTCATATGCATATAATCCACCGGTGAAATCAATTATATTGGGCCATAATTTAGTAACATTTACAACAAAAGTCAAAGTAATGTGACGTGCATATTATACGACTAGTTTAGCAGTTTATATACAACAGGCCACAACTTGTTTAACGGTTTATACGACTTGCACGGAGAGGAAATAATCACTTCTACATCTCACGATGATTAGGGAAATCAACATGCAGTCTTTAAAGGAATTTCCATCACGTCATTAGGGGATGCTGATATTTTATTTTTTTTACTGGTTTTTTAATTCATATGAAGTAACTTATAAAATATGAAAAATCAATAGCTCAAATTGATTTGAGATATTACCTTCTATGAGGTAAAGATTATACCTTGGCTTTTCCCTAGATATACCACCTGAGGTTGGATATTGTGTGGCCATTCAACAACCTCTAGGCCAGGACAGCAACCAAACGACCCCTTGTAATAAGCAAGCAGATGATGCATCCAGTGATGAGGATGCATCCAATGATGAGGATGGAGACAAGGGGGGAGCAGAGTAGGGGCCCAACTCCCCTATGAATGTGAAATTAATCTCCGCTGAATGATTTAAAATTCAAATAAAGGTTTAAAATTGAACACCGCAGGTCCCCCTAACATTCAATCAATTGAGTTCCTAGCTCCGCACGCCCCGGATGAGTACCTGCCTGGGTCACTGATCGATCATCCTAGACGAGCCATGCAAGGATATATTAACAATGTTAATTGAAGGGAATAAGGAAGAAATTAATAATAATCAAAGCATGTGTGTCATGGTCTTGGAGCTAGGTACGTAAAAGCTTGATTTGTGCAATAGGGAGCAGTAGCCATTTGCACGAACCAAAGCCAGAAACTAGAAGGTAGTAGATGGAGAGCAATGCAATGCAACAACGAGACGACGAGCGACGAGCGTCGGGCGAGATGGAGACGATGCATGTGGTTGGATTGGAAATTCAGTTGTCTTAATTCCTTGTTAACCGATTCAGCATGGATGGGGGCAGCAGCTACCTAGGATCGAGTACAATAATAATGCAGGCAGCGGAAGTGAAGCGACGACCATCCATTCCACCTGTCGAATTATGGAGGTCTAGTCTAGTAGTAGTAGTACTGGACGGGACCGAGCGAGTGGCCAGCATGCATGCTGGATCTGAATTGGAATTGGTGGCTGCCACGCTTTCCAAGTGTCCGGCTCCGGCGGGCAGCTGCCACGTCGGCACCATCCATCCCGTGTCCTGCTCCATCTTCGTTTCATCAATCACGCCCATCCGCAGCTTGATTTGCACGGCACCCGCTCTTTTTCCCAGCTGATTGGGAGTTGGGAATCGACCACACCACGCTGACAAAATATGATACTGTCGACAAGCTAAGTGGCCACAGAATACTACTCCCTTCGGTGATGCCACGGTAGCCTATACACTACTGCTGATACTCCTACTGTTGAGATTACATCTTCCTGTTATTAGATAGATGGATATCAGACATCACCTTTCCAAGTATCCAGGGACGGTAAAGAGCTGTTGGCCACGTCCCAGCTAGTGGTTGCTCCTGTTTCCAAGTGTCCGGCGGCTGCCACATCAGTGCACACCGCACCGCACCGCACCTCTCATCTCCGATCCTGTATTACTGTGTTGCTACTCCGCCAAATCAAAGACATGTCTTCACGCATGCTCACAGTTACCACTCAACGTCAGCTCATTGAAATTATATCGTTGAACGATGAGCGAACAACGACGACTTCAGCATCGACCGACCAGCGTCTCGTCCTCCAATTATGCTGGCGATCGATCGACCGATTTCGCAACAAACACGCCAAACGCCACTGTATCATAACAATAATGCCAGCTCCTGCTTGTTACCTTGTCGCCTTGGTCTTTTTGACCCTTTTTCCATCATATATAATTCTCGTCTTGTGATGTTGGTGGGTCGAAGAAGCTCTACCCGACTAGTTAGCTCATGGCATCAGCAGACTCCACGTGGATCATGATTTCAGCTTGGTAATAATATAATAGTACTGGTCGAGATCCGTGTTTTCTCAACCTCAAACTACATTAATAACTGTCTCAATGCAAACGTACAAACAGAAAAATTCAAGCCGGCGGCTACCTTTGCTGTGACTGTGATGGATCGACCGATGCACCACGCATTATATGGCCTTGAAAAATTCAGCCTCCCTCTAGTATCTACTAATACTAATCTTTTATCTATTTTTTTGCTCTCTGTTAATTTGCTGACGAGCTGGCTGGTGAAAGCATGCATTTCACATGCTATATAGACTCTTTGACAGCTGGCCGATCAACCAGGCATTAACATTATATTATATACTGTATGTATGCAGCACGAGAACAGAACACTGATGAGAAGAGGCGCTGAATGACCGGAACTGAACCCGTGACCCAAATTGCATTGGGTTTGGGTGATCCCCGTCCCACCTCATCTTCCCTTGAGGCATGGCCAGTGATCGAGAACGAGAGCTATCAGCGCCAACTCGGCATGTGCATTATTGCTGCCATGTCAGCAGCAATATGGCACAGCGACAGACAATGCGTCCGATCCGAGCCGGGCCCCTCCAATAATTCGGTGTAGTGTAGGAGGAGTACAATACATGATGGACAGGCAGGCAGGAATCCAAGAAGATGCAGGCAGAATCCCTCGTCGAGCTTCCTTGGTCGTCCTTGTTGCAATTTTCTCTTCCTAGGCTATCTGCACTCATCTTCCTCTAAATTCATCCTCTAAAAATAATATTTTATCCTGGTCTTCTAGATTCTCTCCTCTATATCACTTTTTCCCACACCCATTCATCCTCTATCATTTAATGGGACCCACTTTTCTCCCCCACCCACCCGGCCACTCTCTCTCTTCTCCCCATCCACTCCACACTCGCGCTCGCACCTCCCGAGCACGATAGCGCGGGCCCGACGGTCGGCGAGCCCTGACGCGGCCTCCCGGGCTCGCGGCCCGACGCGGGGCTCCCGGTGGCGCTCGCGGCCCGGTGGCAGCGCGGGCGCGGGCACGGGGGCCTGGCGGCGCGGTGGAAGGCTAGATCCGGCGAGGCCATGGACGCCGGTCTCCCTCTCTCTCTCCTCTCTCTCTCTCCCCCCGGCGAGGGCACGCGCAGCCACGAGCGGTGGGCCATGGATGGCGACGGGCCTGCTCCGGCTCGGGCTCATGGTGGCTGTGGCGGTGGCGCTCCCTCTCTCTCTCTCCCCCTGCTCTCTCTCCCCGGTCTCCCTCCCTCGGTGACACGCGGCGAGCGGCGAACGGCGAGTGGCGGGAGGCGCGAGGACGCGTGGGCCCCGCGCGCCCGTAGCGGACGTCCTCCACCGCTGCTGGGAATTGCGGACGAGCGACCGTCCGCTTGGGCTTCGGACGCCGATACAGGAGCCGCTGTAGGCTTTTTTCCGGTATCCGGCTCCTCCAGGAGCGGGTACCGGACGTGAGTGCAGTTGGTCTTAGACTAAACACACTGCTATCCTCTATGCCATCCGGAAAACGCATATAGCGATAAAAATCAGCTGCAGCGGGTCCTGTAAAAGAGTAGGCTATTTTAGAGGAGCCGCAGCCGTCCGCAATTCTCAGCGAAATAGGGGCATCCGGTAACGGCCTGGTAACCAATCGCGAAAGAGAGCCCACGCAAGCGGGAGGGAGAGCGCCCTGACATGCAGTGGTGGGCCCATTATTGTAACTAACTAAAAAAATGTTGTAACTCACAGATAAAAAAGCCAAATTAAATTCCGATTGTACCATTAAATTCGTTTCAATAAATTCTTCAAAACAAGATGTTACATGGATATATTTAGATAAAATTTATAGAGGATAACAAGTGAGGCTGTTGTTAGGAGTTAATATAGAGTATGCGATATAGAGGATGGATAAGCGTGGAAGAAAGTGATATAGAGAAGAGAATCTTGATGACTATAATAAAATATTTTTTTTAGAGAATGAATTTAGAAAATGAAGAGTAGGGATAGTCTTAGCCTGTAGGTGAAGGAGAAGCTGGAGCGAGCCCGAGCCGGAGCCTGTCAGACCACCAATCAGGAGCTAGGAAAAGGAGACATCACCAATTATCTCAATAATTATGAGAATATAAAAATAAATTTTACATTAACAATTTGCTACCAAAAGTCTAATGTAGACTATGTAAAGCTCACAGGTATGCGCCGGTACGTTTTTTTAAACATCGTTTTTTTAGTCACCAGAGGTCCCCACCTAAATTTTATTATTTTTATAGCACGCCAAGGCGCGTATTTCTCACCTAAATTTTATTGATCAGCCCAGGCGGGCTCTTGCGTGTTTACAGGACGTAGCTTTACATGAGGGGGAAAAAAATACACTGCAATGCTTATCACGTCGTTTGCATTTGCCAGATCAAACACGGTACACCATTTATCAACTTGGCTTCTGTCTGCGGCTTTTAGACGCTGACGCCACAGAATGGCATCCTTTTTGCATTCCTGGAGGAGTTGATGCGGCGGGATTTCTTCATTCCGGAGGACAATGGCGTTCCTGCATTTCCAGAGGTGCCAGCAGCAAAATGCAAGGAACGTACTGAAGAGTTCCTAATAGTGTTGTATTATTGTCTGGCAAGTGATGATATTCATATCAGGTTATACTATTGCTCCAGAATTTCTAGTGCTTAGTTAGATAGATGTGCAAACAACAGCAACAAGAGAAAAAGAAAACATTGCGGTCCATCTTCTTCTATCTAGAACGATGAGCGAACGAACGACGACGTCAACATCGACCGATCAGCGTCTCGTCCTCCAATTATGCTGGCGATCGATCGACCGATTTCGCAGCAATCACGCCAAACGCCACGTCTATCATAACAATAATCCCAGCTCCTGCTTGTTACCTTGTCGCCTTCGTCCTTTTGACCTTTTTTCTATTGTATAATTCGTCTTGTGATGTTGATGGGTTGAAGAAGCTCATGGCATCTGCAGACTCCACGTGGATCATGATTTCAACTCTTTTTTTTTTGCGAAAAGATTTCAGCTTGATAATAATATAATAGTATTCGTCGAGATAATCCGAGTTTTCTTAACCTCAAACTATATATGTCTAGGGCAACGCTATGGTACCCCGTTCCTTTCTAGGAGGGTAATAGTTCAAAGCAATCTGAGCCACTGATTTATTAGCTTAAGAATTAATTAATCAAATAGATAATCTAAGAAAAATAGAAAATCTTCCAAAATCCCTAACCACCGGGACAACAAATAAGTGGGTGAAGTTTCCCTCCGTGATTACGTAGGAGCGATTGAGTGGCCTGGCCTCTTTTTTTTTCTTTTCTTTTTTTTTTGTGCACGCCGTATTTGCGCATATATAATGCAACATCTTCTAAATTAAAACATGTTACACGTATAGTCATGATTCATGAACGTTGGGAACCACGCACGCGCTACTACTTGTAGCTGTCCCGTACAGGTGAACGAAAAGCTACGTATACTATAATCAAATTATACATTAGTTATCATGACAGTTTGAGGTAATCAAATTATGCCATGTTCAATGATACAAAATAAAAGATTTATCATATCAAATAGATCAAGCAGAAATAATATAGATCGGGAAGAAAGATTTTTATGCCTAAAATTTTCTATATTTATCTTATCTTACCAAACTAAAAATTAAATAAATATATATTTCAACTATTACCTTCTAAGAAGTAATATATGATCCTAACCATCTGATCATACTAATTGAACGGTTCGTAGTCATTTGAAGGTATCATAGCCTAATCCGTATGTCTATATTAATAACTGTCCCAATGCAAACGTACAAAAAAAAAAAAATTCTGCTGTGACTGTGATGGATCGACCACTGCACCATGCATATATATGGCCTTGAAAATTTCAGCCTTCCTCTAGTATCTACTATTAATACTCATCTTTTCTCTATTTTTGTTTGCTCGCTATTAATTTGCTGACGAGCTGGCTGGTGGAGTGGAAGCATGCATTTCACACGCTATATTGACAGCTGGCCGATCAACCAGACATTAACATTATGAACTGTATGTATGCAGTGCAGCGAGATGCATGGAATCGAACGGAACGGAATGCAGCCGAGAACAGAACACTTGGGAGATGAGGCGCTGCCGCTGACAGAACTGAACCCGTGACCCACATGCATTTGGGCGATCCCCACCCCACCTCATCTTGGATTCACTTGAGGCGGAGGGCGACAACGGCATGGCCAGCAGTCGAGACCGAGAGCTCTCAGCGCCAACTCGGCATGGCCGCATGGCATGCATTATTGTTGCCATGTCAGCAACGGCAAAGCGACAGACACTGTGGCCAGGCCCCTCCAATAATTCGATTCGGTGTATGAGGAGTGAACGGACAGCGGACTTTGCCAATCTCGAGATCTTTGTCAATTTCAAGATCTGCCGGTGCAGTTTCATGAAGATGCTCGTATGGATAGGATTTGCTTAAATGGGTGAGTTGCAATAAAAAAAAAGTACATGGTGGACTGATAGACAAACAGTGCGGACAGACAGACGGACAGTGCCCTACCGGGCCCCTTTTCCAGTTAGGAATCGAAGAAGATGCAGGCAGAATCCAAATTCAATCCAATCCCTCGTCTAGCTTCTTGGTCGTCCTTGTTGCAATTCCCCTTGCCTTGCCTGCTTGTGCTTGGCAATGCGCCGTTGCCACCATTCCTTCATCGACATGACCTGCCAGCTCATAGAGTATATTCAGTTCCACCCTTTTCTGACCAAATATATATTCAGTAGCCTGCATTTCAGAGCTACTTATTATATGTTGAGATGCGTCGTACGTGTCATTGGATCACTGATGACTGGATGTTTTACTTCTATTTGACACATGCATTGCTTGCGTGTCATCGTTGTATATACCCATTGCTTTGGCATGCTCATCATGTCAGTTCAGGAGAGCCATGATTGTGATCTCCAATAATTAGATTTGTTTAAGCACCTAACAAGCAATAATTCTCGGGGAGAAAGACGACCCTTAGTCTCAAATAGGATTGATTGACTCCCCTGCCCCACCAATAATTCACTTGTTTAGCTAGGATTATTCCTGCCTGCGCCCGATCTTGAGTGCAAACCCAACATTATTACTAGTGCTGTATGTATATTATATATTCAGGCAATCATTTGCACAAGAAAACAACAGCACCAGCTAGGTTCTCTTCTACACTGGTCATAGCGATAGCGTGAGTCGGCAGCACAGCACATGAACGGAGCAAAGCAATGAGCATCACAAAGGCAAATACAGATACAAAAGACTACAGATACAAAAGACTAGCTGGTGAATGGAAATAAACATTGCATCCCTGTCTGTCAGTCAGTCTGCCTGTCACAGCACCTGTGGACAAGCCGTGGATCTCGACTGTCATTTCTGCCCACATACTGTACATGCATGTTCTTCCAACCAAGCCATGTCTGCACGGCTACACCTCTCCAACAGCTGGAACCACTGTGCCTGTATTTGAGATTCTGAGACTATAGGAAACTCTCACCATAAACAAGCCCTCTGTCTGTTGGGATTTAGCCTAGTTTCATATAGTATGCACATATAATATAACCATAGATTTTTTATTTTTTGTTTTGGTTCCCTCAACCAAGCAGCAAACAGAACGAGAGCCTACCTGCCCAGCTGAATTAGATTGGTCATTTTTTTGTTTTTGCAGAGCAAGCAGCTGTACCTTATTCTGACAATCAAACTACAAAGCGGGAGCTCAATTCATCTTACACTCTTCATGGAGGCCCAACTATTATTGGGTTCCACCACCACCCCCAATTTACGAATAACACTGGGCCAGGCCCAACAGGGCCTGTCAGCGGATTCAACAACGGCGGGCGGCCTCATAAACCCAGCCCAGACGCAGATTGATGACATGTTATTTTTAAGACGTCATCATCCATTACATCTGTGTACTACCACAAATATTTCAAGCTAATCCAAGGATGCCAAAATTAAGATATCTAGGACAAAAAAAAAAAAACAGTACTTTGTTCGAAACTGTAAGTTGTTTGGTATTTCTAGATATACTACATAGGTAAATACTCCATCTATTTCAAACTATAAGACATTTTGGTTTTTCTATTCTTTTTACTATGTATCGATAGTGCATGACTAAATGCACAACAAATACTATGTATGCAAAAAAAATTCAAAACATCTTATAGTTTGGTACCGAGGGAGTATAATGCATGTATGGGTATATAGCAAAAACCATGTATCTAGAAAAACACAAAACAACGTATAACTTGGAATTGTAGAGCAAAAGCAGCAACGGATGCCAATTTATTAGTGTTTCACCACCCATGATAGATGAATCAGTTTACAAACACACATGTCCAAACTTAACATGGATTATACTGCTATGACGCAATTACAAGGAACAACATTCTAGTCTATAGTAATACAACATCACAACTTTCAACTAGCAAACATCTGAACACGGGAGAGCCGTCAGCAGCAGCACAAACTCTATAGTCTGCATGGCATACAACTACAAACATGTCATCACTGATGCACTTCACTTGCCCTCCCCCACAATTCTGACGACATTCTTCACACCATCCCTCATCTCCTTTGGGATGGCTCCACCTTCTGGGAGATCAAAGTTCCTGCGGCTAAGCGTCCTTGGCTTCCCTGGTGGCTGAGGGTCCACGATCTCCAGCATCCCCTCAAGTTCCTCAAGCATGGATCTCTTTGCATTGCGAACCATGTAGTCTGGTCCCTGTTAAGCATAATGGAATGCAATGACAAATCAAACAGGGTCATAATGTGATTGTCTGATAAAATTGTTGCTTGTTGCAATTTATTTGGGTCAACACACAGCAGAGGAGCATGATATTCAACAAGAGATCATTAAGGCCTTGTTTGTTTGCAGCCAGGGAAGGCCTGGAACTCTTCAACAATTTGTACTGGCTTGGAATTGATCCTGGCCTGGAATGGCCAGGAACGCCTAACCGAACAGCCCCTAAAGAATTTTGAGCGCATAGAGAGCGATGCAACTTCAGTTATACAGTCCATACTGTAAACATATACAAGAGGTAGATTGTTATCCACCACATATATAGACAGCTTAGCTAAAAGTGGATTGAATTTTGAGGTGGCCCAAATAGTAGCTAGAAAAACAAATGCTTGAAGTTAGAAGCAAATTGATGCAGCGAAAGAATGGCCAACACAATTGCAACTTGTGCCATAACACTTAACCTCTTACTGCCAAACCTCCTAAATAGACCACCATGGTACACTAGGAAGAGCAAATTTAATTGTCGAGGAACTAATTATTCATGCCTGACAATAACAGTCATAGGATATCTAGTCTACAGCAATGATTATATCATTATACAATAGAATCAACTGTGAAAATGAGAAGTACTATGGAAAAAACTATGTGGAGTTGCCCTAAATGATACAGCCGAGGATGATATTACATGGAGATGGAAAGCACATGGCGAGTACTCCACGCGAAGTGCATACCAAATACAGTTCACCGGAGTCTTTAGCAGGATCAAAATAACTCCCATTTGGAAGGCTAAGGCGGAACAAGTATCGTTCTTTTGCATGGACTCTGATGCATAAGAAAATCCTACCTACAAATAATTTGTTCATCTTTGCAAGGATTGCCCATTCACAAAGAAGGTTTGGACAATTTTAAAGCAGTGGCTTAATCTGTCAGTCCTGGATTCAGTTAATGGTAAAGGTTCAATATATGCCTTTTGGAGAAGATGCCGGCAAAAACTTCGGAAAAAATCAGAGAAGGGATGTGGATGGGATTTTAATCTACTACTGGTGGAATGTATGGAAAGAAAGGAATAGAAGGATCTTCCAACAAAAACAGCTCAATTCGAGACAAGTAGCATCTGTCTGCAAAGATGAGATCATGCAGTACAGCCTTGCTATGGCACCATTACAGCAAGCGTCCCAAGCTGACTGAAACCCCAGTCGTCCTAGTCTATCTCTTCCTGTTTACGATAGTGGTCAGGCCACCAGTTGTCGTTCTAGCTTGTTGTGCCCATTAAATGTTTTTTAGGCAATGCACATGTATCATATAATAAATCCTTGTGATAACGCTGCAAAGCATGTCAACATCTCTAATGTCTGGGATGGCGTCAGTAATGACTAACAAGGTAATTTCTAGTACTCTAAACAACATTGCATAGTGCTGAGTGCTGACAGATTCTTGTGTGAACAATCAAAGATCATACTAATAGACAGCACAGCAGTTGCCATTTGCTGAAATCACAACTTGTCCGTGCTGAATTTATGCAGAATGCAACTCTAATATTTGGCATTGACTCACGAAGTAGCATAAAAAAGATCGAGGATTTACCTCAAGGGCATCAACAGTCAGTAGCAGGACAATGATCTTGTCAGCAAACCTCTGGCGTTCTTCAGTTTCATGGGCAATGCGGCGGCGGTAAGAGATGTTGTAGAAGAAGGACCTGATCTCCTTGAGCTTGGCCTTTGCGACTGCGAGGTCGCGAAGGCAACGGAGCACCTGGGAGCGATGGGCCAGGTGCGCCCTGTAGTTCATCTGGATGAGCAGCGCGGCATCCTGTGGAGAAAGTTCCTTTCTTTTGCCCTTGCCGTGGTTCATTTCAAAAGCCTTGAGAGATGAGGAGGATGTCAGTACAGGTGCCAATAAGTTGAATCTCGTTTTTTACGAAAATAAATCTCAGTATCAGTCTTGGCCTTAAGAAAGAATGCAATGTAAAGTTGAACATGGGCTCAGAAGGACATTGATACCTTAATAACACTAACTAACCTCACAGCCTCACTGGTTAAAAAATGAAGCCTTTCATGCACTACATTTGAGATTTGAGCAAATCCAGCCCAAACTATAGCTGTCCTACTACGTCATAAGTACCAAGCAGCACGAAGATCTGACCTTTCTGATGGCGACGCATCCGGCAGTGTTGTCCTCGATCTCGACGATCTCCACATTGCCCTTGTTCGTTTTCTGCTTGTCCTCATTGACTTTCTTCTTAACATCAGTGGGCTGCTTCTTCTCCTTGCTGTCATCATCACCGTAGGTCTCCTCGACGGAGTAGGAGTTGGACCAAGGCTGGAGGCATCCCTTGCCCTTGATCTCCTTGGCCCACTTGACCTTGGTGGCGCCGGCGGCGGACGCCTTGGACTCCCACTTCCACTTGCGGTCGAAGCCGTCGTGGTGCGGGGTCCTGAGCTCGGCCTCCCACTTGAGGTTCCTGCCGCCGGCGGGCCTGTCCTCGGCCGTCCACTTGACCTTCCTGCCGTCGGCCTCGGCGGCGTAGGTGTACTTGCGGCGCGGTGGGGCGGGGGCGAGGGCGAGCGCGCGCTCGAGGGCGGAGACGCGGCGGCCGAGCGCGTCGAAGAGGAAGGGGTCGTAGTCGTCGAAGAAGGCCGGGCACGGCGGCGCCGGGGCGGCGTGGGGCGGGAGGAGGAGGTCGAGGTCGAAGGTGTCGTCGATCGGGGAGAGGGAGAGGGAGGGGGAGGTGAAGCCGAGCGGGCAGGTGGTTTGGTAGAAGGGGTGGTCGTCGAGGAGGAAGCGGTGGTGAGCGGCGGAGATGTAGGGGCAGGCGGAGGTGCTGGTGTTGGTGGGGAAGGGGAAGAAGGGGTCGTCGTCGGCGGCGTGGAGGTGGAGGTCGAGGAGGCGGTGGAAGTAGCGATCGCGGCTCATGGTGGTGGTGGCGGTGGATGCGGAGGGGAGTTGGGACTGAGGAGTGGAGCCGCGGCGGCTAGGAGGGGAGTGGATGCGGGAACTGAAGTGATGATGGCGACAGGCGACAAGATGAAGAAAGAGCACAAGAGAGGGCGGTGAGAAGTGGCTGCTGTGCCCCTCGGCGCTCGTTACTTTCACATGACGGGTGGACGGAGTAAAACGGGAAGATTGAGTCGTCGTCGCCATGGCCATGATGAAGCGCCGCGAACAAGATCCGACACGGCCACGCAGCCAGATTTGACCTGACTCACAAAGAAAGCAGAGAGCAGATGAACAGAGGACCGCATCGGGATTCGAGATGGCAGCCATGTGAGTGCCACGCATGTCTGTCTGTCTGCTGCGGCGGCTCACTCACGTGTTCACATTCAGACCCGGCCAATTCGTCATGGGAATCCCACCATCCCCGGGCAACGAACAACAGCTCTGTGCGCTGTGGCCACGCTTCCCAAATCCAATTGAACGGTGGGCCTCCATCTTCTCAGCCCCGGCCTAGCAGCATTGCATGCGTATACGGGCCTCCTCCTCCTCCTGCAGGCATAGCAGCCCGCAGATATATATCTGAGCTAAGAACCGGGCCTGCTCCACGTCTTCTGAAAGCCCCCTGATGACCTAGGCTGAGTTGCAGAGGCCCATCCTAGTTTTCTTTTTCTTTTCCTTTTTCAGTCACAAAAGCAACGTGCATTTTTCGCCACAGGAAAATTAGCGGGGGTTCATGCATTTGTCCACCGGTTGAACGTTGAAACGTCAGAGAACAAACATATGCAGCATTGAACGCGTCAAAAAATTCGAATTCACCTAAACCCGGAATGCAGCAGGCAATTCCCTGAGGAACATATGTCATTTTATTTTTAGCAGCAAGCTTTGATAAGACTCTTCGATTATTGTATCGAAGTTACAAACTAGGCATACATACATACAGATTAAACACACAATGGTGTGTGTCAAGACTTACATTACATTGAGCGCTAGCAATAAATTATTACAACTGCCGATCGATGGACCAAATGCTTGCTTCACACATGCATATTTTACACCACAAAAAAATTTATTAGCTCACCGATACGATACATATGGGAAATCAACAAGAGGCACTGTAATGAGGAGTATGATCGTCAGATCAGCTATAGATAGATACAAGTAGTAGAACCTACTAGAGGCCGAGCAGCTGCGTGTTCTCCCAGAGCGTCTTGGCGGAGCGGCGGAGCCTCCTGGTCTCCTCGTCGGTGAGCTCCATGTCGGCGACGCCCAGGACGCCGCCGCGGCCGAGCCTCGGCGGGCAGGCTGAGGAACACCTCGTGGTCGTCGGGGATGCCGTGGAACCCCGCGGCGAGCACGGACACCGGGTGGATCCGCCGCTGGTCGCGGAGGCAGCGAGGCGGCGAGGTTGGCGACGGAGTAGCCGATGGCCCACGACGTGTAGCCTTTCAGTCCGATGACCTCGTAGGCGCTGTCGACGACGGCGCGGCGGATGCCCTCCAGCGCCGCCTCGTCGAAGCTGCTGTGGCTCTCCTGCAGCGACTTGAGCACCGGCATCCCCGCCACGCTCACCGTCGACCACACCGCCACCGAGCTGTCGCCGTGCTCGCCCACCATGTACGCGTTCACGTCCTGCGCGTTCACGTCCAGGTGCTCGGCGAGGAGGAACCTGAACCTCGACGAGTCCAGGTTCGTCCCCGAGCCGATCACGCGGCTGACCGGGAACCCCGACAGCTTCCAGGCGACGTAGGTGAGCACGTCCGACGGGGTTGGAGACGACGAGCAGGATGGCGTCCGGGGACTGCGCCGCCAGCGCCGGCACGATCTTGCGGAACAGCGCGACGTTGCGCTGGAGGAGGTTGAGCCTCGTCTCCCCCGGGATCTGCCGCGCGCCGGCGGTGACGATGGCGAGGTCGGAGCCACGGGTGACGGCCATGTCGGTGTCGGACACCAGGCGGGTGCGCGGCAGGAACGCCGCCGCGTGCTGCAGGTCCAGCATCTCGCCGCGGAGCTTGTCCGGGAGCGCGTCCACCAGCGCGATCTCGTCGGCGAGGTCCCGCGTCAGGATCGTCTGCGCGATGGCCATCCCCACGTTGCCCGCGCCGATCACCGACACCTTCGTCAGCCGACGCCGGTGGTACGTCGGCGTGGTGGAGTCCATGCCGCCGTCGATCACCGGCCGGAAGAAGCCAGAGGAGGCGCCGTTGGCGTCGAAGCCCAGCTCCGAGAGCGACGTCGCCTTCTTCATCTTGTGTTTGCTACTTGCAGAGGGAGCAGCGGCAAGTGTTAATTTGTGGGTGTTTTAGGGAGCTAGCGAGACTTGGTTTAATTGGTTGGCTGTATGGTGAGATGATAAGAGCTGCTATTTATAAGCTACTGCTATACTAGTAGGTTGTTAGGTTACTTGCTGCTAATTAAGCCCCCTGAATGAAACCGAAAACAACCGGTTTCAGCTTAACTCTGCGTCCTCTTTCGATAGAACTTTCTAAAGGAAAAAACTTTTTGAAAAAGGAAATGGTGCTTGATGCTTCCTTGACTTTATTTATATATAGATTTAGGCAGCCAATGCAAGCCAATGGCGTCTGTATGCGTTGTTGACAGCGTAAACTGCTGCAGTACCAAATGAAGAAGCTTCCTCAAAACAGAGGCGTTGTTAGGCTAGGCGGTTTTCATCTGCACAATTGCATTGCACGCTTTGATATGTACGTAGATGCATATATTATGGTCACACACGTTGCGGCCGCACAAATACTCCCTCAGGCCTCAGCTATAAATGGCATGCCATTCTTTTTTTTTTTTTTGATATATGTACGGTAGCTTTTACTATACATCTAGTTACACGCTATGTCTAGCTACATCATAAAAACGCATAAAAAACATAATAATAAGCATAGCATTATTGTAGGCAGATGAAATACTATAGGAATGCCTTCGAGGATCATGCATGTGATTCAACAATTGTCACATGGATCATTACCGGGTTTCTTCGTTGGATGCCATACATTCAATACATGCATGTGATTCAATGATTGTCACATGGATCATTACCGGAATTCTTCATTGAATCCCATGCATTCAATACGGGCAAGTTCACCCATATTTCATTTCAGTCATATAACATGGCAGTCTTGAAAATATTTTTCCATTAAAACTGACATAAGAGCATATCCACTAGATCTCTTATATTGTGCTTTCTATAAATGTATTTAAGTTTAGGGAGCATATATACGCTAGTAGTAGATCCATGATCTGCTTAATTATGTAGGTACGGTAGGTTATCAGAAGATAGGGGGAGATGGGAGTATATTCAGAAACAACTTGCATGCTCAACTTGGCACATGCTACTATAAGCTCATACTAGATATGCATTCAAAATCAAGGGGTAGCTGCAGTGCAGTGCAGTGCAGTGCAGCAATAAAATTGGATCCTCCGGTAGATGTGGTCATCGTCGTCGCCGACGTCTTTTTCTTTTAGACAAACATAGAATAATAATACAATGTTAGATCGTCATCACCTTTCTCAAGTCAAGTGGTTTGATAAGTAGCATGCACATGTATACTATACTATTACTAGCCACGGAGAATTAATTATAATTAGGCACCATATTACCTAGCTAGTAGTATATATGCAAGATGAACCGGTGGATTATGGGGGACCTCATCGTGTTAGGGGTACGTAGTAGGGCGGTAGTGCTGCAGGTGAGAAAGCAGCGGTCGGAATGGCAATTAAGAGCAAGGCTAATAATACAGCCAGCAACCCGGCTGTAAGGTTTCTTACAGCCTTCTCTTAGCCTACTCGTATAATAGTTAGTCTTTTACAGTCAGTGTATGACCCACTTGTCTCTCTCACACAGTTTCTTGGTTTCTGTGCTCAAACTGGCTGTAAGCTTAGAGCAAGGCCAATAATACAGCCAGCAAGCCGGCTGTAAGGTTTCTTACAGCCTTTTCTCAGCCCACTCGTATACTAGTTAGTATTTTACAATCAGTGTATTGACCACTTGTCTCTCTCACACAGTTTCTTGGTTTCTGTGCTCAAGCTGGCTGTAAGTTTACATCCCGCTTCTCCTCTCTCTCCTCCATTCTCTCCTCCACGTCAGCATTTAACCGGCTTACAGCCTCTTATTATACCTGCTCTTACAGCCCGCTTCTCCTCTCTCTCCTCCATTCTCTCCTCCACGTCAGTATTTAGCCGGTTTACAGCCTCTTATTATACTTGCTCTAATCCCAGGTTGGCCGCCGCCCGGATTAGATTCAACCTTAATTACTATAAGTACCTTGGAGAAGAATTCAAGGCGTTGGATCAAGGAAAAAGCCCGGCCAACGCGGACCGCACGCCGCCGCTAATTGCCACGAGTTAATACCGGAGGCAGCAGCCCGCCGGAATGGGAAACGAAGCTGCTGGCTGCTGCTGGTTTTGGTTTAATTTGGTCTCCGTTTCAATTCATGTACTGGCGACGATATGTCGTCTCTCCTTCCTTCCTTGCGTTAGGGGTCGATCCAGATCTCCGTACTAGTGTGAAGTTTCTTTTCATGTCTCTAGCTGCTTTGCTTGGGGATCAATCCAAATCCAATAATGGTCAAGATCGAGTCGTAGCCTAAAGTTGATTTGGCCGGCCTGCATGGTCTCGATCGTCAAAGCCTACATGGATCGGCCGGATCAACAACTGGCCGTCGATGGGATTTTTGGTTTTAATTTGTAGTTAACTTGTTGAGTTTAATTAAGGTAGTACCCATAGGACGGAGCTAGTGGGTGGCACGGGTATGGTGCGGCATACTCTAGGCTGCTGCAACTGCACCTCTACGAGTGGTCTTAGAACCTAGAGCATGGAAACATGCAGGACGGATGACGGAGACAATGGTTGAAGACAACCATGGTCAGGTTCGGCCGCTTGGAGTGGCTAGTGAAAATGGCGCACTGGGCTTCAGCTATGGGCCAGGTCCATTATCACATTAGTTAGTCTAAAAAATAAACAGAGCATAGTCAGGTTCACCTCCTAGACGGCCTCGAGCCCTCGACGGCGGCGCTCACTTCGTGCTCGACGGACGCGGGCTACGGCCCGCGTGCTCTCATTTTTGCGCCAACATGCCGGCCATCGCGTCTCAGCTGGCGAGCGCCTGCTCGGCCCCGGTGGTGGAGGGCAGCCGGCGCGCCCCATCACCTCGTCCCCGGGCTTCACCCGCAACCGGACAGCCCCGCCGCCACCCCGGGCTCCCGCCTCCTGGTCGGCCCCAGCTTCGCTGCTCCATACGGCCTTACCGCAGTTGGTGAGGGCTTATTTTCTCTGTGTTTTTATTGTCTTAGTGCTAGCAAATTTCCTCTAAATCCCTAACTGTAACTGTTCTTTATTCTGATTTGATTTGTTAGCTAGTTATTGTTTGATCTTTTCCTTGATTTAGTTCAATTGATGCATCTTATAGATATATGCTGTAAAAATTAGGGCTGTGTTGGTCGATTATATATGAATTATGTGTGATTTGGTTGTAGGATTATGAACTAAAAAGATGGAGACTATTTATATTGTAACCGAAGATCTATTATGCAATTTAGTAGTTGCGTACTGAATTGTAGAGTATTTTTTTATGAAAACTTAACCGAATTGCTAAATCGTTTTTATCATCTTGCTTACGAAAATTTTAGGATCGGCCTACCCTAGGGCAAAAATCCTGGCTCCTCCACTGGTAGTACCTATGACATATATTTGTTATTTAGTAGTACTTGTATGCCGGCGTACAAGACAAACCTTACTGGTTCACTAGTACAGAGCAGGGATTTTATTTCGATTGAAAAAATCCTTTGCTCCCGGGTTTCCCAATCAGAGACGACGAATGCGGGACTAAATGATTCACCTTTAGTCCCGATTCAACAATCGAGACTAAAAAAGGACCTTTAGTCCCGGTCCGTAATCTCAACCAGGACTAAAGAGGGACCTTCAATCCCGATCCGTAATCCTAACTTGGGACTAAAAGGCTCCACCTTTAGTCCTGGTTCAACAACTTGGGACTAAATTTTGTTAATTTGATTTTTCATCGCTCGCTGTCCAAATCGATCTGATACACAACAAACAAAAATTAAATTTCTACATATATAAAACATGAAAACACAACAGAAATAATACAAGCATAATTACAAAATTATCATGAGTTCACAACAATAAGTTCAAATACACCGCAAGTTCACAAGTTTCACAACCATTTCACAACAATAAGAACATAGTCCCAGCTACTCGCATCAAATTCACAACCAACCTTCATGACAAATTGAACGGAGGATCACATCAAGCACAGTTTTGTTGAGTGGTTCGCGCTTTCTTGGCCTCGTTATCTTTGAATTCAGTATTCGTCATATCTATAAATGAGTTATGTTACCAAACATATAGGTACAAGTTATGTAGTTATAATTTACTAGTTGTATAAATAACAATTATAGTTAAACTAAATGTATCATTCTCTCGAAAGTGGTTGGGTCAAACCTTCGAGGTCACCGGAGTCTGCGGTACTTCCTCGGATGAAGGGAGTGAAAGAACAGAGCTATTTCGAGCTAGAGGATGAAGAAGAGAGTTTGAAGATTATATATGAGGGGTTTTAGTCCCAGTTTGGATTACCCACCGGGACTACACGTCCCGTTTTTTTGTTCCGGATGGTGCCTCCAACCGGGATTGGACTACGCCCGGGACTAAAGGTTCCTTGACACAACAGAGCGTGGCAATAGCCGTTGGTCAGGGACCTTTAGTCCCGGTTGGTGGCTAGAAGCGGGACTAGACTCCTCTGGTCCTGAGAAAAAAAATACCGGACTAAAGCCCAATCCCGATATTGGACGAAAGCTAAGGTCTGTTCTCTACTAGTGGTTGTTTACCGAATTGAATTGCTAATTAAGTAGATTTTAGCGTGTAACCTGTATACCTGGCCTTGTAGTAAAATTCTAGATCGGATAGGGAGACGATGCATGCATGATGATGTTTCCTCGCAAGGGGGCGGGAATGTGTCAAACAAACGCACACGCAGCAAGCTTGTCAAACGCCGGCCGGTCGTCCTTCAATTCGTCATCCTTTTCTACGATTCGGATCCTTTGCAAATGCAGGTCGAGAGTTTTGACAAGGGAGAGACCTGCCTGACCGACACTGAAAGAGACCACCGTCTCGAGCCTTTTCCCCTTAATCAATTCCACACCATCTAGATTATTGTCGTCGTCGTCCTCTTTCTCGTCCTATATGCCATTGGTCCATTTCCATGACATGACGGACATAGCTGCTCGGTACCGTCATGCATGATACGGAGTACATACGTACTCTAGTACTGAAAACCCGTGGATTCATGCATGCATATATACACGGCTATATATACCTTGCTAGTTACTTGGATTGGACCAGGACGTACACCACACAAGATCTAGAAGCACGTTCATTTCCTACCTGCAGCTTCCTTGGAAGCTTCCATGAATATGATGTGTTTCTTTCGTATCCTACCAGTCATTGTATTGCAGGGCAGCCCACCCCAAAAACGTGGCATGCCCCCTGCTAGCTCCCTGCTAGCTGCTTCAGCTCCCACCTATGCAAGTAGTAATAAAGTATTAGAATTTGGGCATTGCCTGTGCAATTCTAATATAAACACTATTGGAAAACCGAAACCCCCTATCGATGCAAAACTGACAATATAGAGAAATGAAAATACCAACAGAACAAAAGCGACAAGGACTCTTTTTTTTTCGAAAGCGTGTATTGACATATGCTTCATTAAAAAGAAGATGGGAGCAAAATACAACCGGTACTAGTCATAGCGAGATGCCATAATTAGCAAATCGGAGACTCATACAGGCTTGAACGGTGACGCTAAGGAGACGATGTACTAACTTAGGAAACAAATTGAGCAACTAGATAGAGGGGGGAGAGACCACTGCTGCTAGGAGGCAACAACGATCAACGAAGCAAGAGACAGCGAAAGCCTGCAATGATACAAGCTTCTGCTTCCTCTAGAATGAGAGCGTTCAGCTAGGGCGGCGACTTTGAGACGCTGTCAAAGGTTCTCTGGTTATGCTGTTTCTAGACCATCCAGAGAGTCGAAGATACACCTGAAGTGCTTTGGAACAGCTACGCTCGAGTTCTGCCACTAGCCCGAAAGCGATAAGGACTGAAAAACAACATTTGTTTTTGGTGAACCAATTTTCTTATCAGGTTCGAGTTGACTGATGAGAAATTACTGGCCGGCAGGTCTACATTCTTATCCCTGTTGCTAGCTCGACGTCGACACAACAAAATTGGTGAGATCGACACAAATTACCCAAGTATTTCAGAAAAACGTATTTCGGTCATTCAAACAGTTTCAAAACTTGGCACATCTATAATGGATACAATTGCACTGACACAAAAAGTGAGATGCAAAGTTAAACTAAAAAAAAACCATAGGAAAATAGTAAATTTGAGGTTCATGTGCTCTAAAAGACAAAATTCAGGTGCCTGATAATACGTGGCGCTGCGGATGGCAAGAAGGACGGCGTCGCGAGCCCGCGAGGGAAGCTCTGATGTTCATTGCACGAATAGCACGATCGATTGATGCAGTATTAACCATCGGTTCTAATAAGACGTGGGGTAACATTACGACGACGATCCAAAACTAATCAAAGTCTGAGAAGAGATGGGATGGGACGCGATCGACTGAATAATGTGACTCGATGGATCAGAGGCCGAGGAGGGTGCAGTTGTCCCAGAGCGTCTTGGCGGAGCGGCGGAGCCTCCTGGCCTCCTCCTCGGTGAGCTCCATCTCGGCGACGCCCTGGACGCCGGCGCGGCCGAGCCTTGCGGGCAGGCTGAGGAAGACGTGGTGGTCGTCGGGGATGCCGTGGAACCCGCTGGCGAGCACGGACACCGGGTGGATGCGGCGCTGGTCGCGGAGCAGCGACGCGGCGAGGCTGGCGACGGAGTAGCCGATGGCCCAGGAGGTGTAGCCTTTCAGTCCGATGACCTCGTAGGCGCTGTCGACGACGGCGCGGCGGATGCCCTCCAGCGCCGCCTCGTCGAAGCTGCTGTGGCTCTTCTGCAGCGACTTGAGCACCGGCATCCCCGCCACGCTCACGCTCGACCACACCGCCACCGAGCTGTCGCCGTGCTCCCCCACCATGTACGCCTGCAACGCAAACGCAAAACAAATCCATCCAGCAACATGCCAGTTACGTACGTTGATAAACTGAATGTTTAGCTAAGATAAGCTGAATGTGCCTCTGCTAGGTGCTGTGTGCTGACTCGAACTCGATTGTACTACTACATTGTTAAGCTAAGATAAACTGAAATGGCGAAACTACAACAGGAAGTGCTATATAACACATTCTATTTGAGCGGCGCTTCCTCCGTGATCGGAACATATGCGCTGCTCAACTTAATTATTGTCGTTAAGCTAAGACAAACTGAAAAGCATGGCGAAACTAGAACAATTGCTATAATAACACATTTTATTTGAGCAGGCCGACGCTTCAGCCGTAATCAGAGTGGATGCGCTACTCAACGTAGTTAGATGTCATGCCTGTGCACTAATGAGATTTTGGACAGGATTATACGAGGAGGTGGAACAGAGAATTGCTCATCAATGGAGTCAATACAATGCTACGTGTTGCGGCTGAGATCCTGATTCCCAAGAAGCAAGATGACAAGAGGAAGCATCTTCATCAGGATGATCATGAGGACAAGGAGGGGCAGTAAGAAGATTGCGGCTGAGTTTGATATTGCGGCTGAGTCTGATAGAAGTTGAAGACTTCGTGTTCCCTTTCTGGTGGTTACTTAGCTTTTGGCGGGGTAAACTGTAATGGAGTCCCCTGGATCGTTTTCTGATTCTCTGTTTAGCAAGTCCCCAGCGTAGTCTCTAGCTCTCCCATGTTGGAGTAGGCCACCGTACGTGATTTCCCTTTCAGAAACTGTTTCGTCTAGCTGCTCTCTTACTCTTAGCTGTTTCTATCTTGTTATCTCTGAACCAAACTCTTGTATTTCCGTTTTTTCTAGAATGGAAATGGGGTAAGCCTCGTCTGGAAAAAAAAAATGTACTCCTACCAATGGCTACCAACTGAAGAATGACTGAGCTGGAGTTAATTACAAACTTAGAAGTTAGCAAGAACAAGCATCGTGGCTCTTCAGGAACCAGGGGATGCTTTCAACCTGTAGTTGAAACTGCTGCTGATGGTGGCTTTGAAAACTTTGGAGTGGCGGTCATCATGGTTCATTGACTAGCGTAGTCGTGGTTCTAGACGAATGTGCAAAGACATTTTATTAAGCAGGTGCATGCACAAGGAGACCTTTTGACAGACTTGAATAAGGTGGTCGGCGGAAGGAGACAAACCATGCGTCGCCCAGACAAAGGGCAGCCGGAGTACTCCCTCAGTCCACCATTTTTAACTGCATTTTTTTTTTACATTTACAATTCTTGCTTGACCACTTGTTTTATTTAAATTTTTTATTCAAATAACAAAATAAATAAATTATTATGAAAATATCGCTAACGATAAAACAAGTCATAAAATACAAATATAATTTATTAAAATAAATAAATAAAACAAATGGTCAAACCAGAATCGTAAAAGTCAAAGACCTACAGTTATTTGTGAACAGAGGGAGTACACTAATACTCCTACTAATGCTCAATTTTACACTTAAGCTGAAGAGAAATGAAATCTTTTAAAATTTCAGTAGTAGCCTCCCTTACATTTATGTCTCTATATACATATTTATTATTTTTTTGAAAGGACTGGAGGGGCTAAAAAAAGCCCCTACAGATCAGAAAAAGATTTATTGAAGATAGTATCGGTTTTGTCCTCTCTTCACACTTTCTGTATACTATGTACGTATGCTGTATAATAACTGGAAAAGGGAATATTAGCATGCTTGCGCAACATAATATTCATGCTTAAGTACTCTGCTTTGCTTTACTGGCGGAGCATTTTTTACCTGGGTGCACAGGGCCTTACAACAATCTAATACTCAGCATGCCACACCCCAGCCGACTACTTCCTAGCCGATTACTAGCGGAGCAATTTTTCGGGGTTTGGCTCCTAAAAAAGTTCCAAATGGGCAACTCGCAAAACCATTCTAAAGTTGTTTTGAAATAAAAATTGTCGTACAAGGGCTCTGGCCACATTTTAGCTTTTAGACAGTTACAGAATAGTATTTTACTCTCATAACAAATTAGCCGTATCTTAGATCAACTAACTAACTATTAGTTATCGTTGTGGGTGTCGACGATAACAGTTAGTTTATCTAAGATACTAACATCTCTAATTATTAACTTTTAGCAATGGACCTCATGTAATCTTAAAACCTGTTTATAAGACTGGTTCTTGATCAAGAGGTAAATTTCTATTAACATATAAAATACTACAGTATTGTTTAAAAGTAGCATTGGATCCCTAGAGAAATTATTAGTATTTTTGCAGGACAAGCAGAGAAGTAAAGTGTGATGTGAGCTGTGAGCATAGTTGCAGCAACCCCACATGGAGATTGGAGGAGTGGTCTCATGCTCTCCACTGGCCACTGCCAAGGGAACTGATGATGCCTCTGCGGCCACTGGGCCACTGGCTGAGCCGGGCCCTACGTGTCATGTGACCTCACCACGAGAAGAGAGGAGAAAAAAGAGCGACAGCGACTGACGCACCTGTACGTCCTGGGCGTTGACGTCGAGGTGCTCGGCGAGGAGGAACCTGAACCTCGACGAGTCCAGGTTCGTTCCCGACCCGATGACGCGGCTGGCCGGGAACCCCGACAGCTTCCACGCCACGTAGGTGAGCACGTCGACGGGGTTGGAGACGACGAGCAGCAGCGCCTCCGGGGAGTGCTCCGCCAGCGCCGGCACGATCTTGCGGAACAGCGCCACGTTCCGCTGCAGCAGGTTGAGCCTCGTCTCCCCCGGGATCTGCCGCGCGCCGGCGGTGACGATGGCCAGGTCGGAGCCACGGGTGACGGCCATGTCGGTGTCGGACACCAGGCGCGTGCGCGGCAGGAACGCCGCCGCGTGCTGCAGGTCCAGCATCTCGCCGCGGAGCTTGTCGGGCAGCGCGTCCACCAGCGCGATCTCGTCGGCGAGGTCCCGCGTCAGGATCGTCTGCGCGATGGCCATCCCCACGTTGCCCGCGCCGATCACCGACACCTTCGTCAGCCTCTGCCGGTGCGCCGAGGAGGGCGGCGGGGTGGAGTCGGTCACCGGGCGGAAGAAGCCTGACGACGCGTCGCCGGCGTCGAACCCCAGCTCCGACAGCGACGACGCCTTCTTCATCTTCTGCTGCGGTTGTCGCGGATGGGGGAATGGGATGGATTTTTATGTGTGATCTGATTGCCAAGGTTGCTTTCAAATCTCGGCGGATAGGATTCGTATTCACAGGCTCTTCCTTCCTTTCTTGTTCAAAAGTGAAGAAGTGGGGAATGGATGGCTACTCGATGGTAGGAGGAGAAAGTTCATTGATCCTGCTATTTATATATTCCAATTCCATTCGTACCCGGGCCCCACTCACGAAAACCACTACCGGTTTACTACCTGCTGGAGCTGCTGGCTTAATAAATGCACAAGCTTTTCAAAATAATTCTTCTTTCAAGTGAAACATTTTAATACCTTTTTAACCAACGATGACTAATAAAAGTCCAAATAACTTCAAACAAAAAAAAACGTTGATGCTACTAGATTTTTTTAAATTTTTGTAAAAAAAAAAAAAGTGATTTCACTACTTAAAATTATCATATTTTTCATACGACTTGCTTTCAAGCCTTAATCTTAAGGACGGTGCATTTTGCAGGTTGGAATAAGAGTTAGCATATTCTATTAGCACCTAGGAGTAGTACTCTTCTAGTATGTACAATCTGATGAGCTCTTAAGGAGAGAGAATAATCAAACAGTTGTATAAGAGCCTTAATCTACAATGGGAAACGCTAAGATTAGATGCTAATCTACCTATCCATCAGTGAAAACTGTGACTTTTTGAACTAGAAATCTCCTAGCGCCGACCGCTTCGGTGAGCAGCGACGCCTGTGCCAAGCGCCGGCGGCGACGTACACGGTGGCAAAAATTAGAGGAACGGCTGTTTAGCACCTATCTAAGCGCCTGCGTTGTACTTGTACGTGGTCTAAATGAACTTAACAAAATGACAAAAACACATATGACGTTTTTGCTATCCTTTGTGAGTCTTGTTCGAAAGGAGTGCTGACTTGACTCTAGTACGTGCAAGTTGGCGATAAAAATTACGTGGTTTTGTTACCTTTTCTATTTAATACTATGCGTATTAACATGAATTTATTCATGGCGGCACTACTAGTAATAATATATACTAAAGACTGAGTACGTATCTAAAAAGACAAACAGCTTATGGTGTAACATGTGCACTTAACGTGCAAATTAGTATAGTAATCCACGTAGTACTACAACTTGTCAAAAACCAAGGGAAGCTAGTTGTCCATCTGGATTCGGGACGTGCGTTGAAAGGTCCGTATAATCGTGTCGGAAAGCTTATAATCAGCAGCAGCCGCAGTCGCTGAAACGAAACCAGACGAGAAAGCAGCACAGCTGGGGAGGCAAATATTAAATCCTGGAGCTGAGCAGCCCCCGGAATTCATTCACCAGATCCAGAGGCAGTGTGTGCTTGGGTTTTCGCCCTTTCCTTCTTCCCTGCTCCCTGGGAAATAGTGGGAATGGAAGCTGAGCTGACCTTCCCTTGGATCGGATGCTGTATGAGAGTTCATGAGCAAAGTGATTTTCCTGATAACGAAATCCGACATGAAATAGACATATTCACAGCATTAGAAGCAAGGCATGTCAATTTCTCGACCTACTTCACCGTCATTTAGATTTGAACCAATGTGACAAGTAGCACGTTTAATCAGCACAAGACAGTCCTTCCAACTTTGTTTTGCATATCAGAACACAGGGTGCCCACAAATAGCATGTCAAAGCGGGAATTCTGATGTCAAAATAAATATGAGAATTCTGGTGTAATTGATTGCACTAGTAACAGATATTTTATAATGCTAACATTACAGCTGGAAAAAAAAAAAACTAAAAGCAATGGCATTTTAACTAACTCAGTTATCCATATTGCGGCAACTATAGCTAACCGTATAGTACAACACCACCACCCTGAAACATAAATAACTTAATGAGCTAGTAGTGAGTGGGGAAATGGATAGAAATAAAGGCTATCTTCAAATTCTGGTATGTTATGCTAATATCAACAGTTCAACACTACCCCCAAAACATTGAATGCGTGTTCTGCATTATCTGCAAACATCAAATTCGCCTGCGGTTATCAACCCTTGGTTTTTTGGATGCTGCTGAAGTACTGGAATTATCACCACCAGATTGTATCTGGCATTTTTGAGGGAACAAACTTTTAGCTTATCGGCATAGTTGTAAGCCAAAAAGGTAGATTGCAGGCGATAGTAGTTACCTTATCCAGCTTCTCTCTGACTAGCTTTACAGTAGCATTCATCGACTTGGATGGAAAATAATCCTACAAACAAAACGAACTTTAATCCATAAACCGTTAAAGTAGTATTCTACTTAATGAACGCAAAGATGTCTGTGTTCTATTATTAAATATCTTAGTTCACGAAAGTTGACTCATTGGCATTGTTTAGTAACCTAAAATTTATTAAAACTTGTCAGCAAAACATCTTTTTACCGCATACCTTATCAGAGGACACATGGCTGAAACGAGGATCTTCAATATGAGAAGCATGAATTGTCTTCATATATTCCCTGGATATGTGTAAAATGAACCTTAGGAGAAAAATCAGGCTGATACTTTTACACTTTGGTCAAGAGAACAGTTAGATTGAAGGGTTCAGCCTAGTTGTCATAGTTCTACAACATCCACAATGTAACTGGTCATGTTATACTGAAATCAGCAAAGCCACTGTCAGGAATACAAACCTCTTATTAGAGTTCATCTGGTGGTGATTCCCACTAGATGATCCCTGAGCTGGAGAATACTGAGATGTCCCTACAGGTCTGCCAGCAGATGCTGTAAATGGAAGAAAATTTCTCAATCGAAGGTACCATTGTAAATAAATTAGCAATGGTCACAGAAGTTATGTGTTGCTGTCAAAATACTCAATGCAAAGTTGCAGAGACCAAAAAGTTAAGTGGAGGCACACATTTTATTCGGCCAAGGACTTCTTTTCTCCTAGCTTCCAGTTTTTCCTTGGTGTCTAGAGGACTCTCAAACTGAGGGGCGTAGGTCACCTGCAGGCGGTTGCCAAGAAATACAGACTCATCAAGCTTCCTCTTTGCAAACCTGCAGCATGAGAGCACAAATTTTGCATTTCAAATGGAGGCCGCCGATTCTGGACTTTTACCGCGAGAAAATATGGCAATAGTTGTGCAGCAGATAAGCTCGAGCTTCAATGCTAGCGATTGGACCACAAGATGCGAATTGAAACAACATTTAGTGGATCAAACCATATGGTGGCTGACCGAATACATGAATTTTATGACCCAATTGACTTTTGTGGTTCAATATAAAACAACATTAAGTGTTATGTTCTCTTGATTGAAGCCTGGTGAACAATAAGCATAAACTGAACATTGTCCCAAGTTGAATTGAAGAAAGATGAAGCTTAGGGTTACAGCAGGCTACATCTCATTGAGCCATTCTTGTCATCCACAGCAGTTGGGAATGGCAAGCCATAGAAAATACGGGGCGGTTTCATTGCCTTGCGATGTTATTACAGTCTAAGAACACCTGAACTAGACTGCTAAATCAGCACACCCCACTCACCTTGCGTTGTTGACTTGGGAGAATTTGACGAAGAAGACGTCGGTGTAGGGCTCACAGTCCTCTGCATCCATGGGCGTGCACCTGACACCCAAGGGTGGGTAATCAATTCAACCGACTAGTAATAAGCAATTCGATTACAGGATACAGGAGGAGCGTGGCAAGGAGAGGTGGGGTAAGGCGGGACTGACTCCTCCACGGGGCCGTACGTCCCGAAGAGATTGGCGAGGTCGTCGCCGCATCCGAGTGACGGCACGTTGCGCACGATCAGATACCTGCAGGCAGGAGCACGGGCAACCACCAACCATGAGCTGCTAGGGCAAACCCAAGTCCGGAGAGGAACACCAGCACTAGCGTATCCGTATCCCCCAAATTCTGGTACCTGGACTCGTCGCAGACGGTGTAGACGCGCACGGCGGCAGGCTCGTCGCGGTCGCGAGGCATCTCGACCGGCGCCGCAGAGGGGGCGGACGCGGCAGCGGTGCCGATGAAGCTGGGCCTGGGCCTTTGCGGAAAGGAGAGGCGGTGGGGTGGTGTGGTGCACGTGCACGCCCTGGAGACTGACCGGAACCGGGCTTCATGGCGTCATTCAAGCTGTTTTCTGCAAAATTTGTAACGGAAATTTTTGAAAGCTAAATTTTCAGCAACGGCTGAATGAAATAGAACGTAGACGGCGGAGGAGCAGATGGGCATGAGCACCAGTTTTTTCTCATCAGTAATAAAATGCAAGGTTAGCAGCTCGCATGATCCCAACCAAAAATTTTTACAATTCCCAGGATTCCATTTCACATCGCCGAGAGCATTCAGGTATTAGATTTTTCTTTTTTTTTTTTTGGTCTACACCGGAGATGGCATCATGCCAGTTAGCGGTGAAGATGCCAATAGGCAAAACAAAACATTGCGAAATGTCATCTGTTACTCAGGTTTCAATGATGTCGCTTCTGCGACATCAGGCAGCATCAGCTGCATAATTACAGGTTTTCACGGGTGACAAAACTTATTCTTTCCCTCTTTTCTCGAAACCAGGTGGGCAGTATAGCGTTCACCATACACATCGAACCTATCTTCCTTCACAAAAAACTGATGCAATGGACCCTCAGAACTAACTGGCTGGAGGGGCAGTCAGATGGGGACGCCGTAATTCACAATCTTCGTGAGGGCAGCATTAAGAACTCGCTTCTCCTTCTTAACCTGAGAAGCTAGGCCAGATATCTGCAACACATGGAAAGACAATCTCTGCTATGAGTTTAGATAATAACAGAAGCCACCCAGCTTTAAAAGAAAACTACAAAACATTCTGAGTACAGAGGATATGTATGATTTGTTGTGGAGAGGCGTAAAGCTGTGATCATATGAAAATTTACAAAGTACTCATGCTGCCAGCGTTTAGCACACTTCTACCTAATCACTCGCTACATGGGATGTAATAAGAGGATAAGGAATAGTGAAATAGAAACTGCTACATTAACTAGTGTGTATTTCTGAAAAAAAAAAGATATTAAATGCAATTTGGGCTGCAACAAGTAGCAGCACATGTAGGTTAAGATAAGAAAGATATCACTAAGAAAACTAAATATATTTCTCTACACAAGATCTTCTGAGCGATCCAACAACATTATACATCCCATATTCCCATATATAAAGATGGTACAATGTTTAACAAATTCATTCTCAAGCAAATAATATCTCTGCCAGGAGCAACTAGTAAGAGTACCAAGAAAAGGCTTCAATGTTTTAGGATATCAGACTTAGGACTTAGGAGACATGTGTTATTTTAAAAATTCCAATTGGCTAGAAAAATCCCACACCATGTCCAAAGACACATGCAGATCTACTAACCTCCGATCGAAATTCAGATGCATGTGCTCTGGGGAGCTGATCAAGAATGCCCTTCAGACCTGAGAACATACATTTCATCAAATGCAAATTCTGGATAAAACGATATATCTATAACCAGAAATCAAATGTCATGGCACAAAACACTAATATCTCGAGAAATCTTACACACCTACTGCTTGATTTTCAATATCACTAATCTCGCTCAACTCATGTTGAATGGAACGCCCTTCTTCCCTGATAAAGCAGAAAGCATCACCCATGCTATATATAAAGAGTAATAAGGACAGAAATAAATGACAGAAGGGGCAAGAGAGATGCCTGAGTGTATTCCACCCTTTCTGAAATCTTTTCTCTGCGGTTGCTGCTCTATCCTGGATTCCAGTATTCATAGAATCAGTCATGAATGGCATCACTGAAGTTAAAAGAGACAAAAAAAAAGGTAACAAATGGTTCAATTAAATTCGAATGAAAAAAAATTACCAACAGTTTTTGGCGTTCATTAGATACAAGATTCACAGTCTGCCGCATGTTATTCACTTCAGCTTGTACGCCAGAAAGTAGGGTCTACAGTATGGAAAATAACAGATTATGTTAGATAATCGATCTGATTCGTACCATTTCTTAGGGAAAAAAACTTGCAAACATCATATTTTATTTTATTTATTCTGACTTTCTACATGATTGTCATCAATCATGTTCAAATTTTTAGGGAAACAACAGGTAAATGTATACAAACACTAGCATGTAGACCTAGGAAGAGGAAGACGACTTTTAAGCAAGATGTGAATTTACTTCGACGAGTATCAATCAAGGAATATGGTTAATTGAAGAGCATGAATCTATCAAGTTACAGGAATTATGCCAATCAAATTGGCATAGGGTCATTACCTCTTTGCTAACAAACATGCGCCGTACTCGCTGAATAAGGTAGCTCCTTGGCCCTGCAAAGATTCATTCATATTTCATTCAATAGAAAGACCAAATTTTCAGCCTTCTTGAGATTATATTGGATGACTGGATCAAATTTCCAATGAATCAGCAAGCTTATTACCTTGGGCTATGTACCATTAAATACTAGGCAGCTCAATAGAGGATGATATTTTGAACAAAACTTCGCAACAGCTTTAACTAAATTTCATCAATTCCCAAATCATTGAATTAACTTTTTAAAGATTTTTTTAAAGCCACCAGAACAAGATGTCCGCATCATATTCTAAGTAGATGCAATATATTGACTCACCCAAGGTCTCGAAACATTTCAATCATTTGTAAGAACACAGCAAAGGATCAATTCTAAAGTATCAAAAGTACATTCGAGTTAAAGAAAAACAATTTGGTTTAGCATGTGGTCATAATGACTTAATGTTTTTCAAGTGCATTGTGTGGATAGAATCCCTCACACAAATACTAAATTGCATTATGCATTAGCAAAAGGAACCAATGAAAGTATAATGCAAACAGCTAAAACCTATTCAACATAGCACCACAGAACAATGAAGTTGTTGCGAGGAAAACATATTACTTTTCAGAAGGACAGTCCCTGCAAGGGTTGCGGAGCCTGCAGCAATGCCTGGATGCATGATCGCCATGACAACTCCCTCTGCAACCATTATAAACATTCAATGCTTGAGAAAAAAAAATAGCATAATTTCGCCAACGAAGATGAACATCATCAACGAAAAACATCAAATTAAGGGGAATCCCGAACTATCTGATCTTCACGCAGCAAAACACGGCACCTTTGATCTTGCCAAACACAATCTGCTCGTGAGCAACGTACTCCTTCTTCACCCATTCCAGCTCCTCCTGCAAGCCGGACAGCTAAAGGTTTGAGCTTTCACCATATGGTGCCTAGATCGACCGAAGCGAGGGGAATGGGGCCATCACCTTGGCGATGAGGATGAGGTCGGAGGCGACCGCGTAGGCGGAGGACGCTGCCGTGGAGGAAGCCGAAGCAGCCGCGGAGGCGGATGAGGTGGCCATGGTGGTGGCGGAGGCTAGGGCAGCCTTGGCGGCGTCGGCCTTCTCGGTGCCGAAGATCTCCGCCCAGCGGGTGAAGTCAGCGGCCGCGGCCGCCGCGGAGGCGGCAGAGGAGGCGACCATAGAAGAGATGGAACCGCTCTCCGGCTGCGGAGGAGGCGGCGGTGGCGGCGAGTCGCCGGAGCTGGTGGGCGCGTCGGTCCATGGTGGTAGCGGGTGGTGCGGGTCTGTGCGTCGGATGGGTCCAATGGGCCGAATTCAACGAGGAATAAGGAGAAGGGTTGCCGTAGTATAGCCAAAATACGTTTCCTGACTATGTATACGTACTCCTAAATAGCATCATGGCACGACATGAACAAAGTATATCCAAAGGCAGACCAGACCTGTTTTGTGCCGAAATTAAGAGGGTGTTTGGTTTCACAGTCTAAAAATTATATATCCTGTCGTATCGGAAATTTAAACAAATAGAGTATTAAATATAGACTAAAAATAACTAATTATATATTACGACTATTTTATGAGATGAATTTTTTAATCCTACATAGTCCATGATTTGACAATATAGTACTACTAGTAAATATATGCTAATAATGAATTAATTAGCTTTAATAAATTTGTCTCATAAAGTAGTGTCCATCTATATAATTACTTTTTAAATAGTCAATATTTAATACTACTAAAAAATAGTCAAACATTCCATGTGACATGGACTACGACTAAACACCCCCTGAATTGTCATTTTCTTACAAATCTTTTCGATGACTTGTCAGGAAGCTCCTTCATTTGGAGTACATGTGCAGGTCATAAGAGGATTGTTTTCCATCATGCCAAAGCATGTGCTAGATAGACACCAGATTCAAATTTATTCAAAACTTGTTTTCTGAATCCATTTGATCACCTGATCCTAAAACTAGTGCCAACATCATCTTATCATAGCATACAACTTTGTCCTACATTTGGATTACACAAAAGTGTATTGCTGCTATAGGGAAATAGGTAGAGAGCCAGAGCAGCCTCAGTAATGCCATTTAGGCCTCAGCTCCTCTTCTTCCTCTGTCAATTCTTGATACCGGTACCATTGTGACGCTGCTTTACCGACAGGCAATGGAGGGCGGACGAAGACTTCAACCGGTTTGGGTACATGTACCACCAGATGCAGCTCGCCACCATCATATTCTTCCTCGACGTTGTCATCCGGGCTGTTTGATGGCACACCTGATGGCTCCACAGAAATCCAACCAAGCCCAGAGATCGCAATGTCACAAGCAGGCCTACATATGGCATAGTTACAGATAAGGCTGTTAACCTTAAGCCCAGTAATCAAGGAATCAGCTTCTTAAATTAATACTATATAAAAATGCAATTGCTCCCATTTCGCTTGTTATCTAGACAAGATACTCCCCCATCTTCACAGTAAAAGAAGACAGTTGACTTCACAGTAAACTACTCATGCAGTTTCTAACCATGAATGAATGATGAGTAGAGCTATGGCATCACCATTACTTGCAAACATTACCTGTCACGTTCCTCATACTTTATCTTCAACTCGCGAACACCTTGAAGCCCAGCCCATCCTTCAGCTCTCTCCTTGCCGGTTGGTGGAGTCAATGTAACTCCAACTTCAGTCTGGAGAGTGAAAAAAAAAAAAGCAACAAGATAGAAATGAGATGAAATCACTCATTGTTTCGGATGAGCCTCAATTTGATACATGCAAATTTCATGTAAACATAGAAGTGAATAGCAAGTGAATACAGTTTTGAGGAGCATGGTCAAACACATAGAGTTTTGCAGGACATAATTCAGAATAGTGATTAGAAAGAGAAGAATGATGGGGAAGCAAGCCAAATAAAATTTAGCTGGTGGTGTCAAACAATGATCTGTGATACCAATTAGCATAGGCATACCTCGTAAAATTGATCTGCTTCTGTTGTCGGGACCATATTAATCTTTAGCTTCTTGGGCCCGTAGAATGTCAGCCGTGAGCGTGGAAGAGCCTATGTCATTCATTGATTGACAATTACAGCTTACAAGGAAAAATTAGAACATAATAAGAAAAAAAAAATAAATATAATGTTCAGCTCTTTAGGTACCTTGACAACATCAATGCGGACAAGCCCAGCCCAGAATAATGAATTCCCACTTAATTCAACATCTGTATCATTAGCCTGAACATAACATCATGTTCTGAAGAAAAAGATTAGTGTGGAAATTTAGAGAAAGGAACATGCGTTCAACAGAATGAAATATACATACAGGAAAACATCGCCCTTTCAAACGACTTTGTGGTGCAAGAGAAGGTAGATCATCAGCATGGATAACTGCTGCTTGCCTATGGTGAAGGTGGACTCCAGGTGTATCATACAATTTCTGTGTGCAAAGATTAAGGGGTATGTTAGTAGACTTCAAATTGGATCTCAAGTAGAAGATACAAAACATTGGATGTAATAGATATTTTCTTTGCATGCATAGAAACTACGGTATTGCTTCAAAGGATCATGATAAGACACACCCTTAGAAGTATAGACACATCTATGTTTGTTAGCGAAAGATTTTTTATTTAAGAATTTTCAGTGAGCACGGATTTAAAATACTGTTCATATAGCTATATTAACAAAGCTTATGCAACAGGCTAGCAACTAAAGTAAACATATTCATATCCTTTCAGAAGATCAAGTAGCCAAACAGAATCATACCCCTCCGCCTAAAAATGCTTCAATTTGAATAGGACCAAGGGTTGTTCCAGGAACAGCAGACTGTATTGGCTTGTATTTTTGAGCTGCCGCTGCCACCGGATCCTTGTATGCCATTGTTCCTACAACAAAAGGATCTCCAACAATTAGCGTGGTAAGAAAAAGAACGAGCAGCATTGTTTAGATGGTAACATTTACATAAATGGATATAACACAAATATTAATAATAGGAAAGGCATACTTAGCATTGCACTGATAAATGCAGATTTCCCAACATTTGCGGAACCCTGTAACAGAGTATGATTTATGTCAGATATAGGTACACTGACCAACAAGCAGAAACACAACCCACACTCTCCAAAGTTGTATTGCCTGAATCAACAAAGTTTGTTAAATTTCTACATACAGCAATAGCAATTGCATATGCAATCTAAGGCGCATATCTCTGAACAGCAATTGCAGTCTTATTTTTTTTCCCCAACATCTAAATAAGAACACAATAATGGGAGTGATGAGTGCTTACCAGTATATATACATCTCGGCCCTAAGACAATAAAAAGAGACATTAGTCAGGATCGTGAAATGTAGAACAAGCAGGGGAAGTGAAGATCTATGGAACTTGAGATGATACAACAAGAGCATGGCAAAAAAGTGGAGAATCTAACTGCAATAACCACAAAAAGTAAACAGAAATGCTAACCTTCTTTTCCTGTTGAATCTCTGATATAACCCCTGTGATACCAACCAATGACTTTGAGCTTGTCAAATGGACACTAAGTACGCTGCATATACCAGAGTTAGATTGGTCAAATCATTTGATGGAAGTACCACGAAATGAGGAATGGCATGGAATATGTTCCTACTTAAGCTTCTTCTTGACAACTGACTCGACAACCCAGTCGCCTATGCAATTCAAATCAGTGTCTCTGGGAAGGAGATCAACCTAGGAAAGAAAGTAGCTTTAGTTGTCACATAATAGTGATTTTTTTATTTAAAAAAAAAACAGGAGAGTATAGAAGATAAAGTAAATGCATAAAACAATCACCTTCGTTATCACAAGTATAATAGGATTAGCACCAGCAAAATCACGTACTCGTGCCAGGAAACTCCCATTGAAGTCAACGATGTCAACCTTCACATAGAAGCTAGAATGTATGAGCAGAAAAAGGAGCAGAGGCATGAGAATGGAGCGAACTGACAAGTAGTTTACCAATTTGACTATGAGTGCTTTCTCGTGACGGAGGTAGTGACAGCTTCTCCCTGAGTTGTTCCGCAGAAACAAACTGCTTGCCCCCTGGATAACCGCCGTGGCCACCAACAGCAGTGACCATGTGGCCATGAGACAGCAGCTTGCACCTTCCACATAGAACGGTTCTTAGCTGGTGGTGCCTCTTTTTCTGCTCATAATCATTCATCAGAGAAGAAATGAAATCCACTCTCTGCTCCGAGGAAGATTAAATGAAATGAATGGATGAATGTAGTGGCCGGTGGTCTGGTGGTAAGACCGTACCAGTTCGTACGTGTCGGAGTCGACGTATCCCGGCGCGGCCTCCTCCGCCGTCTGCAGCGGGGCGCCGCAGCCGTAGCAGGAGGCGAGGCCGGAGGGCTTCCGCGCCAGGGCCCGGCGCTTCTCCTTGCGTCGGCGGCGCCTGTCGGCGTCGTCGGGGGCGAGCACGCGCGCCGCGGCCTCGGTGGCTAGCTGGCGGCCGAGGAAGCGGTCCCCACGCGTGGGCGCGGCGGGACCCGCGCCGTCAGGCGGGGTAGGCGGCGGGCCAGGAGCAGCGGCAAGGGAGGTCTGGTGGGCGTGGGGCTTGAGCGGTGGAGGTGGCGGCGGTAGAGTTTTGGGGAAGGAGAGGAAGGGAAGGTGCGGTGACGCCATAGTCAATGGACGGCCCGGTGACCGTCGGCGGCGTGGCGGAGCGGAGCAAGGGAGGTCTCCTCTCCTTTCCTTATCCGGCCGGCGCAACGGACGCGGCCACGGTTATCTTGGGGGCGGCATGGGCTTGGGCTTGTTGTCCGATCAATATTTTTTCTTCTTTTGAGAGAGAGAGCAGACCAAATCCAATTGAAACGAGATGGATCAAATAGGCCCAGAACATCTAGCCTAAACCAGGGAATTGCCTTTTTGAGAAAAAAGGAAATATTTAGGGAGTGTTTAGTTCCTCCAAAAGTTTACATCCTATCACATCAGATATTTGAACACATATATACAATATCAAATATTAACTAGAAAATAACTAATAACACAAATTGCGATTGTTTTACGAGACGAATTTTTAAGCATAATTAATTTTTAAATTGACAACGTGGTGCTAATGATAGATTAATTAGACTTAATAAATTTATCTCGCGGTTTACGGAATGAATCTATATATTGTTTTTATTGATATCCCAATATCTCATGTGACACCCAATATAACACATCCGACACTAGTAGAGAAACGGCTCTTGGTCGCAATAAGTTTTGGCTTTAGTCCCGGTATTTTATTATGTTCGGGACTAAAGATATTTAGTCCCGGTTGGTAACACTAACCGAGACTAAAGGTTAAATATTAGTCCCGGTCCATATTACTAACCGGGACTAAAGGCCTAGACCCTTTAGTCTCGGTTGGTCTTACAAACCGGAACTAAAGGGTCATCTGCGGATTAGTTCGAAAGGAAAACATCATGTACGTGGCCACATGTGCTGTGTAGGTGGAGTGATAAGGCACGTGCGATGCTATGCATGAAGTCTTGGGTTCAAATCTCGTGGAGCGTAAATTATTTTTTTAGTTTGCTGAGACTTTTACTTCCGGTTATTGAACTGGGACTAAAGGATTCTTAGTCCCAGTTGGACTAAAGGCCTTTCTCAACCAGGACTAAAGGCCAGTTATGTACTAGTGCGATAAGACACTCAAAACTTTACCCCCTGAATTTAAACACCCACTTATTATATATTATTTGTATTATTAGACTAACAGAGATAATAGCCTGCTCTAAGGTACGTTGAACGGACATTTTTCATTGCTCTCTAAAGCCATTGCACTCTGATATTTCTTATCAGTGGTTGATATACTGTGAACCATGATGAGACTAATACAAGGTAGGGCTAATGTGAATCTGATGCAAATATTAACCTTTACGTTTGGCCACGTATAGTGTGATCCATTGCTCTCTAGTAGAATTGTTTGTTTTATTTGTTCAAAAGGTGAAGCTATTTCCCTTAAAACCACATATATTGGCCCATCCGGGGTGGAACAACAGCTCCATGCCTCCGGTCCTACTTAACACTTCGTCCCTCTTTGGAGCACAGGAATTTTTTCCCCTTTTTTCTATGAACCCCTGTACGTCCCCTTCGTAGTGGATTACTGCCATGCATATTGGCAATGGCATGGTGATCGATCGTCGATGGCCAACAGCAACAGGCATGCGGTGCTGCTGCCTTCTGCTCCTGGTAGGTTCGATCGGTAACGATGCGGTGCGGATGGGGCCTTAGAAGGCAGCGTTGATAGATGGATCGGGCAGGGCAGGGCCCGGCCGGCCCACTCCCTCCCATCAGTCGCAGCCGACAAATTTAAAGCGACCCCCCTAGGGTCGTCAGGGAGGGCCGGGCCGCTTTGTCTGTACTGTGGGCCTGCCTACCTAGCCGTTGATGCCTGACAATAAGGGCGTCCACAATGTTATTTTAGATATTTATATGTATTAATTACTACTGGATCTACAAGTTTATCTTATATATTGGTTTTTTTAGGTTACGTGAAATAGGTCAGCTATTTGTTCGCCTCTAATGACTATTTTTTTCTACTTTTTCCCTGTCCAGTAATAATAACTAGCCAAATAGCTAATGGTTGGCGATGCCCTCATCCAGCGTCTATCGTGCACGTAGGAGCGGGCATAATTAGCCCAAACCCAAACCCAAACCCAAACCCAAAGAATCATAATCATAACCAAAATCAAAAGAACCATACAACTTGTTCACTTAGGAATCAACCACATAATAATATTTTTCTCTAATAATAAATTAGCACGAGTCAAAATCATTTATTTTTAGCTCAAATAAATAGGTTAATAATCCAAAAATTTAACTCCTGATAACAAGGTAGGAACCAAAATGACCGAAGAGATTTTGGTTTATACTCTCCATCAACTGAATACATGAATTGCACTTCACTTATTTATATTTTGTACAACTATATTTGCTTTATATGTGTATATCGTATTTTAATTGTTATATATTTAAATTCACAAAAAAATGTTATTGATATATTTATGCTACTATATTTTATCGTGCCTCACGATGCAACTGGGTCAAATTCAGTCGACCCAATATTAACCCACTCAACCCAGATCAACTATTTTTGGGTTTTGGGTCGACCCAAACTAACCTGTCATTTGATTCTGGGCATCTGCTTAACCCAAAATAACACCAAAACAAGAGAACCGTGTCCGCCACTATTTCTTCCGTCGCATGTGAGGCGAGGCTGTGAGAGGAACACGGGAGATGGCGATCTCACCGGGATGCGATGGCGGCGCCCCTTCGGTTCGGCCGCGTCACCTGCCGCGGCTACGCTACCTCGCCGCCGGCGTTGGTGGGGTGCGGTGGCTCGTCCTCGCACAGCGATAGCCCCTCGGCGGCGGTGCATTGGGAGTGGACAGCGAGGAGGTCGAGGACGGCGGCGGACGTTGCTCCCGCTCCGGAGCCGGTCGCCGCGCAGATCCATGGACGAGATCGCACCTGGCCGCCGCGGTGAGGGGCGGCGACTCCTCTGCTCGTGTGTATCCACATGGACGACGCGGTGCGGACTGACCCAAGCACTGCACGGTGGGGCCACCACTCGACTCTCCTTCTGATGTGGTCGGTGGGTGAGCTTGTGTCCCTCTTGCGTTCGCCGGCCGGCACTGGGGCTTCGTCGTCACCGGCGTGCTCCTGCAGTCCTGCTTGCGCTCGTGTTCATCTTCGCGTACTACTAGGTCTGCACGAGGGGTGATGAATGGGTTACCCACTTACCCATCGATGTTACCCAAACTGACCCAAAATATTAATGGGTCGGCTCTATAGGGTTATTATACTGTTTTTCATCTTTCGGGTATTGGGTCGTCGGGTCAACCCAGAAAAACCTGCATCCTTAATCGTGCCCGCTTCTAAGCCAGCCATGGATTCCCCGCAAATATGAAAAATCTAACAGTTGCCACAGCCTCCTCACCGCCTTGGTACGTGACGACCTAGCCACCGACCATCATGCTCACCACCTGCCTCTTCACTCTTTAGATTTTATTATTGGCGCATGCGCAAGTGCGCCAAGAAAAGATTATGTGCTTAATACGATTCTTGAACCAAAAGGAGGCCAACCAGCGTGCCCACGTCATCGGATTTTTCCGGCCGTTCGATCGGCCGAACAGACTGCCCAGATCATGCGAACCTCAGTCATTTTGAAAAAAAGCCCTCAAATTTTAGATGAATCAACCCGCAGTCCAGGCCTCCTCTCAGTTTTTTTTCATAAAAGCCCTCAAACTTTACTGAAATCAACCCGCCATCCATGACTTTTAACTGGGCCGGCCTGCCTCCTGTGCGGGCCTGTAAATCGTGGAGCTGGGCCAAATTCAGCCCAATGACCTCCCGTGCGAGCCTGTAAATCGCGGAGCTAGACCGAATTCAGCCCAATGGCGTTTTCCTATTTTCCTATGAATTTATTATTTTTCTCAACTGTTGAAATTTTGTAATTAATATGATTCTTGGACCAAAAGGAGGCCAACCAGCGTGCCCACATCATCGGATTTTCCCGGCCATTCGATCGGCCGAACAGACAGCCCAGATCATACGAACCCGGGTCGTTTTGCAAAAAAGCCCTCAGACTTTAGATGAATCAACCCGCAGTCCAGGCCTCCTCTCAGGTTTTTTTTCATAAAAGCCCTCAAACTTTACTAAAATCAACCTGCCATCCATGACTTTTAACTGGGCCGGCCTGCCTCCCGTGCGGGCCTGTAAATCGTGGAGCTGGGCCGAATGGCGTTTTCCTATTTTCCTACGAATTTATTATTTTTCTAAAACTGTTGAAATTTTGTAATTAACATAATAATATAACAAATAAAAGTAAAAAAAATACCAAACCAAGTTTGTTGGACTACACACAACTCACATAACATCACATGTTTTAGTGTTTTTTTTGCTATTAAGCTTTCTATAAATAATTAAAAGAGGTAGTTTCTTTATTCAAATTGCTATGAAATTTTTACGGTGGCTTACCCAGATCCCGTGGCCTCCTTAGTTAATAAATACTTTTTACATTTCTTTCTCCATAATAAATATATCAAAAAATGAATGTTTTATTTTCATACCCAAAAAAATATATTACTTAAATAATAAAACTTTCCAATACGAACAAACATGTATTACTATAAATACTTTTAACATTTCTTTCTCCATAATAAATATATCAAAAAAATGAATGTTTTATTTTCATACCCAAAAAATATATTACTTAAATAATAAAACTTTCCAATACGAACAAACATGTATTACTGAAATAAATACTTATCCTAACACACTCCACAAAACAACTCATACAAGCACTGCAAATAGTTCACACACTGGCCATACGCGGCAACGCCGCGACCATTTCTAGTGCTTACTATAGTCTTGATGTTTTGATTTTTTTTTAAAAAATAACATAATTTATAATTTAAAACGGAGGAAGTATCTTAATAAATAATCAAGGGTAGCTAAGCGTGTTGTTTATTTTCAGGGTTGTTTAGATTATTGGGAAAATTCCTGCCCGTCCGTTTTTCTATGAAATTAAACTGATTTCTATAAAAATTTTGTGTTTCGAAGAGTTGCTGACATGTCATATGAGTCTATGATTAATTATTGTATTTGTACGCGCACTGTCGTACGTACATATACAGTCGCCTCATATTTTCAGTGTTATACGGTGCGTGACGACAGAGCCGAGATGTAATGGAATGCAAGGGCCGGCACTGCTGTGCAATGCAAGGGCCGGCAGTACCAGACTCTACTAGTACGTACTGTACTACTCTACTGATGCGTATACTAGCTAGCTACTCCTAGCTTCACGTACCGTGTACCGGTGTACGTGCGTCAACTGCAGCTAGCAAGCTTTGGTCATGATAGGAGTACGCGTACCTTCTTTGTCTTTAAATATTCATTTGGATCGAAAATAAACCTTAATTTTAATTGGTGCTGATTTATTACAAAAGAAAAGTATTGTTTCGTAACGGCTAGTTGGTTAAGAGAACAAGGTGATTAATAGTCGTTACTAGTTTGTGTGTTGTTTTGACTAGATTTTTTAGAAAATATTAATATGTGTTTCACCTAATATATTTATTTCACAGATATATATCATATAGAAAATAGATGTAACAATCTAACAGGTATGTGTCACAAATTTTAGTTTATTTTCATATATGAATATTTAGTTATATTTATTTTTCGGGACCGCTGAGGGTGTATGTAAGCATCCGGGATGGCAGAATGAGCGTGCCAAGATGAATGAATAGGCGCGCTAACGCCGCGCCCGCTCGCATAAATAGTTAAGTATAAACTCTGACAGGTCATTGGGTGAGGCTGGAAATTGGTTAGCAACACGAGGAGTGAAGACATGGACAGCCGGCGTGTAATTAATGGTCATACAGGCTCCCTGTACAACATTAAGATGGAAGTACTAACAATTAAAAATCGCCGGTCACACGATGCAAGGTAGAAAACACATAGGTATGCTGATCTATTTCGCATAGGAGGAGCAGCAGGCATACTAACGGAGAAATGCAGATGCATGATACAACCAACATACTATATACATATCAGTGGCAAGTTTATCCAGGCATCAGATTGGGTGACAGAGTAGTACAATGATGAATATAATTAGTAATAGTATTCTAAACCAACCGGATGCAAGAAATGAATGGCCTAAGTCTTTGGTATTGCTGATCGGGAGTGGATGTTAGCATCATTGGCCTTGGTGGACTCCCGCAAGCTAAGCTCGCATAACCATAGCATCGCTAGGTGTTATCTGCATGTTTTGTTTGTATGAGCAGTCCATTAATGTACATATATAGCAAGCGTTCGGATGCAAGAAACAGATGTTCCAAGTCATTGGTAAAGCTGATAAGGAGTGGACGTTAGCATCATCGACCTAGCCATAGCATTGTTAGGCGCTATCTGCATGAATAAGCCAATTAAGGGTAATTTGTTTGATGGCAAAAGAGTAGCAATAAAAATTGAGTAGAGTTCTTCGTGCGTAGCCCTGTTTGAGAGAAACTCTATAAATGAGCCCTTTCCAGGCATGGGGTTTGGCATGGGCATGTAATCCCTGCAAGGATTGCCATGCAAGTGTAAATCTCTCAATAAAAAGGATGATATTTTGGATGTAGCCACAATCATTTTAATTCAAGAATATGTAATGCATATAGAAGGAAGATATGAGAAACAAAGAAAAGTTAGACAGGCACAAAACAGTTTAAATTTAAGAATATGTAATGCCTATAGGAGACTATGAGAAATGAAGGTTAGAAAATGGGCACATACGGTGTAAGAGCCCCAAAGAAGAAGTTATAGTAAGAAAAGTGAGAATCAATAAATCAGAAAGTAGGATGGTCCGCTTTCCAAAGATAAGTTGCATGAGGAACAAGTACTTAAAATCGTAAGAAATAAAAAACAGATGACAAATATAGTAGGCCAATTCCTATGTGAGCAGAGGTAGAAATGAGACAGATATAGTAGAGTATAATAAGTTTCTTCATTGTGCAATTTGTTAGTTTGTGGCTGCTATTTTAGTTCTGCAAATGATAAATCTAGGGAAAACATGGTAACAATACGGGTTAGGGTAGGGGTTCACGAAATTGCAACGGAATTCAAATTCATTTATGTAGAAAGACGTAGGTAATTACCTATGTGGATATGAAATGAGCATGACTAAATATAAGGGAGAATGACATACTTTGGCCTGCATAGTTGGATAATCACAAGTGGTAGAAGGGCTCCATTGGGAATGCCAACAGTGGCATCGACTTGGTGAAAGGTTCTTGTTTGGTTTTGGTAATTGAGTGACAACTTAGGTGGACTAATATGTGTTTAAGTGTTGATTACACAGGTGATTAGTCCACATGTATATGTGTGTGAGCATCTATGCCATGGAGGTGAAAATGGCTTGGAGATGATGCTTAGCTCACACATATGGTATGAAGGAGTTAAACGCATGAGACATGACATGGAGTCATGTGGCTAGGTGGTGAAGATCAAGACAAGGCTTTGCGTCGACGGACCGGTTGCAAGTGTGAAGGGCAAGTCGGGTGATGGCTTGGCGCCGATGGACCAACGCAACGGTGAAGAGCAAGCAAGTCAGGGATCGATGAACCAAAAGCCACGTGATGATATGAAGTGAATCATATCATTCATGAGTTGTTGGTGCATGTGTTGCACCGCCATCGATGGTGTCGAAGACGGTGATGAAGACGGTGATCGAAATGGAAAGCGCAAGGCAAAGGTATAACCTAGGGCATTTCCATTTCACCGGTCTAAGGTTGAGTAGAGAAGTGTTTGACCGGATTTAGGATAGATGGCCGTACTATCAAGAGGGGCAAACTTGTTTGCATATCGGTCATCTAGTGCCACTTGAGTGATCTAACTTGCATACGTTGCTAGGATCGAGTGGCGCGGTGAAAAGAGAGAAAAATCCTTTGAAAAATGTTTGTGAAAAGCTAACACACATGCACATGAGGTGTACACTTGGTGGTGTTAGCACATTTGCAAAGGTGGTGAAGTTTGGAGTTGAGAGGAGCTCAAAAAAGCATCGGACGCTGGCTTGGGTGAGCGTCGGACTATTGCGTTCAGTCCGACGGTAAACCCTAGCCTCTGTGCAGTTGAGTGCGAGCGTCGGACGCTGTCTGCAGTGACAGCGTCGGACCATCCTCGTGCGTCCGACGGTGTTTGGCCTGTGAGCGTCGGACGCTGAAGTTTGTGGGCGTCGGACTTTTGGCCGAGCGTCCGACGGTGCAGATCGTGTGAGAGCTGACACGTGGCGAGCTCTGAGAGCGTCGGACTCTTGGATTTAGTCCGACGGCGAGCGTCGGACGATCGTCCGACGGTTTTCAGCGCTCGGGGAGCTCTCTGGAAGCGTCGGACCGTGGAGTTCGTTGGTCCGACGGTGTTCCGTCCGACGGTGAGCTGAAGCGCGGGAAGTTAGCCGTTGTGATCCAACGTTCGACTTTAAACGGCTAGTGACACGTGGCGGCCATCGGGAGCGTCGGACCGTGGACATTGGTCCGACGGTGGCGCGCTGGTTCGGTCCGACGGTCGGTCCGACGGCCGTTTTCAGTTGGCAACGGCTCTTTTGAGCTGAGGGCTATAAATAGAGGGCTGTGGTTGGCTGTTGGAGAGGTCTTGCACCTTGGGAATGTGTCTCCCTTGTTTGTGCATGGCTTAGTGCTCTCCAACTCACTTGTGCTCATAGAATTCACATTCGAAGAGTGAGTGATCGATCGATAGTGCGTTGCATTGAGAGATTGCATCGTGTGCCACTAGGTGATCGAGTTGCAAGCCGGTGGTGCTTGTTACTCTTGGAGGTCGCCACCTCCTAGACGGCTTGGTGGCGAGAGGCTCCGTGGAAGCAAGCAAGAAGATTGTGTTTGGCTCCGGAACAAGCTTGTGAGAGGTTGGAGCTCACCTCGCGGGAGATCGCAAAGAGCATCGCTAGTAGAGCGAGACGTGAAGAGCGACAAGTGGTCCGGCTAGATCAAAGAGCTTGAGCTTGCGGGCGCCCCACGTGGGGGTAGTGACTTGTGGTGGGTCACTCAAGCTAGAGGATCGGCGGCAACCTTGGAGCTTGTCTCAACGGAGGACGTAGCTTGTGGCGACAAGTGAACCTCCGGGAAATAAATCACCGTGTCAACATCTTCCCATCCTTCGCGGTGGTTTGCTCCCTTCTACACAAGTTATTCGCATTGTGCATTACTTTACTTGTGTAGTTGTAGTTGCTCTTGTGAGACCGGTTAGCTTGTGTAGCTTGCCACTCACCTTCTTAGCTTGTGTAGCTTAGAAGTAGTTTTCACTTAGTTTGTGTAGCTAAAGTGAGTTGCGCTCCTTGATTTGGATTGTATATCCTTGTCATTGGGCAAGTAGTGAGCTTAGGTGCTTAGTGCGCTTTTGCTTGCTAGTTGATAGGAGTTTCCCCGGTGCTTAAAGTATTAGCGTTTAGGTTTGTGTGATCTTGCGCTAGAACGGTTCAGGGAAGCTCAATCTAAACTTGCACCTTTGTTTTTGCTAGGATCTTTTATGAGGTGCATAAAGTTATAGTTAGAGGGGTGAATTGTTGCTAGAACCGAATAGGTTTTATTCCGCTGCGATTAGTTGTTAAAAAGGACTATTCACCCCCCCTCTAGTCCGCCATCTCGACCCTACACTTGGTAGCCCTAGCTGGTGATCACTGCATTGAGAAGAAAGGCGACTGAAGCTTAACTCTGAACTGGAGACAACATTGAGAAATCTGACACTGTTGACATTTAAGGCTGCATACATACAACTGTCAAAGATTTGGGTTGTGCAGAGTAGAAAAGAAATTTTAATTTCAGATATGGTTAACATTTAGTACCATATAATTGGAAAAGTAAAATTAACTTTTGAACGCGTCATGTATATGCCCTGGCATATGGAGTTATGGACCAATAAAGGTGGATGGGTCCGTTTAATTCTGACTATGTTTTAATTAACTTTGCATGTATGAAAATAAGCAGACCCAGAACATCCTATAATAGAAAAGGATGATTAACAACGAAGAAATTAAGATGCAAGTTATGTAATATCTCCAGAAGCTAAAGAAACCAAGAGCAACATTTTGCTGCAGGAAACTTTAAGTAACGCTGCATCGTTTTTTTCTTACGATTTTCTTGCCTAAAGTTCTGTTGTCAGCATTAACATAGAGTTATTCAGTGAATATAGGAAAAAATTAACAGCCTCTAATTTGAATCTACAAGAAAAAATGGAGGCATGAAAATTATGTAGCATTGTAGCGTGATTAGTAAATGGAACAGCGTAAGCTGAAAGCAGATGCAAATATGCAATAATGCATTCATTAAAACATCAGGAATCCTTACCATTCCATAATGCCTTATTAGGCTTCTCAGTGTATCCATTTAGCAGAACATATTTTCATGTACATATTAGAGAACAGAATAGTAGCAACAGGACCCAAACTAAGGTGCTTGCCTGAAAAATCAAAGATGCATGGAACTAAGTAATGAGGAAAATGCAAGAAAACGTACGGGGGCTAATTTGACAATAAGGAATGGTAATAAATAATCATGCTACAATTGATATAGAAGGCACACTATTTGCGTGCAGAACGTCTATTGAGAATCCGAAGACTTCAGACAATTATTTCGTATAAGAACTGCATCTTATTAGAAACAACTGTCCGTACAATAATACAAAGTGGTTAGACTTTTCTAAATTAGTCATGCTATTAATCACTCCCTCTTTTCAGGCTGAAGAATAGTAATTTCATTGAAGCCAACTAATTAAATTGGATACGAAGTGGAATAGGTAAATAATAGAAGAATGGAGTGAACATGTGGAAGTCTTTGCCCTTGCTAATTGAATTCTCTTGTAACTACCAACATATACGAATCACAAAAGAGCAAGATGCACTTGGCAGATAAGAACATATTTAAATGGACTACCGTCCACAAAGGAGAAATCTATTATGCCATCATCACCAAGCAATAGAATTATGGGAACTTATTGTTATCAACAGGGAGATAACGAAGAGAACCAAATGTATATGAGTAGCAACAGTTGCTGATGAAATTTGTACCAGCATTAAGCAGGCACACACATTGCTAATCTGATCGAAATATTTATTTAGAGCAAGAGAAAAATTAGTTGAATGCCAGTGTCACAAATACATAGATGATAGTTTGTCCACAAAATACACATATGAAACTCTAACTGAAATCATGTAACCTCAAATTTTAGTAAACCACCATAAACTGAACCATTAGAACAAAACAACAATAGCGAAGCAGCTGAAGCAAAAGGCCTGTTGGAGGATTAATCTGTGATAAATGCACTTACCTGTGACTGTGAGGCAGGAACCACCAGTAGATGGCACGGATCAACGGAGAATCCTAACCTGACGGCGCAACAGCAGTCATGAAGATACAAACCCTAGAATTGGATCGAACAAAATTAATTTGGGACAAAATCAATTCAAATCAGAGAGATAAGAATGACATTAGAAACGGAAAGAGAAACCAGAGTAGCTGAGAGGTCGACGAAGCCATCGCTTGTGGAAAATAGTTGGAAGCCCTCTTTTAGGTGAGCAAAGCTACCCACGGCCGGCAACATAACAGTGTGAGAACTTAGAATTTGATAGGGAATATTTAGTGGTTCAGGAAAGTACCAGGACCGTGATGGAGAGAGGAGGAGAACCGCGAATCCGGTCTCCTCATGGCTTTTGCCTCCGGTCGCCATTGCCGCGTCATCCTCGGAGGCCGGGCTTGGTGGAGGCAGAGGCAGTGAGAGGATGACGTCCGGTGATGTCGGATTCGGCAGTGGGGGGTGGTGCAGTTGGAGTGGGCCCTGGTCCGGCGTGGAGGGCTATGGGAGGTCGGCACGGGGTTCAGTTGCTGGTCGGGTTGCACCGCCGTGGACGCGTGCGTGTAGATGCCGATGAGGTAGAGGTCGGATCCGTACAGCGGCAGGTATGCCCCAGCCGACGGCGATGTTGAGGCTGCGGCCGCGGCCGCGGAGGAAGCTGAAGGTGGAGGAGGTGCCTCCAGCGGCACCGGCGATGACTACACCATCGACGCGGCAAAGAAGATGAAGTATGACCGGCGGGCGGATTCGGAGGATGCGTCGGCGGCTCCTGCCCCAGGTCTGCCTCGCGGAAGGGGCAAGGAAAGTGAGACGGAGATGGCGAGGTGCGTGGCTATGCGTGTTTTTTTTACGGCGGATGGGAGAGGCTGAACGCCCTGTATGGCCTGGAACTGGAATGGGCGAAGCGCTACCTTATTTTATCCGTGTCTACAGTGCACGCGGAACAGTAGGCAGCTACAGTAGCTGACGCTCTCAGAAGCGTGGAAATTATTGGCGGTTTAGGAATTCTATTTATTTATATATATATATATATATATATATAATGCATATTTGGGTTGCGCCATGAGCGTGCCAAGCCCGGCGCGGCCCATGGCTCATGGAGTATATAGGTAGGTATAGTGGCCCAATTGATCCCACAAATTACTGATGCTGCTGCTTGGTCCAGATTATTTATTTATTTATTAATTTGCAGTTGTGAATCCTATCATATCATACCTTATCCTATGGGAAAGGAGAGAAGTGTTGATGCGATGCGATGCACACTGGCATGCGCCGTTGGGTTCCTCTTTTGGTTGCGTTCCCTACTCATCAGTCATCAGTAGGGTACTGCAGTACGTAGGAGGCTACTATACTCCTACAGTACAGTACAGTATACGTACCCCTGCGTAGTTATTCTCTTCGTCCCACAAACACTGTCGTTTTACACTTTTCAGAAACTGTGTTTGACCGTTTATCTTATTCAAAAATTTTGTACAAAATATTGGCTCTGTTCAGCTGGCTGGTCCAGCCAGCACCAGCCAGCCATTCAACAGTGTTTTTCTCTCAGAACAATCAGACAGCCAGCTGTACCGTACCTGCCAGCCGAACAGAGTGAATATAAAACCAATTAATAATTATTAAAATACCTCTGGTGATAAAACAAATTATAATAAGATAAATGATATTTATATAAAATTTTCAAATAAGACGAATGGTCAAACGTGATGTCTGAAAAGTTTAAAACGACAGTCCTTTTGGGACGGAGGGAGTACTATACTGTGGCTGTCTATCTGTCTGTCTGCCTGTAGGAGTACTCCTGTTGGGGATTTTAACTTCGAACCAAACTCAGGCCCGGACTTCGGGAGGAAGATCGACTTCGCGAAGGCCTAAGGCACGAAGACAAGAAAAATATGGGCGAAGTCGACTTCGCTCATAGGAGAGATCCGGTGAAGAGGAGCAACTCCAATTGAAGATAAGAAGACACGAGAAGGAAACTTTCGCTGAATATACAGCAGAGCCAAAAATAATTCAAGGGAAAGAGGAAAGCAGGATCGATCAATAGATAGAGTTTGTCATGGTTGCGAAGACTACTTCGTCCTGTATAAAGATACTAGAATTGTAATAATTATAGAGGGGTAGAATGGTCTTTTGATAAGAGATAGCGAAGACATGACCCCTATAAATATACCCCTCCGGCCTGTACAGTGACAGGACGAATAAACCTACTTTACATGTGAGCGATTTAGCCACGTGGACTCTCGTTATAAAAGTCTTACCCAACAACTCCTATATCGTTGCACTGTACTAGAGGCGCGGGCAGCCTTTCTTCCTGACGATAATCAATCTTTGGATGAAATGAGATGCCGTGCGGACATGGGATGTGGATCCAATGCAATGCTGCATATGGATATGTGGCAATGCGTGGTCAGTGGGCATGGCATGGCATGGCATTGCATTGCGGTCCGCCGGAGAACATGCGGCCGGCGGTCCGGTGGACGACGGTCCGCTCGCTGCTGCCGAGAGAGCCTAGTACGGACTTATAGGACACCTACACCTACAGCTACAGGCGTCTTTTCAATTCGTGTCGTGAAATGACCCACGTACTCCCTCCGTCCAACGTTTATTTGGACGTATGGAGTTTAAATTTTATCTCATATTAATCGGTCACATAGGCTTGAAGCCTGAGTCTGACGGTGCAGCGAGCCATCCTAACCATCCAAGTATTCCGTGGATGATTTATATTGATTGAAATAAAAAAAGAGAAAACCTGAAGCCTCTAGATACTCTCGTCCACTCATTTTTCATTTGCTCCCAGTCCCTTCCAAGCCTCCCGAAGCTACGAGCCCACCAGTCCACCACTTGCGCACGCACGGGCCTGTGGCCAAGAAGCGGCGAGCGGAGTGCCGGAGCCCCCTTCGCCCCCTTGCTCTCTCTCTCTCCCCCATCGCACACCCCGCCCAACAGCAAGCTCGATCTTTACTTCTCCCAAATCTCGCCCCCACCCTGCGTACTTAGACATGGCTGCAGACGGCAGGATGCGCCGCCGTAGCCGGCGGATGCGGGAAGTTACCAAGTTGGCTACTGTCGGTGGTGCTGGCCTGATGAAGTCCCGTGGTGTGAACCGCTGCCTCCAGAAGTCGGCCTGTGGCAGCGGCAAGCCTGGTGACCGAGGGATTCGAACGCATGCCGGCCCTAGTGGGAACATCGCCCATGTCGTCAAGCCAGGCGCCATCGAATCAGAGGTGAAGCCAAGCAGCTTTGACTCAGCTGAGGAGGGGTGGATCTACGTACGCGGGTGCCGAATCGAGAGGTCTGGCCTGCGCTTCAACTCCCAGGGCGAGGTATACGTCCCTGACTCTGAAGATGATGAGTCCGGCGCGGATCTGGCCCCTGTCGTGGCCGCGAACGGGGCTGCTGGCGCGGATCTGCCCCCTTTAGTGGCCGCGGATGGGGTTCCTGCCGTGCACCTGGCCCCTACGGTGCCCGTGGATGGGACTGCCGGTGTGGACCTGGCCCCTATGGTAATCGCAGACGGGGCCGGTGTGGAGATGAACCCGGAGGTAGCTGCACGCCTGGCCAAAAAGGTGCTTGGCGAGGACCTGCACCCACAGGTGACTGCACGCTTGGCCGAGGTGCTTTCCAGGATTGAACCTTTCTGCCACGAATGGTTCATCGGCGCGTACAAGGTTATGGTGCCTCTATTCTTCACCCCCGCCACCTAGGTTATTTGCTGCTAAGTATAAATTGAAACTGTATTGATGTGGGTAGATAATGTGCTTTTGTTGCCATTATGATCTGATGTTGGTGCGATGAAGTGTAGGTTATCACTTTGTGTACTCAAGTGATTTTGTGTACTAGGTGTAAGTTATACATGACGACCTTTTGGTCTCATGATTAACTACTGGTAGTGTAAATATGAAGTGTGCGTTGTGTGACGAACAACTAAACTAATGTGCATGTGTGACTTGCCGAAAAAAATGATATGCGAATGATATTAATATGTCTCTTATACGAGTGAACTGAGGGGCTGTTGGGCATTTTTGCTACCACCATTATTAGTTGGATTCTTTTACTATTTCATTGCATGAAACATACATGCAACATGGAACAACTCCAACATGACCATGTTCACATACTTTAATTACACCATTAGTACTCAAAGTATACTGTTTCCACATTGAAAGCACTACTTCCCATGATTAACATGCGCAAGGACTCACGCTTTATTTACAGCACTAGCACACATGATTGACACCCTATTAGGGCCCAAAATTCCCTATATCACAACATACATTCTATAATTAGTTTGCCAGCGATGCCAACACATCCTCATATAGTTGCCGATCACAACCAAGTCTTCTAGGAAGCATGCTTAATGCCTCTAGCCGATCTTTGTCCATGTGAGGAATCTTGTATCTGTTTCCTCCACCATCTTTCATCACCTCAATCAAACAAGCTTGTAGTGTCAGGAACACCCTGTTCAAAGTGTCTGGATCATAATTATCAAACTCATGTTTGACGTTCGCAATCAGGTCATCCAAATTCCTAGATATCCTGTCATATGTTAAGGATTGGAGAGAATTAAAGAACCCTAGGTCTAGCACATTCAAATCTGGGGAATTGGCAGGTTGGTTGATGAGTCGTATGTCAAGCCCAGTCTGTGCTACAGCAGCAGCAAATTCTTTATCATTTGCTAGCACATGTGAAGGGGCATTATCTTGCTGAATGTAAATGGTTGTCCCTGCATGTTGACGTGGCCATTTTCGAACAATAGCGTCCAGAACTTTACCGATCAGATATAACCTCATAGTAGTCCGATCTACCTTGATAGGTTTGGTGACTTCGGCCCCCCTGCCTCTATTATGACTTCTTCGTTTTGCGGGTTCCTATATAAACGAAATCAAGTAAGGATCACATATATTTAACATATAAAAACTTATGCAAGAAAGTGAAACAAGTGTGTGTTGTACCTTTCTAACAAATGGCCACACTCCTAGCTTTCCATCAAAAATACAATTACCCGCATCATCATATATTGGTCTTCCTACTGCTGATAGAAACATAACTTTGCCAATGTGATTCTTATTGTGCACAGTCCTGTGTGGATCCTGCTCCTCGGGAAGCATATAACACGTCCTGTACTTGGATGTAGTGTTGAACCACTTCTCATCCATGTGGATGATGTTGTACATTTCACGGAACTTGGGTTCATTGGGTAGTGTTCGTTCATCTAACATGGAAAGACACCACCATAGCCGCTCTTTCTTGTTATCTTCCCTCAACAAAGGCTTTAGTGTGCTGGAGTGGCGTCGTAGTAGGCCGTCCTTGAACCATCTATGCAGGGTGCTCTTCTTTACACCAATAGCGTTAGCTAGTGATCGTATAGTCCTCCTCCGATGCAAGGGAACTCCAAGAATAACTGATAGATCAATTTGTTTCTTTTTGCGGCCACAATTCTTCCTCCGTGATCTAACATCTACTGGTCTGCCTTGTGCACGACATTCCTTAACTCTTCTCCAAACACGATGCACTTGATACCTACTGACTTGAAACATTTGAGCTACTATATTTGTAGTGTTCTTTTTTAATTTTTCACAATTACTTCTCTCGAGCAATGCTTCGTATATTTGTTTTCTTTGAGTGTCCATCAAATTTCTGAACTTTCTATGTGAATTATTAGCAGTTGTATGTTCATCTTCTTCAACTTCAGAATCCTCCAACTCCTCCTCATCGAAGACTATGTCTACAGCATCAGCATACACACCATAGTCGTGCATGTCGTTGATCATATCTGCAAAAAAAATTGTGATATAGCAGTGGCCAAATGTTTTTTAGATTTTGCGAAAAATCATGCTAAAATTTGTTGCTAAAAATTGTGAGGCTGCAGTACCCTTCGTTGTTTCTAAACTGCTTGAAATTAGTATTCCAATATTGTCATGACAACTTTAGTGGAGTTTACTATGATTCGAAGTATGGTTTCTATCATACGTGCTTGCTGTAGCAGTAACATACTTTGGTGGAGTACTATTGTTAATTTTACACAGAAGATGCATTGTCTTTGTCCAGAATAAGTAATGCTGAAATTAGTTGCTAAAAACAGAGAGGCAACAGTAATTCCCCATGGTTATCGAACTGCTTGAAGTAGTGTATATAAATTATTGCTTTTCTAGACAATTAAAGTGTTTCGAACTTTTATGGGGTTTCATGTAAATGTAAATGTGAACCTAATGAGTCGATAGGATCATCGAAATAGATCACTGAAATATTAACAAAAAATCAAGTTGCAATCTAAGAGAGTCGATAGGCTTACTGCTCATTTGTTGCAACCCATTTTGGTGATCAGCAGCTTCTAAGTGGAGATCAAAATCATCCTGTACATGTCGAGCATCAAAGCTGAATTCTCCATCTTGTCGATAGTCGTCCTGAACAACAAGAACTGGGGCATAGGACTTCAATTAAGGTTCAAATTTTTTACATAATACAATTTATTTTAGTAAAGAAACCAAAAGAAATATTACCTTCATGAGATTCTTCTTGTTGCCCCTCACAAGCAGGAATATTGAGGTCTATAGCATGGACACCGCCATTTTGCTCTTTCTGGAGATAGTCGGACTGACCTTTGAGTGGATTCACCCGTGCTTCTTTGATAGTATGAAATTGATTTGCTTCGTCATCAGTAAGTGGTTGATTGAGGTCTGGTAAGGGCTCTCCACTTCCTTCCCCTGCTACTTTGTTTAAATCTATGGCCATGGCTGAAGAGGAAAGTGTCCTGCAGGCTATGGAGGGTTCTTCACTTTGTGCAGCAGGTACTGTATTTAGATCAATGGCCATGTCTGAAGATGGAATACTCCGATAGGCTATAGAGGGCTCTTCACTTTGTTCACCTGGTACTGTATTTAGATCAAAGGCCATGGTTGAAGATAGAACTCTACTGCAGGCTTTGGAGATCGGTGAATTTGGGATCTGGGTGGCTGCGTTGGTTTCATCCGGAGCATGTGAAAGCTATTTTATAGTGGGGGCAATGGCGCCAAGTTTCCATATTCAAATTTTGAATGTGCAGGCGCATGGCGCCAGTGCTAGAAGTTTCTGTAATGCATTAGAATGCTTTTTTGTGGCCACGTGTTGTGTTATTGTAGCATTGGTTCACTGTGAATTTTTTTTGCCAAATTTCTTTTATGAAAGATTTGTACAGTTTTTTGTGCTGCAAGATTGATCATGTTCTGTCTATTCAGTGGGTGCCAGCTCATCTCTATAGAGACAATATGGTAATTTCACAGCCACACTAAGTTTGTTCCTCCCAACCGAGACGTCCATTTAAACATTGGACGGAGCGAGTAGGCGACTTCTTCTTCTTGGGGACGAACACGGGCACCACAGCAGCTTCAGCCTGTCTGTGCCTGAAGGCCCAGGAGAAGAGAAGGCCAGAAGGCCCAGGCCGGCAGCAGCGTCAGGGCCTCGATCGCCTCGGGTACGGCGGTCAACCCCTTTGTCCAATCATGCCGCGACACGTCGCGCTTTCTCGTTCCATCGACAATCGACATCGAGAAATGGATGGGCATGGACAACGGACGGGCGGGTGGACGGACGGCGCACTGTACGCCAGCACATAGCCCGGCCTTCCTGCCTTTTCACCCCTGCCCCTCTCCATTTCCCTCCTTTTTCTTCCCGCCCAAATTACTTCTTTAATAATAGGGGGTTGATGACTTGATGGTATTAGTCTGGAGGATTTTTCATATCAACCAAACAAAAGGATTTTCATTTCCTATAGGAAGGATTCACAACTTCTCATGCCATTAGAACCTCATTTTTCTCATCCCATCCCCTAGGATCGAGGCATTAATATCTTGTGGCCACTGAACCAAACCTCCAAAGTGGCTTTCAAGTGGAGCATTTGAAGATCAACAATCTGTCACTATATTGGATTAATAAACAAAGCTATGTTCATCTAAACAAATGTCTCTCGCCGAGAGCTCCAACCTTTATGCACTCAGAAAAGTATACACATAGTTTTGTCTCTATTAAAATCAAAGACCACGAGAGCATATAATCACGATCCAAGGGCTCTCGATGAAAGTTTGGCACAGACTCACCACCAACTCACCGAATCCGCGCCCCGGCAATCCCGTTCGGCGATCACCACTCGCGTCCCCGAGTCGAAGCCGCCAGCCCCCCTCCCCCCACCCCCGCGTCCCCCTATCGCGGGGATCCGCGATCACCGCGAGCCTGCCCCCGCAACCGCGAATCAAGCCGCTATACCCCGCGCGATCCCGTTCGCCCCCCGATCGTCGCGATCACGCAGCCCCGATGGCCTCAAGATCATGCGCCCAGCCTGATCCACCTGCCCTGCATGGCCCCGCGGCCGACCGCTGCCTTGGAAAGGACGACCGAGAAGACGACGCACGCAGCCAAGCGTGGTGCCAACCTCCGTGCGGCCTAGCGCCGCATCGATCTCCTCAAGGTACACAAATCACAAGGGACTCTCTCTGCTCTCCCCCATTCGCTCTTGATTCGTCATCGATTTCCTCCACTTCCCTAGGCGGGAGCCGCCCTGAACGCCGCCGGCCTTCACCACATCGTGAGGAAAAGGAGTGCCGGATCTACGAGGTCGACCTAGACCGTGCCATGGAGTCCTGCGACAACCTCCTCGCAGGCCTAAACCAGATCGCAGATGTTAGTTACCTCCTCTATTTGCCCCCTTACTGATTTCCTAACTACTGGTGCTCTGCTTAAGAACCATGCTTTCCATTGCATCATTGCAGGATTCTACGACAGGTGAATCTTGCGGCATCCTACATCAGTAGCGCTAGCGCCGTGGCTACCGTTGTATATCATACCGGACTTGCAGAGATTGCTGTAGAATCATGCTGCCTAGCCTTCTCATGCAGGTGATGTTCTTGCATTATCCCTTGAAGAGTCAGATCAACATCATCGCCCTTGGAATCTCAGGTACAACTACTTTCAGCTTTCTCTCAATGTGATTTCGTAAGTGACATTTGAGTTGAAATCACATTAGATGATGTGTCAAGTGGAAGAGACATACAGACAATGGATGATGTGGAGGGTGTGGGCAATAAATCTCATGCGTATGTGCAATAAATCGAAAGAGTATTTAGTACTTTTTTTCTCCTTGCCATACTCCTTTAGCATCTTGATATTTGTTTTAGTTAAAAATTTGCCTACAGGCTGCATATTCTTGAATCATTTTTTATTTACTTGACTCTGATTGTAGGTGTTCCATCTCTATCATCTAGCCCTCTGTTGTTTACTTGATTTTGTATTCTACCTGTTTGCTTCATCTCTATCCTTTGTCGATTCCTATGCTCCAGCCTCTGATATTTTTCCAGTGAGTAGTGAGTTGAGTATTGCCCACCCTCTTATGTTCAGATATTTTTCCAGCCTCCTTCAGATACTTGCAATCCCATGTAATCAATTTGTTGGTCGAGAGCCTGGCAGCATTGAATATGTGAAAGCAAAATTTCCTTTTTTTTATAAGGTAAGCAAAACTTTTCTTTTGCAGTAAATAACATATTATGAATTTATAGTTTTCTATCATACATCTGAAAATGTGAAATAAAAACAAACCTCTCTGCTACCTCACTGGAATTTTGTTATAATCAAGTTGATTTTGGACCAAGCAGAGATTGAGAGATGTGAACAGAGTAGGAAATTTAAACATTAAAAAAAACAGAATAGGGCAATGCAACTTTTGTACATTAAGATAAATATACAGACTTCGAATATCCTAGCGGCCTAAGTGCAGATCCTTGCTGGCCTGCCACGGCTCTGACGCGCGCTGCCGTCATCACTCCAGGTAACACAGGCGAGACCGTGTCACTTATCAAGGCGCCGGACAAGGTGAGTTGCGTCCTACCTCGTGCCTGCCATGGCGTGTGCCCATCCACTCCATGCTGGGGTTGCCCTCGATGCACCAGATGTGGCCGTAGACAACGTCGTGCACGGCTGAGGGGGCAGGCGCAAGCGGTCACACACCTTCAACTTCCTCGCCAGAGAAGGATACGGTATGTACAACTATTAAGTTTCTTACTTTTCGACAGTCTTTCACGTGCCTGAATTTCATCAAAATTTCATTGCTTGATTTATGAGCGGTGCTTAAAATGCTTACGTTCATATATTTAAGCATCGTGAAGACGTGAACTTTGTACACTGTGATCATCTTATTAACTTCTTTTCAGTCAAAAGCCCTGAAACTGACAATTATTGTTTGATAATTAAATTGAAAATACACATTGTATCCAAATGATTTGTACCATGAGTATAATTTGTTTCTTCATAGGATTGGGACAGTCAACGCAGATCATACCTTTTGTTTCAACAACTGATAGTATTACTCTTGCTGTTACTATATTGCAGTGCAGAAGTACTAGAACTTGCCGATCCTGATAGCAATGTCATTGACCCTGAACCTTGTGACCAAGTGCCAGAAGGAATCCTTTGGGAGAGGCTTGGGAGGGTTTCCATGATGAATATTGAGTCATGTAACTTCAGTTGGAGCTCTCTCACCTCACTGCACCATACAAAACATACGGCTACAGGTACTGATCCATCTGAGGATGACCTTAGCAGAAGTTTTGAGGTTTTATTTGTTCCATCCATGTTTCTGCATATAATATTACTTTTAACAGTCAGAGAAATGTTGGTAATAAAGGTGTAGGCTATCTTATAAGAAAAAGGTGTAGATCCTTCTAATTACTGTACTATTTTGCTTAGGTGACAGTAAATTCAGGGGGCATTGTTTTTATTGCATTATTCAAAGCTATTGAAAATGTTGACCCTCCATCCAAGGAAACAACTGCAGTCATTAAAATAGCACCTTCATGGATGGCCACGCAATCTGAACGCTTTGGGTACGAATTCGCTAAATGGCTTGGAGTGAGAACTCCTCAAGTAAGAATACACTATGCTAGCAGGCACTTACACTAACTAAATGTTGCACTGACAAACTCTCTTCACCAATATAGGGCAGAGTCATTCATAGCTCCTCATCTGAATGGCAACAAATCAAGGATGCAGTTGAAAATGTTCGGTATGCATCAATAGTTCCTGGTGATGAACTTGAGGAGATGATTTGCGCCGAGATGCTAGAAGCCCTTGAATTGAGTCGTTGCCTATTTCTGAGAAAGTATAAACATGAAGTTACCACTTACCAGTAATTCTTGGTGATACTTGCAGGGAGGCCAGTGGCGCTCTGAGGAGCGCTGCTCACTCTAAACAGCAAACACAACCCTTGAGACATTAAGCATGCCTTGTATACTTGTTCAGTTTATGCCCCATGGGTTGCATGTGCACTCACTTTGTCATGTAAGATCCTATATGCCATTGGAACCAATAGAGCTAAATATTCATCAAATCTTTGGTTCGTATGTATTGATTTGTCATGTCAAGGTTCAGTTTTCCTTTTAGCATTATATGTTCTTATCTCTTATTTTTTCATTTTAAGATGTTGCCTGATGGTTTGTATATTGTTTCCTTTTTTTTTTGGCAAGATTCAGTTTATTTTTGGCATGTATCCGCTATATTCTGATATCATTGTTGTCATACAAAGTAATCTTTATTTGGTATATCAGGTTGCCATCAGAATCATATTTTATAGTCTAATATTAAAACATGTGATCGATGATTTTCCTAATAAATTAGCCAAGCATAAACACTATTTTGGCATCATTACCGTAGCGTTGTTGAAAGAAGTATTATGCAAGTAAATCACTTTTCGTTGATTGATTTGCATTACCAAATATTACCGTAGCGTTAGCACGGGCATTATACTAGTATACAATAATTTATCTATCTTTCCAATTCTTTTCTTGTGCTCCAGCTATCCCCACAGTTTCATCTGTACCTATTCAAATCGTGCGTTTCATCTTTTTTTCGTTCCAAAGAGGCCCTCAACATAACTCTTTTCCTATCTTTTTTATTCTGTTATTTTTCTTAATACAAAAAAACTAACCTTTGAATCCCTCAAAGGAGGAACAACTATTAATTAAATTCTGACAATCCCCTTTCCTCCTCTCCCTTACAACTACGCGCGCCAAGAGGACAATCGTCGCCGCACCTCGACCACCACCGAGCATCCACAACTACGCGCACATGCCCGTAGCGGCCATTCACCGGTGAGGCCCTTGCCAGCTACCATACCATCCACCCCTTGGCCTCCTGCCACGTACTTCAGTCCACGGGTAGCTATTTTTGTGTCCTAATGCACATACGATCGGCTGTAACACCTCTGGTGTTACGGTTAATTAAAACAGCTATGTCATCATGCTTAATTTAATTGTCTACATATGATTGTGCTTAGGGACTTTAGAGTGTTCTAATTATGAATGTTGATGGTTGTGTAATTAAGTCTACGATTGAATTTCCAAATAAATTCAAAAGGGAAAATTTATTTAAACCCTAAAGTGAGTCCCCAAAACCACATCTCAAAAACTATAAGGAAGCTGATGGGATTGCCTTAATAGAAGTTGTAGATCTTTTAAAATGGTACAACTTTTATCTTGGGTAATTTTAAAGTTCTTAAATAGAAATTTGAATTAAACCATAATTACTGCCTTGAAATTCAAATTTAAAATATTAATTTCAAAAAACCATTAAGAATCTGAGCAAACTTCCTTAATAAATGTGGTAGAACTCAATAGGTAGAAAAACTTTTATAATTATAGATTTTCAAGTTGTTGAGAAATTTTTGAAGAATTTAATCAAATTGCAAATAAAATTCAAAAAGTACATTTACCCCTTTTTTAATAGTTTCAAAACTGTGCAGATTTTGAATTGGGTTCAAAAACCAATGTTGTGCAGAATTAAGAGTACTACAACTTTTGTATTGATGGAATTTCGAGTTGGTGCAAAAAAATATAGAGAATTTGGTCAAAAACCGAAAGTAGGGTAATTCAATGAGCTACAGTACTTCGCCCCTCCCCTGTCCTTGTGTCGTGCCGGGCCACCCCGCCGCGCCGCGCGCGCGCAGCACCACCAGTGCCCGCCGGCCGCGTGCTCCCCGACATAGCTGAGCTTGTGGGAGTCCCCGCGCCGCCCCGAATCGCCTCTGTCCCCTCCCAAATCCGCCATTTAAGCCCCCGGTCGCCTCCTTGCCTCTCCTTCTCCCTCTCGGCGCGCCGATGACCAACCTCACTGCCCCGGCCGAATTGGCCATCGCCCGTCCACCATTTCAAAATTACCTGAGCAACTAACCCTCCTACTCCCTTGCGCACCTAGTGCCTCAACCTGTGCAAACGTTCGTGCCCCGCTGGTCCGGGAACGCCCGTCGTCGTCCTCGGGTCCGGTCGGAGCGCCGCCGCAGGCCACCTCGACGTGTCTAGCTTGCCTCGGTGAGCTTCTCCCCTCGCGGTATAGCATTTTAGATTCCCTGGTCTGTTGTGATGCTCATGCGTGCGGTGGTTCGTCGTCTGATGCCCTAGGTCCGCCGGAACAGGGAGGGTGCCGTCAGTGAACGCCGCCGTGGGACTGCTCGGCGTCAAGCTCGTCGCTCCGCGCTGCCTCTGCTCCAACCATCTACCGGTCTAGTATCGTGGTGAGCTTCTGGTCCTTCCCAAGCCTTTTCCCGAAAATCTACCGGGTGCTCGCGGCCAGAATGGCTCAACCGCACCGCCGTATCCGCCATGAGCGAGCTCGACCTCGTCGGAGGCCCATAGCTCTTGGGTACGGTGGGTACGGTGCTCTGGGGTGCTCATAGTGTTTTAGGGTTCACTGTGGTGCGCTCGGTTTCGTCGCGAGGGTCGCCGGAGGCGAGTTGCCCGGCGAGCTGCCGTGTGCACGCGTGCGCGGGAACGCGCCGAGTGGGGGAGAGCGAGAGAGAGAGGCCGACTGGGCTGCGCCTGGCCATTTGGGCCGCCCAGTGGCTCGGCAGAGCCAGCGAGAGGGAGAGAGCAGCGCGCGGGTCGGCTGGGCCGGCGGCTCCTTCGTGAGCCGTCTCGGGGCGGATTGGCTTTTTCCATTTTCTCGCGAATTAAATAGGTTTCTCATTTTCTGATAAAATGAATAGTGAACTATTTTGTGATTATTGTATGAATTAATGTGCTTCTCTAAAAATTATGAAAATAATTGTGTAGATTCTCTGTTGTATGTAGTATTTGATAAAAATATTAAATATATGTTTTGAACACCTTCTGCAGAAACTAAAAATCAGTACATTAATTGATAAATGCAAATCTAGGAATTTTAATAATTTCTAAGTTAATCCAAAAATCATGAAAATTGATATGGTACTATTTTAGGGTAAGATCTATCTGTTGGTTAAGTTTGGACTCAAATGAAAACAGTTTGATCATCTATTAATAAGATGTTGGATTAATTGAATAATAAAATAGATAGAAACAATTAATCCCTGTAGTTTTGTGTGATTTTTGGATTGATTGTGTTCATGGATCTTTTACTATGGTGATCCTTGATAAAAGTAATATTGTCACTAAGTAGTAATAGTAAAGCTGTGGAGCGGCTTTCTATGACTGTTAAAATGGTCAATAAAAATGAAATACGAAAACACCATTTTACTTTATGAGGAATGTTTTGCAACTTTACCGTGACGGAAAGTTGTACTCAAGAATTTGTATTGTTTACTATTGGATTCTGTGTTCATTATTATTCGCATCATGTTAAGCATGCATCATTACATACGTGTAGTGCCCGGCAACGAGGAAGTCAAGGTTGAGGCCACTGCTGAGGAGGTGACTCCCGAGGTCGTCCAGAGATTCGATATTTGCGGGACCGATCCCGAACCGACACTCTATGCAATACAAGGCAAGCCCCGGTGCATTCAGCCCCTTTCTTGTGTTTTATAAAATATTTATAACTTGAGTTAATTATTGCATTAGGTTGCTAGGAGTTGATTGTCACCTATCTTGTTGCATTCCCTGTCTTGATATATTACCCTTGAAACCTGTTTAAAAATAAAAATATTTGAAAAATGTTCAGCCCTGCTTAATTAATGTAGAATTGCATAAAAATACTATTTTTGACTTATGGGGATATGGTAATAATGAATCATGAGAAACGATAAGGGATATGAGTCCGTTCGGTGACTGTGCACTTGGGTAGCAGCCCCAATGCATAGCCACTGACGGAAAGGGATTTTTCGTTCGATGGTTGTGAATTTGGGTTAGAGTTTCAATGCTTGACCACCGACGGAAAAGGGATTTGAAAACCGTGCGGTTACTTGTACTTGGGTTAGAACCCCAATACAAGGTCTTCGACGGAAAAAGAAACTAGGGACTGTTCGTTGTAGGCCTGCTGTGATCGAGACTTTGCAACTAGCCACATACTACGGGAAGCCCTGACTCCGGTGGCTCTACTACTTGAACTGACAACCACGCACTAGAAGTGGAGAGATGGCGAGAGCAGCGTGTACCCTCGTGGCCGGCGTGCCTGGATAGGAGAGGAGTACTGTGTTCTCGGGTGGCGCAGGACCGGTTCAGGTTTTGGAAAAGCCGTGGTAGACGGGGTTGGCATATGCAAGCTTAGGTGCTATATATGCAGTGTGGATAGGGATCCCCAGCTGGGTGCTAATCGATTCGAATCGTCGTTGCTCCTCGGATATGGAGACTTGATCCTTTGACCTACAATTGAAAAGTAGTTCGGAACTAGAATGTTATTGAGAATGGATAATGAATTGAAAAGTATGAGGATACATGTGACTGAATTTGGACCTATGGAGTATGATTAAAATAATATAGAGTTAGAATATTAAAAATAGGTTAGTATTGCTTTTCTGCAAAATACTTTGACTCTTACTAAAGCCTTACCTTGACTCCCCTTAGCCTGCATTCCTGAGTCTCATTCCCTTTTTCTTTAGTCGGGTAAGTCTTGCGGAGTACCCCAGTACTCAGGGTTTGTTAACCCTTGTTGCAGGAAATCAGCAGCCGGAGTTTTGTCTCGCCCCCTGCTGTGTTGAAAGCTATAGCTTGGTTTTGGTTAATTGATGACACCTAGCATCTAACCTTGTGGTTAAGTCTTTGATTACAAGTAAGGTTAGAAGATCAAGTGTGGAAGCAAAGGAGGCATCCAAAGACTTGGAGTAAGCCCATCAAATGAGGATTTAAGGTTCCAACCCTTGGTGATGTGGATTGAGCTCAAGGCAAAGGTATATCAATAGAGCTCTTTCCATTTTGGTGATCAAGACACTATAGAGAGTGTGATCACATTTAGAATAGATAGCCGTACTATAAAGAGGGGAGATATTCCACGGTTAACACGATTATCAAGTGCCATTAAATGTTTGGATCATGCATTGCATTTAGATCTAGTGGCTAACTTAAAACCTTTGCTAAACTCTTTGAAAAATGGCTAACACACTTCAAGAAATGTTTCTTAATTAATATGTGTAAGCCAACATAAGCAAAGGACTTGACACGGGCTAATTCTAACTCAAATCAGAGCGTCGGACGCTCTGTAACCTGAGCGTCGGACTAATACTCTCAGTCCGACGGCTGACTGCCCTGTGCGCGAGTAACGAGCGTCGGACTGGAGTTTTCCGAGCGTCGGACAATATGTCTCCAGCGTCCGATGGTCGATCGTTCGGCAGTTCGACACGTGGCATCTGCAGAGGGCATCGGACAATCGCCGTGGGTCCGAGGCCGAGCGTCGGACCGACGTCCGACGATTTTTGGCGCTTGTGGACCTCTCTGGAAACGTCGGACTCCTCAGCGTTTTGGTCCGACGGCTTCTGCCGACGAGTGTCGGACTATTTCGCTCTGTCCGACGATCTGCATTTCGTGGCGATCTTGTGAGGGGTTTTGGTACATTCCCTGGTGGAGTGCCAAAGGTAACCTTAGTTGATTGCTCGTGTCATTGAGTTACCCTTCTCGTGGTAGGTTCTTGTGGCGCTCATTTGTTGAGCTTGACCTTGGTGATCGATTAGCCACCGAACCACCGAGTCGTGGTCGACACAACGGGGACGTAGCATGCCGGCAAGCACGTGAACCCCGGGATAAATTGGTGTTCATATTGTGTTGATCATTGGGTTTCATGGATCATCACCTTTGAGTGATTGATATATATTCTTCGGTGATTGGATCACACTTCTCTACTCGGTGGTATTGTATTCTACACTCATCCCTTTTTACCTTGTGCACTTTACTTAAGTATAGGTAGCTGTTGTAGTGTGTTTGTTCACATAGGAGTAAGTAGCTCAATCTAGTCTAGTTGATTGTATGCTTCTAGTTAGAACGGTTAGGAAGGCTTGCAACCCCCTTGTAGGCTAGCGCATAATTCGCTTCGCCATAATTATTTCTAACCGGTTGTTCAAGTGTTGTTTGTAGATTTTAATTAGGCTATTCACCCCCCTCTAGCCTACTTGGACCTATCATGTGTGACAGTTGTCCAGGAAGGAAGTGAGGAAGCGTGAGGTCGGACCCGTGGGCAGGGTTCTTGTTATCACTTATCTAAATATGTTGTATTGTTGTTCCACTGCTACCAATTTTTAATTATGGTTTGTAATAACTGCACTTAAATTCTATTTGGACGAATGGTTTGTAATCTAAGTACTTTATAATCTTTTCGCGCTTTTACTCTGATGTATTTTATTATGAAATGTTATAATTCTGTAATGGCTTCGCAACGGGATCCTGTCGGAGAAAAACGGGTGCTGATGTAACCCGGCAGGACCTCCTAGATCATCTCGAAGACGGGCCCGGCTGTCAGAGGTTGTTGACGGTAGTTATACCATGTTTTTACCCCATCAAAACCGTTAACAAGGCATTCTTTCTGGAAGGAAACCATCAAACACATAGTGACTTAAGTACAAATAACTTGGTTCCACATGTACTTGTCATTATTTGGTTGCAGGCACTCAGAACGGGTACTTTTCAGAGTCCGAAAGCTCTATATGAAGGTTGGGCAACCAACCAAATATGCCAAATGACAAACCAACTTTACAATCATTAATATCATAACTTCTGGAGACGATGTGCAAAAGATGGGCACAATGAGTGGTTCGGCCGAACCACCCATGGGCAAGTTAGCACCACCATTGTGCTTAGAATTGCATGAAGAAGCCACCTGCAGAAGATGGACCTTTGGTTCCACCAAAGGTGGTTCGGCCGAACCACATATGGTGACACCAGGCCATGACATTTCAGCACATGAGTCATATCAGCATACACAAGGAAGATCAGGGCAAATGGAGCACATGCATGGTTCGGTCGAACCATGCATGGGGCCCACAGGACTCTGCTGACGTGGCACAATCCGTGGCACACCCCCTGGAGTCCATTTCCACCCTTAGATCACAAGTGTTTTTTCAATCAATGGCTAAAGAACAAAGCACATGGATCCAGGCGTGAATCGATAAGACCAAGGCAAAACAAGTACATAGCCACACTCTATGACAAGTGGGGACCACAGTGGTGGGCCCACCTCACCACAGGTGGGTCAGCTGAACCCCACTTGGTGGGCCCCGAGGCTCGGCATTACTCCACTTTTATAAGAAAGCTCCTAGAAGACCCTGGCTGGGCCCACCTGCCACATGGTGGTTTGGCCGAACCACTCCTTGGGCCCAGCCAGGTCGGTTGAGCCTCCACCGCCTTCCTCATGTTGAACATGTGCTGAAAATCCTCCAGCCTTGATCCTAAGGTGGTTATATGGCGGTTTGATCCAACGGTGCATGATGGAGGTCACGCGGATTGATGACGTGGCAGTGGAGTAGCCTCTACTCCACCTCCCCCTATAAATACCCCCCATACGCCTTCACTTTAGAGCATGATTCAAAAGAGAAAACACTATGTGGTAGCTTTAGCTCTACCATAGTGCTGTGCTAGTTGGGAGAGAGTGAGGGAAGTCTTCAGGAGAAAGCCCCGGGCCTGTCGCGAATCTTCTCTAAAGTGTACCTCAGTGGATGCGAATCTTCAAGTAAGTTTTACACATCCGAGTCCTTCTAAGTATTTGATATTCTAGTTCTGGTATTTTAATTATATACTTGCTTTACTTGCACATTGCTTTACTTAGTGAAGTGTCTTAGTCTCTTGCAAGGATTAGAGTAGTAAGTATAGTGTAGACGTGGTGTCTAGGCTATATCTTATCAGTGTGGGCCGCTTGTCGCATGGATTGTTTGTGGTAGCCAGCAAGTGGTGATAGCTTTGTCTGGTCTTCGTATTCCACCACGTGTGTAAGACAAGTTATTAAAACGGTACGGCATCAAGACAATAGTATAGCCGCCTCGGGAGGAGTTATATCTCCTCCTGTTTCATCTATCGTCTCTTGTAAAGGGAAGAGGTGGTAAACCTCTTTATACTTAGAACACCAAGACTAGATATCTTTGCTACATAAGAACCTCTCTACCCAGTTATCATAGTTCTTTTGTCTCATCACTGGACGGCCTTGAACCTAGTTAGAACACTTCACGTTCCCCGTGGAAAATACGATACCTGGAATACTCTCGGTGAAGGCTACATTGACTACCGTACATTTGCGGTATATCCGTTTGCCACTTCTGGTGTCAACAGAGGTCATTAGTGACAATGACAGGTGCCTGTGGGCCATGTGATTTAGACGATTCTGTTACATGGGCACACAATTTGGGCAAGATAAGCAGCTAGTGCATGCAAATCGTTCGGATCAATTTCAACTTATTTTTAGCCATAAACAGAATTTTTCTCTTACAATAATTCATTCATAGCTAAAATCAGACCTGCTGAACAGGGTCATTCGATGCCATGTACATTTGACGTCATGATAGAAATCGCAGGGATGGCTCGATGATATGCAGATCGTTCAGCTCAATATTGGAAAGGGGATTTTTTTTTCCTCCCACAGCCCGGCAGAAGACCCTAAAACCCCCTTTTTGACCAATTTCCATCAATGCCCCAAAGTAGCACCGGTTCGCTTAAAACCGCCTGGTTCAGTGGTTCGATAAAAACCGGCTGGTTCAACCGGTTTTTAGCGGTTCGATTGCACATATGATCTTTTAAGTGAACCGGATCGGTATAGGCTCTGGTTAAGTCTTTTAGTGGTCCGACCGTCGATCTGGTCCGGTCCAAATAACAGTGCTCAGTAATATGCCCCCGAGGGATTTTTTTCTCTGTGTTTTCTTTTTTTTCTTTTTTTTTTGTAATGTACTGAAAGGCATTTAACATAGTGTTCAAGAAACTCATACATAGTCTCAAACACTCCATGATAAATTCAAATATGGCATGTGCATTTCGCTGGTGAAAAGAAAAATAATGTCAGGCTTATTTAGCATGTCACCAAATTCCTCTATCTAGAATTGACAAGCGGATTTCAAATAGAGGAAATTCAAAATTTTACAATATACTGAACTTGCAACATATTGTAAGTTTGTCAAGATACGCTAATCATCTAGAGAGTACAACTACTATTCAATCTTTGCATCCAAGAATAGATGCAGATGATCCAAGCAAGCCAAGTGCAGACAGGGATCAGCGATTCTTCTCTACGAAAGATGACAGTGAAAAAAAAAAAAACTAATCCTCCTCCTCCACAGCAAATCAATCAGGCAGTAATTAACTTACTGCCAGGAGGAGTACTAATACTAATTAATTAGCTGCACTTCACTTCCCAATGCAGCAGGAGCAGGAGTAACAAAATCTCGCTTCTCCCCACACGTGCAAGGCACGTGTGTGGCGCCGGTGGCGGTGCCACGCCCCCAAGGCCAGCTGACGTCAGCGTCCTTTTCCTTTTTCATTTTCTTTTGCTCTTTATTTGCCTTTTATGGACAGGTCCTTTTCACTTGCAATCCAGTCCCTGTCTGGTTTTAACTTTTATGCAGGGAGCAAGTCAATCGGACGCTTTCCTCAATGCAACGCCCTTACTTGTGTTTTACTAATTATTTGGAAAGAAAAGGCATTAACATGTGCCGTATCTTCTTGTAAGTTCATTCTATATAAGGGACTAAGGGTTGTAGAATTCAACTCTGAGTGACCAAATTATTCTCGAATAAAACTAAGCTACGCGCATTTAACTAGTTCGGTGCATGTTTTTACACAAGAGGTTCGTTTACTACATTTTATTACTATTTTCATAAAGTTTTATTTTGATAAACATGGTAATATCTGTACGTAGATGAGCGTATGTTTTTTGTAGGATCATAGAGGTGGTAAAATCGTTGTATTATTTTATTTTATGTGTGGTATTGGTAAGCTACCATTTAAATTTCATAGTACTTTCACTAAAGAAACTAATTCTACTAGTTATTTAAAAAAATAGAGGAATCTAGATCCTCATTTGTAGGCTTGTAGCAATAATGTTACACTAAAGTGTTTGACTGTTGTGCTAGTTACGTAGAGTTGAACAACAAACCTGGTTTGTCATTTTTTTCTATTTTTTGAATTTAATTTATTATGATTTTTACAAAATTTCAATAGATTTAGATAAGTAATAAATTCATATAAAATTAAAAAGGGACCTGATTTGCCCGTAAAATAGTGTCATGCGCGACCTAGATTCCGGATTGATTTCGGTAAAGTTTGAGGGCTTCATTTTAAAAACTAAGAGGAGGCTCGACTGCGGATAGATTTCGGTAAAGTTCGAGAGTTTTTTTTAAAGAAAAACAAGAAATTCGGCCGATTTGTGCCTGTCCACGTGCCCTATCCGACGTTCAGGGAAAAGCGGGTGACATAGCCACGCTGCCTGGCCCTCTTTTGTGTCAGGTTTCATATTATAGAAGTTAAAAGATGTTTTTGTTTTTGATACATTATTTTTATTTACATATAAAGTACATCTAATGTATAGCAAAATAACGAATCTAGAAAAGTAAAATGCCGTATGATTTTGAATGGGGGACTTAGATATTAACCACATATTATCCAAAATATTGATTAGCTTTAGACCTAGAACAACTGTGTGGACATTCTTAATTCAAGGAAACTCAATGTTGGCCGAACCAAAGAAAAATGGAGGAGGAAAAGGATAGAATTGGTGAGTAATGACACATATTTTCCTTCCGTTCTGTTGTGTTCTTTCTCGTGGTATCCCATTGTCCATGCTCACCATCTAATTGCATCAAGGCACATTATGTATAGTGGCGAATTTAGGATTTTAGCTTAGGGTATGTTCTATTAAAATTGCATCCAAGACATATGCTCCTACTTCTCGATTTGAACCACCCAGAACGCTCAGTTCTGCGAGGGTTGCTAGCAGTAGCCGCTTTTGTCCCTACTGCTCCTACAAGGGGTTTCTAAGTTAGGGAAGAGTGATATCCCTAGAACCCTAACAATTAGGCCTTGTGTTGGTTTCAGTGGCGGGGCAGAACCTGAATCCAGTAGTAGAAATTCTTTTGAAAAGTAAGCAACAACGATCTCAATTGAGAACAGAATAATTACTAATAGGCTTTAGCCTACGGATTATATAGATAAAAGGGTTTCCAAACAAAGAAAATAGAAAACAACAAGAACTTAAAAGCGGTATATGTATGATGTGATGGGGTTAAATAGAATCATGGACTAATTAGGCTTAATCTCGTCTCGTAGCTTGTACGCAATATGCATATATCCAAATATTTAATGTGATGGAGGTAACCTTTGCGGTGGGACTAAATGGGGCTTAATTATAGCTACATAACAGTTATTTTTCTCATAACAAATCAGTACGGTGCAAAATCAGTGTTTATTTTAAGTTCGACTAACAGTTATGCACGATGAAACAGAAGTGAAAATTGAGCTCCTTCCGATGCCTGAAAAGAGGAAGAGTCCATTCGAACCGGGACAAGGACGGGAAGGGCAGCAAGAAGGGCACCCCGAGGCGGAGGGTACTCTACTATACAAATAAGGGCATGCCCGAGGGCTGCTTTCCAAAACTGCCAGAAGATAAAGCAGGGGCAGGCAGAAGCAAAATGAAACCAAAACAGACCTCTTCTCCCTGTGGCCTGCCTGCTGTGTGCTTGCCTGCCTTGCCTACCCTCCCAGCCACAGTGACCCACAGACCGTCCTTCTCTCCCCTCCATTAAAGACAAGGGTAAGGCCACCCCCGTCCCCATCCCCATCCCTCATCCTCATCCCCTCCTTCCACCCCCCTGCTCACACACACTTGCAATTCCCTTGTTGAGGTAACACAAACACCAGCCAACCCTTGTTACCTGCTGCTGCTGCCGCTGCCCAACAGCAACATGTAACAAGCCAAGCCAAGCCAAGCTTCACCATCGCCATCGCCATCACCGCCAAGGTCAGCTCAGCCGAGCTCCCTAGCTAGCCAGCAGTAACTAACTGCCCAGTGGGAGGAGGGAGTGCAGCTTGAGTGGCCAGTGAGTACTGGCAGCACTAATCTCTCTTCGCCTCCAGTCCAGTCCGCCATGCAGTCCGGCTACGGCGGCGTGTCCGAGTTCCAGCAGTTCATCATGGACGGCGGCTTCGCCATGTCCGCGCCGCCTCCTCCTCCGCCGCCTCAGCAGCAGCAACCGCAGCCGGCCGCCGCGCAGGAGCTGGGCGGGCCCTTCAGGTACCAGCCGCTGCACCACCACGCGCTGCCGCCGCAGCACCACCACCACCACGCGCCGCACATGCCGCCGCACTTCGCCCACTTCGGCGCCGCACCGCTGCCACCGCCCTTTACGCAGCAGCTGCTGCACCAGGCGGCCGCCGCGGGGGCGGGCCACCACCACCTCCAGCTCTTCCACGAGCAGCAGCCGCAGCCGCAGCCGCAGCATCACCACCACCACCACAAGCCCCAGCCGCCGGCGAGATGGGCGCCGCAACCGCAGCAGCAGCAGCACCACCAGCAGACGCATCACCACCACCACCACCACCTCGGATTCGACGTCGAGGCCGCCGTGCCGGAGAGCTCGGGGGCGCCGGGCGCCGGGAGCGCCACGGCCTCGGGTGGCGCCGCCCCTCCGGGCGTGCCCCCGTTCTTGGCAGCCGCCATGAACTTCAAGCTGGCGGTCGACGCCGGCGGCGGCAGCGGCGCCACGGGAGGCACCGACGACGCCCTCAACGACGGAGGTGGCGCCGCGGGCAGCGGCATGATGCTTCACGGCGGCGACGACGAGGCCGCCACTGAGAGCCGCCTCCGCCGCTGGACCGGCGACGAGGAGACCTCCATCAAAGAACCCACCTGGTAGGCGGCCGTGCAACCCCTCCTTTCCCTCCTCCTAAACTGCTGCTGCTCTCTCCAAATCTCGCAATCAAAATGAATTTCTGGTGCAAATCGAAAGAAAGAAAGAAAAAAAGATCGCATCTTGCTTGGTTGCTTGCCCTGCTTCGGATGCTATTGCTCATGCTCGTGGGGAGGGAGCAGAGGACGAGCAATAATAGTGCCATGATTGAGAAAGAACTGCTGGTGCTGGTGCTGATGATGGCTGATGCTGATGCTGATGGCGATTCCCTTCTCCCCCTCTTCTCCCTCCCTTCCCTTGCTCAAATCATCATTCTCACTCGAGCACCTACTTTTCAGCTCTCCATTCCTTGTGTTGTGCTATGCTTCTCGACTCTCTCTCCCCCTCGACCCTTTTCCCTTTCTCTCCCAACCAAAAGTTTTGTTTGGGGTGACAAGTGACATGGACAAAAGGCCGCATCTTGTTCTTGCATGCAACGAATTCTCTCTTTTTTTTTTCCTCCCCATCTTGCACTTTAATCTAGTAGCATTGTGTAGCGCGAATCAAAATGTGGCAACATCCTTCTTTCTTCTATGGTGAAGTGAGTGTAGTGTTTGCGGTGTGCAGGCGGCCGCTGGACATCGACTACTTGAACAGCTCGAGCAGCAGCAAGAGGACGGGGAAGGAGAAGGTGGCCACTCCGGAGTCCCCCGCGCCTTCCGCCGCGGCCAATTACTTCAAGAAAGGCGACGACAATGCCGCTGCCGTCGCCGCCGCCGCGGCGGCCGCGGGCGGAGGCAACTACAAGCTGTTCAGCGAGCTGGAGGCCATCTACAAGCCCGGGAGCGGCGGCGCCCAGACGGGCTCCGGCTCCGGCCTCACCGGAGACGACAATGGCATCCTGGAGCCGGCCATGGCCGACCTCCCCGGCGTGGCGGGCGCCGACTTGGGCCCGCAGGCCAACACGTCGGAGACGTCGGCCGGGGAGGAGGCGGCGGCGGTGGTGCAGCCGCAGCCGCTGCCGCAGCCCCAGCCGTCGGCGGACGCCATGGTGCGGCGCAAGCGGAAGCGGCGGCGTCAGCAGCAGGAGCAGCTGAGCGCGTCGGCGTCCTTCTTCGAGCGGCTGGTGCAGCGGCTGATGGAGCACCAGGAGAGCCTCCACCGCCAGTTCCTGGAGGCCATGGAGCGGCGCGAGCGGGAGCGCGCCGCGCGCGACGAGGTGTGGCGGCGGCAGGAGGCCGACAAGTTCGCCCGCGAGGCCGGCGCGCGCGCGCAGGACCGCGCCAGCGCCGCCGCGCGGGAGGCCGCCATCATCGCGTACCTGGAGAAGATCTCGGGCGAGTCCATCACGCTGCCGCCGCCGCCGCCCGCCGCGGCCCCGTCCGGCGACGACACGAGCCAGGACGCGGCCGGCAAGGAGCTGGTGCCGTACGACGGCGGGGACGCGACGGCGGGCGAGGGTGGCAGCGCGTCGCTGCACCTGAGCACGTCGCGGTGGCCGAAGCACGAGGTGGAGGCGCTGATCCGGGTGCGGACGGGGCTGGAGGGGCGGTTCCTGGAGCCCGGGCTGAAGGGCCCGCTGTGGGAGGAGGTGAGCGCGCGCATGGCGGCGGCGGGCTACGGCCGCAGCGCCAAGCGCTGCAAGGAGAAGTGGGAGAACATCAACAAGTACTTCCGCAAGGCCAAGGAGAGCGGCAAGAAGCGGCCGGCGCACGCCAAGACCTGCCCCTACTTCGACGAGCTCGACAGGCTCTACTCCCGCTCCGCGGCGCGCGGCGGCGAGGCGGCCAATGCCGGCGGGGCAGGCGAGGCGGCCAAGCCGCCGGCGAGCTCGGAGCTGCTGGACGCGGTGGTCAAGTACCCCGACGTGCGCTACGGCCCGCCGGGCTTCGGGATGGACGGGGAGCAGGTCTCCGGCGACGGCGGCGGGAGTAACAACGGTAATAATGGAGGCGGAGAGGACGACGGCGACGGGGAGGAGGAGGACGGCATTGGCAAGGGGAGGGCCGCCGGGGATGATCAGGACGACGAGGTGGACAGCCATGGCCACGATGATGAGTAGCTAGCTACAGTGCCCCAGACGCCCCTCTCTCTCTCTAACCTTTGATGATCGAGGAGTACTGTAGACGTTGCTAGCTGCATTTGCATTGCATGCGTCGCCATGGATGCGGCCACTGCGATGCGATGCGATGCCGAGCTGGGCGCCCAAGGAATCCTTTCCTTTGTTGAACAAATTTGCTTAGCAATCTGTTTAATTTGTTCTTTCTTTCTTTCTTTTCTTTGCTACTAAACCACCACTACTACTAGCTGTTATTACTAGTGCATTTCAACACTTGTTATTATTAATTAGCTAGTACTCCACTCCACTGCGTCTGCTTCTGCTTCTAGCTAGCTGTTTATGTATACTACTATATGAATTATGATATGATGCATGGTCATCTACAAGATACTGTTAATTACTAGTCTAAGGAACCATCAATTAATTTGTTACTGATATATGTGGGTGGGTACGATCATCATTGCATATAATATTAGCTCCTGGAGCATTGTTTTATTTTTATGGGAAATAGTCGTCCTTTGTGTTTATTATTTGAGTCAATGTCAGGAGGTGTGTCGGCAGATATCAGCTGCCGCCAATTGTTTATCCATTTCTCTAGCTAGGAGTACTGTACTAGCTACTGGCAGGGCAGCTTGGGCGGCAATTTCACTCCAAAGAGAAATGCTCCTCTACCTCTCCGTCTATCTCTGTTTAGGGTTAGGCTAAGCTCTGTAGGCTAAAAAATGCACTTATACTCTCCAGCGCTGAAAAGCACTGAAGTGCTGTAGAAGTGCTGAAATCTTGTGAGAGGAAAGTACTGCTGAAGTGCTGAAAAATAAGCGCTTATCCCTCCAGCCGAACGCAGCCATAGGCAGCGTTTTTTAATAAATTAGCATCAACTAAAGTTAGCGTTTATTTTTAACTCAAGAGAATAGGCTCCTTTATCTATTTATTTGAGCTAGACAACCATTTAAATAAACTATTAGACTGTCAGCTCGAACTGAAAATAAGATATTTGTTATGAGAGAAAAATAATGTTATATGACGAAGAAATGCTGATTTTAACTGGATAATTTCAAATGAATACGCTTTAAAACAGTAATCGATCAACTGATACATTCAAATGAATAGGCTTTAAAACAGTAATTGAACTTGATACAACGGCTGATTATAAACGAACATGGCACCACTGTATAGCGTGCATTCGGTATGTACACGGGCTAAATGACTGTGTACACGAACAGTGCTCCCTATCACTAGATGCATGCAGCAGTAGCAGGGTTAGCATTAGCACTGGTGATATTTCCAAATATGATAACAAAGTTTCTTTAAAATAATCATAAACAAGTATTTGTTCCGCCTGTATATAATAAATAAATGGAGGAAATGCATGCATGCACACAGATGCACACCGTATGGAGGAGTACGTAGGGTTTGTTTTGGTTGGTTGGTTAACGACAGCTCAATAATTAACAAGTCACGCATGTTTATGCCGGTCCAGGTAGAGGCAGAGGTCACGTCTACGTACGCAAGATCGACGGCAACAAATATGTACAAGCAGGCACGTGTCTTCAATACAAACTAACAAAAGCTTAGCTGTCAGACACATTATTATCGTCGACCTATCTAGCCGCTGATTGATTTACTACTACGTGTACTCCTACACAGTGTTTTTCCTAGTTTAATTAGCACCCTTGTATGTTTGGATTAGCTAGCTAGGACAAAATTTTTGTTGCAATTAGAGTTTATAGATCATCTAAAATTTCGCTAGCTAGGTTTTGTTTTCGGTGCTTATTTTCATCTCAAACAAACAGGCTGAGCTATTGACAGTAGTGCTTCAACAAGGATAGACAGTAGCACATGAGCAGAGCAGGGGCTGGACAGAAAATATAACTTTAGGTCCCTTTGGCACAGGTTTCAAATTTTTTTTTGATCTTTACCACACAGAAGAGTCGAAACTGTTGAAAATAAAAATAGTGTTTTAAAATATATACATATATATACACACACTACAATAATACATGAAGCCCCGGACCTAGAGTTGGCAGCAGCTCTACAAAATAAGGGGGGGCTTAAGCTTTTTTTTTTTCGACAGAAGAAGAATTATATTATATGATAGCTGAGTACATCAATGCGTTACAAGCACTTCCGAATCACAGAAAAAATCCCATACTGTGAATAGTACAACTCAAAACCTAACATTGTTTGATGCTTTGCAGTGTGGATGACCACACAGGCAAACACTCGGCAAATGTCTTGAGAACAAATGCTCAACGAACGACGGCAAACATTCCTGTAGGCGGAATTGAGGAAATTCTTCTTTCTGGCGTTTTTCCTTCTTCTTCTTTCTGCCACCGAAGAATGAGAAAGACTAATCTGAAACTTGTTCTCTCTAGTCTTTCATTATGGCTAGATCTAACCATAACAAAACGAAGAAGAGACTGGAGAAAATTATTCCTATGGCGACGACATTATCTCCGCCTCGATGCCGCTGTCCAGAAACAAAGGTCTCCATATCGTCATGTTGATGAAGATGCTGACGCCTGAAGTTGCCGTCCTCATCTTCAACGAAGCCGCCATGAAAAAGACGATTCTACCTTCTCCTTCGCCGTCGCTGGAGAAGAGAAGAAGGAGAAGATAAAACTCCAATACTAAGAACTTTGGCATGGAAAGACACTGACCCTAATAACTCGATCTATTAGGAAAAAAACTTATTAAAATAATAGATCCTCACTCCCTTCAACCCTTGGCAAGATGCCGGAGGGGAAGGAAAGGGATCAACGATGGTGGATGAGGAGAGGCGGCATTGTTGGCGGTGGTGGCTCTAGGGCACGGCGTGCCTGTGTTGGGCGTCGACCGTCGACGGTTAGGTCTTCACGTTGGGAGACAGAGGGGGGGGGGGGGGGGGGGGGGCTTAAGCTCGGCTTGGGGTTCCGTGTGCTGTTTGAAACCGGCCGACAGATTGTCAAATTTGGATGGCCAAGCCATACTACACCTACAAGTGTGCATTGGTTTGACTTTGACCACCAGAGAGCCACCCATAATCCAAATGCATGCATTAGCTACCAACTCCTTTCCATTTGGGTATACTAGTTGTTTTGTGCTACTGACGTGTTCTACCACTATTTAGGGCTCCTTTGGTAGGAAAAGAAAAGAATAGAAATGAAGCCCGTAGGAAAGACGCCGGTAATCCCTTTGGCCAGATCCTATGGAATGCAGTTTCCTCCCTCCGTATTATATATATAAAAAAAAATCCTCCCTCCGTCCTTCAGCTCGTGATGTCCGTCGCCTCCTGCACTCACGGCATCAGACAGCGGCGCTCCCTACCCCTGCTACCCCCTCCATCCCTACCACCGCAGCGCTCCCCACCCGTGCCACCCCACCCCCCATGGCTCTTTCTCTCGACGGGCCCGGCCGCGCACGCCGGAAGGCGGACCGTGGCACCCTCACCCCACCGGAGGGCTCTCTCTCTCGCCAATAAGGCGGGCCCGGCCGCGCGCGCCGGCAGGCGGACGGCGGTGCCCCACCTCGTGCTCGCCAGGTTCCTGCGCCGCGAGCTCCTCTCCCTTCCCCACGCCCTATCACCTCCCCGGCGTACTCCTCCCCGTCGGCGAGGTTGTCCCCGCGTGATTCCCCGTCGACGGCCATCCTCCGGCTCCGGCTCCATCTTGCGCGGCTGGATCTCAAGCTGCAGTTCCGGATCTCACGCGGCCGGCGCTATGCAGCCCCGTGCCGCCGTTCATCCCCGCCTGCGCGGCCGCCACGACCATCCTCTGCTCCGGCTCTTCTCGGCCACAGGCGCGTCCATTGCCATCGCCGCTCGCGGTGCCGGGGATGGGAGCTGTTCAGCCGCCTGAGGCCGCGCTCGTCGCGCTGGTGGCGCCGCCTCTTCGGCTACCGGGGTCGACGCCTGTGCCAAGTTTGGTCGTGATTCGTTTGATTTGGTTCGATTTTCGTCGAATCTTTGGCAGTCCTGCTTTTCTGTTCTTGCTTCGGAAATGTGTAACGTGAAACGACGCAGCGCGCGCGGGGCTTCGTTCGTGCCAGGAAAAATTCCATGAGATCCGACCTCATGCTTCGATTCCAAAGGAATGGAGGTGTATGATTCGATTCCAGAGGAACATTTCCTTCGTTTTTCTTGGAACCAAAGGACAGAAAAGGAAAGTTTCATGCGCCAATCCTATCCTAACGAAATCTCTTTGGTTCACCCGTGAACCAAAGGGCCTTAATTTTCTTCTAACAAACACCACCCACAGGGCTAGACTAGAGCGAAGACACCAGAGAGGAGAGTGGGGAGTTGACGTCGCACTTTCCTAATCATATTACTCGCCAAACAAACAATGTAAATTATTGGCTCCGGGTGCATGGGACCTGTTTGGTTTGTGGACTGGAAAAACCTGCTTGACCCTAGGTAATGATCTTTACACACCTGAGGTTGGATGGATTGAGCTGCCTCGCAGCGGCTCACAGGCCAGGGCGCCAACCAAACATGCTAGTATTGGCAGCGTAAGTTTGACGGAATAAGGCTACTAGAGAAATGACTTTTGGTTCGCATCGAGTTTTGGCTTTAGTCTCCATATTTTTTTTGTTTGGGACTAAAGATCTTTAGTCCCGGTTGGTAACACCAACTCAGAGTAAAGGTTTAATATTAGTCCCGGTTCGTATTACTAGCCGGGACTAAAGGGTCTAAGTCTTTAGCCTCGGTTTGTAACACCAACCCGGACTAAATGTAGACCTTTTAGTCCCGGTTGGTGTTATAAACCAGGACTAAAGTGTCACCTGCGGGTTAGTTCAAAAGGTAAACATCCTGTCCATAATCACATGTGCTGTGTAGCTGGTGTGGTAAGACACGTGCGATGCTGCGCATAAGGTCTTGGGTTCGAATCTCCTAGAGCGCAAATTATTTTTTCGTCCGTGGAGACCTAAAGACGGGGACCTGTAATCAGAACCAATTTTTCCCTAGAAACAAACAAATCCATGCACATGTATGTATATAGTACTAAAAAAATTATTTTAGGAGACAGTATTTAAGCATTAATCGAGACTAAGACCCCTGTTTAGATGCGCAAAACTTTTGGAATTTTAAAAGAGAATCTTTTTCAATAAGTGTCCAATCAAGGCCTAAGTAGGCTTAAAAAATTCGTCTCGTGATTTACATGCAAACTGTGCAAACATGCAAAAATTTTATCTACATTTAATACTCAATGAATGTGCCGCAACATTCGATATGATGGGAATCTTAGAATTTTGAAGTGTAACTCAACAGGGCCTAACATAAATTCAACCGTCTCCAAAAATATTAACAGAAGCATAACTTAACCACCTCGATTAAGCGATTAACCGAAGCGGACAAAGTAATCGTCTTCGTTAATAGTTGATTAATGGAGTCGTTAAATTGGAGACGGTTACAATGCCCTACTTCATAAATCCATTTTACCCGTCTCTGATAAACGTTCTTTAGTAGTGATATTTGTGAAATTAAAAGAAAAATTCTTAAAAAATTGTTTTTTTTTTCAAGAAATCAAAAAGCTCCCAACAACAAATGCCTTATGCTATTCTAATTTGGTGGATAGACTACAGCCTAATCTAGTTTAAACACGCACGCACGCACGTACGGACGTGTGATTGTGACCATGATGTATAGTGTGTGCATTGCACATACTCTATGAATTCTAGACTCAATTATTGTGAGAGAGAAATATTATTCTATAGTAAAAAAAAAGCTGAATGAACAGATCGAGCTAGCTAGGCCACATCATGCATGATGGTCGATGCTGTACATGTATGTAATGCAGGTGTAGTTTAAATCACAGCCATTCATTAGTTACAGTATTTAGGAGTATCAATCAATCAATTTTTTAAAATAATATTTTTTAATGATTAATTGCAAATCTAGTATTTTGATTTAAAAAATTTAAAAAATAGCATCCTGTTAGCCGTCCAGAAGCCGATAGGCTTACGTGTCAGCTGCCAGGCAGCTGGCAAGCGTCGGTAGCAGGGTGTTGGCGCCGATAGCAGGCCTGTCGGCTACTGGACGGCCGATAGGTCCAGTCGGCTGGCATGCGGCCGATAGGCCTGTCGGTTTACCGTAAGCCGACAGGCCAAGTTTCATGTGCCTTTTTATTTTGATGTTTATTTTCACGTTTTTTTCATATTCGTTATAAGGTTCGATCTGAAAACTTACTCCCGCCTTTGAAGACTGTTCTACAAATGAAGTGTGTTGCAAACTACGAGAGATAGAATTAAAATAACACATGTTCAATTTAACACATGTCTGGGGCCTCCGCGCCCGCGCGGGGAGGGTGGAGGGTGGCGGCGGGGGGCCCTCCGCCGGATCCGGCGGTTGGGGGCGGCGAATGGCGGCCGGAGCGGTGGGACGGCGGACGGCGGCGACGAGTGCACGGTGAGAGAGAGAGGAGCGCGCGCGGCGTCGGGAGAAAGGAGAAGGCCGCGCTTTGTATAGGGACCTGTCGGCTCCTCGGCAGCCAACAGGTCCCTATCGGGTCGCCAGCGGCCGACAGGCCCAACCTTTCTGACTCGGCCTGGTTGCGTGGGACACTAGTCGGCTGTGGAGCGATCGATAGGGACTTGTCGGCTCCTCAACAGCCGACAGGTCTCTAATCGGCTCTCCAGCGGCCGACAGCATGCTATTCTTGTAATTTTTTCGAATACAAATACTAGGTTTGCAATTAATCATTAAAAAATATTATTTAAAATTTTTTTCAATCAATCTGGATGTTATTATTCCCTCTCCCTGCAGCAGCGAATATTAACACCGAATCTCGATGCATACATGTACGACTAGTATGGAGAATTGCAAGGAGTACTAGTTCTACACATCTTCTCCTCTAGCAGTAGGACAGACCCTCCAAGAAAACCTTGGCATGGGCGCATGGCTATGCTACGCTGCAGAGAAAGGAGGAGAGAGAAGGCGACGTGTCACAAAGTGTTGTACTAGTACAGTCCTGGCAGTAGAGTCCAAAAAGCATGACGTCAGCAAAGGACAGGGAGGGTGGGCCCACATCGTTGGACATGTCAGGGCTCTAGAGAGGAGACGGACGAGAGGACCACCGTCACAGCACAGCAGCAGCAGCAGGCCCACTGCCAATTCCAGCGGCCATCGCATCTTGTTTTCTCCGTCTTCCTAAAACTTCTCCCCTATTATTTTGGCTTTTTCTGTCCCTTTTCTCATTGCAACTTTTCTTTTCTTTCCTTTGACCTCGCGCATTGGATTTAGAGGTGAATAATTAGTTAACGGCATGCACATTGTCTATCATCAAATAAAAAGAATACAATTAGTTGGCAAGAGCGCGCATTAGACGATGATATTCTTTTGTGACCCAGTGCATAATCCGACGATCACATGTTTTCCATTGTGATTCAACGGTGATTAGTTTGCTGCCGTGTTTAGGATCGTAGGTGTGTGTGCTGCAGTACAACTTGCAGAGCACCTAGTTGGCTAGTTTTGATCGGGAGATATCGCGGGCTGGCCGCGCCACCAAGACACCACCGCGCGCGTCTGAGAGGAGAGGAGGAAGAAATGAGAGGTCTATCAATGGCATGTGGGTCCCCTATGAAATAATGCAGATGAATTTTCTCAATGCGCCGGAGAAGTCCTCTCTATAACCTGCAATTTATTTTTTCTCAATCCTCTGTAGGAGAATTTAAGGGAAAAGAAAAAGGATCTGATGGAGATACTCAAGATAGGATGAAAAACTTTCGACATCCCTACATCAAGTCCTTTCTTCGTGTTCCAATAGCAAAATTTTTAGTCTTCGGCCCACTCTCCTTTCTTCGTGTTCTTTCTTTTTGTTAGCTTTATTAAGCGAAAGTTGCATTTTGTTGAGAACAACATTTGAACTGCAGATGGAATTGCATTCATTCCGTGTATATTCACGTCTTATTTGTGATGGGAAGGAACATATATACAAGCTAGGAGCTACGTAGCTCCAAATGATCTCTAGCACGTAGGAGTAGGCCACCTCTCTTTGAATATGCCTCCTTGTCCTACCACAACCCTCATCCCCCCCCCCCCCCTCCCCTCTCTCTCTCTCTCGCTCTCGTGTGATGCATGACGATGTATAATTGACATGTACTCTCTCTATCCCAAAATTAGTGTCATCTTAGAATTTTAACTATCTCCTTTTGATCATTTGTCTTATTCAAAAATTTTATAAAAAATAATTATTTTATTATGAAGTGATTTATTATTAGAAGTACTATAATCTTGATTTGTTTATTTTATATTTTCATAAATTTTTAAAATAAGATAAATGGCTAAATGTCAATTTTAAAAAGTTAAAAATAACACTTATTTTAGAACCGATGGAGCAAGTAGCATATAGGTAAGACACTTGAATTTTGGATGGACCCACAAACATGCATAGCATTGCTACTGGTTCGTACGTGTGTCCCCATATGTTGGAAAATAAGGACCATATGCATCTTGCTAGCACGTACGCCTACGCCACGCCCAAAATTATTGGATCCATATTCTAGACATGCATATACTACATTTTTTTTTGTGAATCAGCCCACGCAACACACTGTAGCTAGCTAGCTAGTGTACTATATATGTGAATGGTGGGTCATGCATGCTCAATTGCTCATCACTACTGCTCCTTCACTATAGGTTGGATTATATTATTCGTTTTAGAAATAAATGACATTGAGCAATTTCATTTAATTTTTATGTGCAAACCTAATGAATTGAACGGTTATGCTTCCTTTTGCCTATCCAAACAGAGAGTCGTAGATATATATAATTCCCATGTTTTCAATTCATTAGGTTTGCACATGCATTTCTAGTGCGCCTTTTCTTTTTCCTTTATTTTCTCATTCCTGCGTTCTAAAGGGGTCCATAAATTTAAAACTCGGCAAAATTGACACAATTCCATTTGACTTGGTCCCTGTTCAGATCCCATAGTCTAAACTTTAGCCACTAAAACTTTGGACCACTGATATTTCTCTTGAGACTCTAAACAAGATGTCTAAAGTGTTATATAAAATCTAGACCATCTCATAATGAAAAACTTTAGACCATATATATAAGCTAAGTGAGCTAAAGTGTAACTAAACTTTAGGCACAAAAGAATAATCAAAATAGATCGGATGGACGGAATTTCATAGGAATCAGTTTGAGAAAAATACTCCATTCCAAACAGGGCCTTATACATGATGAAAATCCATTAATTAATTGAGCTATAACTGAGGTGAGGTGATGGACGGATATATGCATGGATGGTCTGCAATGACCAGACGCGGCCGTGTGTTTGTCGACGCTCCGAGGTGCATGCTCCGGTTCTGGTTTACTGTAGCGCGGAGCCGAAGCAGCCACGATTTCCTCCTCTATTATTCAGTTTATTTTGTACCTCGATCGATATTCGGAACAGCTCCTCGCTACATTGCCATATGGTATCGCTATAATAATATTTTTGGAAGAGGATCGAGCCGGAGCCGGTGCCGGTTGGAGCCGTGTCAAACGTACATCCGATCCGGCAAGCAGCTGCAATAGCGTCTCGACCATGCACCTGTGTGCCGCGCCCTGGACCATCCATATAGACAGACAGACATGCATATATGTGCCGAGGCAACGCCAAAAGATTGATGATTTGGAGGCTATGCATGCAGTCACGCACAAATTGCCAACGCATTCATGGACACCGTACAAAAGCAGATTTAAACATTCACTACAAGTCGCCACTAATTGGTCCACACCACCACACCCTTACCTATCCTGCTGCTTTACTTTGGCCCATGCATCATCAGCCATTTGTATGAGCTGAGAGAGAGATCGAGAGAGAGACGTTGGAGATGGGATGGGTTTGTTAGGTTATCCTTTCTCCTCTATCTCTAAAACTCACCTCTAAAGAAATATTTTGTTCTAATCAGTGAGAACTCTCACCTTTGTATCAACTTCTTCCACACTCATATTACCTCTATATCACACTCTATACCTACTACTAGCACACGGGCCCCACACCTCAGAATTGATTTCTTTTTTTCGTTCCTCCTCTCTCTCTCTCTCTCCTCCCACTGGCCACTGGTCCCCTCCACGGCGGCGAGCGCGGGTTGCATGCGTAGGCGGGGCGGAGGAGCGCGGCGAGGCATGGGCGGCCATGGAGGCGCGGCGCGGACGGCGGTAGACAACAATGGAGCTCGCCCGCGTGGCGGTGGGCATCTTCCCGCGGGCATGGAGCTCGCCAGCGGCCATGGAGCTTCTTCCTGGAGGTCGCCCGTGCGGATCTGGCCGGCGCGGAGCTCGCTGGACGCCCGCTCGCCGGCGCCTTCCTCCCTCCAGCTTGCCAGCATGAGGAGGGACGGTGATGTGGGGCCCACGCTGAAGCGGATAGCATAGCTTGCCGGCATATCTAGGTTTGGAGGTCCCCTGTAGCGACTTGTGCGATCGATGCGTGGATAGCGTTTTGCGGTGCGGAGCGTCCGCCTGTATATTTCCAATTACGGTTGTTTTAGCGTCACGCGGTGCGCTTAGCCTTAATAACATACACACACTGCATATTTTAATCTACAAAAGCACTGTACTTCATCCAGTTTTGTGACTAGTGATATGGCTACGACTACTGCATTCATATATACTAGGAACATGCATGATGCTAACATAATACTCCATACTATCGTGAAGAACGACACAGTAGAGGCCGGCCGGCGGGAACAACAATCATGTTAAAAGAGTGTCATGAACGAAGAAAGACCCGTGCTGCCGCCGTACGTGCCGAGGGCAGCAGCGATGTTGTACCCTAATCATCCAACATGATCGATCGATGATGTAGTCAAGCTAATTAGCGAAGCAACGCCGAGATCTCGGAAGCAGTACGTGGAGTCATTTCCAATGCATGGTCAGGCAAGTTTACTAGGATTTACAGATGGCCAAAAAGCTAGGGTTGCTCGGCATGACTTGTCCCATGCCATGATTGAGGAAGCATGCATGTTCTGCTCTTTAATTTACCGGCCGAGGGCACGACACGGTACCGTCCCAAGCTTGCTGCCCATTTTCCGTGCTGGGATAGCCCGAAAAGCACGACAAACTAACATGCATGGCAGACGACCAAGCCACCAGCTAGCCCTGTAAACCCACGCACCGGGCAAGATACTACACTGCTAGCTTAGCTATGCTCGTGCGCCAACCCTGCGCCCAGCGAGTCATGGGCTTCCCCTGCGTGCGTGACTGACTATTGCATAGTCGTCGCAACAATACAATGGCATCTTATACTGTATCATGCATGCATGGGCTTATCAATCACCACGACTCGACACGACTACAAATTGTAATGCAACAACACGGGCGTGACCATGCATGCATGGAATCTTTCCATACATGTCATTTGAATTGAATTGGGAGAGGTAGGTTTTGGTTTGGTTTGGTCTGTGGTGAGTGGTGACTGATCGATCGATGTGGTGTACGTATATACTACTAGTGTCTGCGGAGTACAGTATATATTGTGGTGGTGTCCTAGCAAGCTAGCTAGTCTCCCGGCCGACACGTAGGACCACGCACGGAGATTAGGGCACCACGCCACAGGCCCACGTACACCACATACTCCTAGAGGCTAGACAAGAGACAAGGATGCATGCATGCAGTTGCAGACACTGCAGCTGGCGTGCAGGACGTACAGCGTGTATGTATATAAGTATATACACACACTTGTCCGAACACATACGTACGTAGTACGTAGTCTAGTAGCCCATTCTCCTGTCTTCTCCATCGATCACCCATTCTCTACCTCCAAAAACATTGTCCCCAACATGCATGATCCATCCCATCCTCTTGCATTGCATTCATGTTTCAGCTAACTACTACCTTACCTTCAATTCGATCGTCTTTATATATATTCTTCTGTGCAAAAATCATACGCTGCTACCATATTATGCGCATCGTACGCTGATCTTCTGTGGTTTTTATATACGACGACGTATATACGGTCTTTGTTTATTATATTATTATTAAGTAATAGATATACTACGACGAAGCCAGTATGTATATATAATTAAGATTCGTATGCGTATACTATCTAGACAGTGGGTTCTCACCACTAGTTATATCACATGAAAATCTTATCAAAATATTTTTGGTAGAAAAAAAATTATACTAACACTAGAAGAAATCCACGGAAGCCCTGCCATCGAATCCATACGACTGATCCAATCCAACGGATCTCACCTCATCTCATCCCATATCCGGCGACGACTGCTTGTGATCCTCGAGCTGACGGCAACCAACTAGTCTACAACGCAGTACTGATGTACATGTAGTACATTCCATGTGATGCATGCAATCCAGTGATGCCTACAATAGTTGTGATGTATGCAGATCAGCAGATGCAGTCCTATGCTACGATTTCAACAGAGGAAGGAAAAATATACCATTCCCCTAGCTCATATTATCATTGGTTCGTAATAATAGAGCAGTCGTCATCTGTACTGTAGGCAGGCGAGTGGGATGAGAGAAGGTTGTCACTTTTTTCTCTAAATAACCGCTAAGGAACTTGAACCCGGATAGACGGGTTCCACTATGAAAAACCCAATTCAACCAACTGATCTATGACCAATAATTCTTCTCTAAAAAAAGGAACTTTAAGTGTGAATATAACAGTCAAACTATTTAAATCTGATAAAAATTATGGGAAAAGAGTGTCGCCATTTATGACTTCAAATAATTATAGTACAAAAATATATTCCACAATGAATCTAACTAATTATATTTGATATCACAGATATTTATAGTTGTATGTATGAATTTGGTTAAATTTTGAGATAGTGTGCATTTTTTTGGTACTACGGCATAAACTTCCATCCTTTTGTTGATCAAACGTAGCACATCCTTAATTTGTCCAATTATATAAAACATGTATTATTTTAAAAAAACAAAATTGGAGTATTTTAACTAATAACTACTCTAGCCAATTTGGCTAACATCAGAATAGACCGTAGATTGGGTTGAAAGCTATATGGGGGACATTATTTTCTTTTTAGCCTCGGAGGACCTTTACTCCTGATTTAGAAACAGGAACTAATAAAGAGCTATGAAAGCGGAAGTAAAGGCCTTTCCAATCAGGACTAATTAAAACCATCTTTTCAACTAGTGAGTTATTGTCACCTTAGTACCAGGTAAGCTAAAAGTTTAGCACCAGAGATGAGTTGGGCTGCAAGTGTTTTCCTTTTTCTATTAATCCTAACTCATGAGTCAAGGTGGGAATAGATCTACGGTAACACGAGTACACGACTAATAACACATTAACACCGTACCATACATGATACGACTATATACATATATATACATATACTTGGATTTGGCTACTAGAGTTTGTGTTGACTAGTGTAGTGGGGACCTTGTCATTAGCTCTAGAATGGGCATGAGACAGACAGTCTTTGAGATAGATAGCACCATCGTACAACCAACACTGTACTGTGCTGCAGGCATATATTATAATTTGCATGTAGTGTCTGCATGCTAATAGGAAAGGAAAACCAATAATGCATCTGCTGACTGTTAAGATGACAGGACTAATATATAAGACCAATAATGCATGCAGCTGCCTCTGCACCACCACCACCATAATAGAGATAGGCCATACATAGCACGCGGAGGAGCAATAATTTATCTGTCTCTGTGTTTGTTCAGGACTTAACGATGATGATGGCCTGTCTGGTGATGCTTCTTTTCCAGCTTCGCCGGCAGCTCCAAACAGCAATGGCTGTGTGCAGCGGGGCACCCGCGAAACAAAGGCGCGCGCCCGCCCCTTAGACAGATCCAAGAAGCATCCGTTGATGTGTGTTATCTTCTCCACTGTCAATTAGCCATTGTGCAGCCTATCTTACTGTTTCATTCACGAGAATAAAACGCCCAGTTTCTTCTGTTCAATCAATCAATAGACAGGACACAGGATGAAAGTGCAGCATCCTAGGCTGCAGCAGCAGGTAACAGTAGTCCCTAGACAGCAAGTCAGCGAGAATAGAACAATGGAGGATCAAAATCGCAGAGGAACCACAACCAGCAGCTGACGACGACGCTTCTTCTACAACTACAAATAGAGAGAGAGAGAGAGAGAGAGAGAGAGAGAGAGAACTGCATGCTGATTCCCCTTTCAGTTCTTGCAATTTCTTCTGTTCTGAATATCTTCTGTCAGGGAACCCCGACCCCAGGGCCACTCCCTCTGCTTTGCATGATTCAGGCAGATCTCAAACTTCCTGTCCACCTCCCAAAATCGATCTGCTACATGGATCACACAAATTAAGCCATGATAGAGCACTAACATAATCATCGACTCAGGCCCTGTAATCTTCAGGCGATCTTCTTGATCAAGCAGATGGGATTATGGGAATATACTGGTACAGGTGGGCAAGCAAGCCTGTTTTACCGTCAGTAAATCTTCTCCCAATCCAGAAGCAATGTATATATTTCTATACCTAAATATGCCCCCTCATCAATGCTCATAATTACAAAAACAATTACCATAGACCAATTATGCAACAGCAACCCAACGCATAAAACGGTTTTCCAAGATAAGCACCGAGAATCGATAAATTCATCAAAAGCATATATGTTCACAATACAATACCAATGTTAACTGATACAAAATATCCTTTGGCAAAGAAAACAGCAAACAAGATGTTCTATCCATTTCTTTCGAACCAGAAGACTATATATCGCAGGCAACGCAGTCAAACACATCCTTTTTGGGTGACTATATACAATACTATGACAAGTGTAATGTTTATATCTCTCTGTAAAGGTTGAGCCTGTTGGTGCCACCAAGCATCCGGTTAACCACGGTTGCAGCAGCCGCCCCTTGGCTTGGAGAGGTGATGATCTCTGACGACTCTTCTCTGATCTGCAACGATGACACAGCTTGGGCTGCTATGAAACCAGGGCAGTTGACAGACTGGTGGAATGTTCCCTGATAGTACGGGCCTTGGAGGTCACTCACTTCTCCCCAAGACGGCAATGGCTCGCCAATCCCCCAATCAGCCCACCTGCCTTTGGGTCTGGGAGCATACGGATGGCTGGCGTATATCAGTCCATCATCAGAGGGGTAGATATCAGTTGGTGGTGGATCCACGGTGAATTCAAAAGCAGCCGACGGGTCCCAGTGGTTGCACCTTATGTGCTTGTTGAGCATCAAATGGCAGGGTTCATCGGAGTCCTCACCTATGAGAACATGAAGAGCAACTGCTTCAGCTATGGCAGCACCTTCCTCATCCAGCCTTTGCTGTTCTTCCTTCTTCTGCTGCTTCTTCTTTTCCAGCTCTGAGATGATGGCAGCCGAGTTTGCCAGCGCTTTCTCCAGGCGGCGCCGCTTCTTCTCGGCCTGCTTCTGACGGTCCAGTTCATCCTTGGCCTGTTTCTTTTTTCCTTTCTTCAAGACTTTGCCTGCCTGACTATTGCTCATGATAGCCTTCTCCATGACAACCGTGCCTGCTGCTATTTACTACTAACTATTACCTCTGGTAGACTCCTCTACTAACAACTAGGTGTAATTAGGGAAGAAAGAAGGACAAAAACTTCAAAGCTCATTCTTTGGACTCCTTGGCAGGTGGTTTCCTAAGAGTAAGAGCACCCCTGTCCGTCTATTTTGTACTTTTATTTTGATTTTGAAGATGAAGAAAAAAAAAGAAAGGAACTAGTGCTAATAAGACGGGTGACTGCAGGATGCTACACCCACTCAGGTCTGAATGAGTATCTTATCTTGCGGAAGATGCAGTCCCAGAAGGAAACCACGGGGGAGAGCAGGAGCGAGAAATGGTAAGCGCCTGCTATTTCATCTATGGTTAGTCTTGTCCCAGACTTGTTGCTGAGCAGGCCCTGACCCATCTTAGTAGCACCAGAATTGGAGTAAAGCCCCAGCCAACCAGCTCATAAGGTTCCTTCACTGTGGCAAGAGAGGAGAAAGTTGGGGTCAGAATGAGAAGGGGGCAGCAGAAGGTTCAGGGAAATTTTAAGCAGAGATCAAGAAATGCCAACAGCATACATAATTAAGTAATTACAGAATAAGTAGAACTAATGGAACGACTTGACATGGTCAATTAAAGGAGGCAGCACCAGTCACTCAGAGACTCAATTTATATATACTTGGGTTGCAAATCAAGAAAATTCCTGCATCTAGGTATCTAGTGAATGAAATACGTACAGTATTAAATTAGATGGTGGTATCTGTCCAATCTTGTCATGAAAAAGCAAAAATCTACACATAGAAATGAGACGACAAAATTGTATAGTATACATGAGATGATTTTGACTCGCAGGCTATGGATACGGGAAAATAAAATTGCTACCCCTATAAAAAAAAAATGTCCACAGCAACAGTTTTGTATGGAAGGATCTGATGCTGTTGCGTGAAATTCGAGTCATATACTAGTATACCAGCAACCAATTAAAGACCGAGGAGCCTCAAATTTGGCAACCACCAAGCGTTGCCGAGGCTCGATTCTAGAGTGATGATGATGATGCAATAATTATGACACGGTTGTCCCAGATGGAATGGAACAAGCAATTGACGGAAATTCGCAACATAGGGGTACCCCAATTGGGCGACCGAGCACGAAATTGAAACGAAATCGAATTGGAGGTGGGGACGGATCGATATAGATCCGATCCAGCGGAATTGGAGCAGGAGGCGGGGCGAAATCGGTACCTGCTTGAAGGCCGGGGAGGGATGTGGAATCGGCGAGCGGGCGGGTGAGGAGCCGGCGGCGAACGGATCTGGGGCTGGCGTCGTGGATCCGGATCAGGGGGGGCGAGCGAGCGGGCGGAGGAGACGAACGAGGAAGGGGATGCTCTGGTCTGGATGGGATCCCGAGTGGTGTGGTGGTGGCTTTTGTTCGGGTTGCTTGCTGTCGACGAAATCGAGGCGGATTTCCCCTCCTATTCCTTCTCTATCTGCCTCTGTCCAGTGGGCCAGCCCACCGCAGACCAATCTTGCACAATGCACATATATATATTTATTTATTTCTGTTCTTTTATTAGGTTTGTGATCGTGTCCGCTTGAACTACTTTTTACCTTATTTCAAGATGGGATAATATTTTTCTCTCACCATAAATCCATAGTCAAAATTGAACCCCGAATTTCCTAGAGGGGCAAAATTGAACTCCAAGAATATATCATTACTTGGGGGTCATAAGAAACCTCTAAAAATTATTCTTGACTGCTAAATCTAAACCGTCGAGTTAATTTCATATTTCCTTGAGTAGTAGTCTGAATAGCCAATATAATTCACATTTTTCTTGAGTGTTGTTTAAAGCCGCCAATGTAATTGACATTTTCTTGGATGTAACTGTAAATCGTCAAGGTAATTCTCAGAGTTCTGAATTTTAGTTTTTTTTTTAATCTTTCAAATGGCCTTAGATGGAGATACAACCTAAACCAAGGTGTAGTGCTCGACGATATATAGAACTTTTCAGTTGAAACTTTTTTGTTCATTTGATATTGTCTAGTCTCTCTAATATTCATTATAAGATCCACTAAGCTGAGAACCAAAAGAAAGAAATATTCACTTAGACACAAAAGACTTCATGGTGTAGTGATGAGTAAGTTTGCTCAAGTCACGAGTTTGATTCCCAGTTACAACAATTGCGTGATTATTTCTCTTTTTTCCGAAACATATCCTTGGTGGTTGGAACATTTTCTTGGCCTTTGGCAAATTAAGTAGGTGGTTAGTCTATAAGGAAATCATCCTTGAGTGCTAAAACTACCAAAGAAATTAATTTCCCTTGTCTTTTATCGTTGAGTGAATTTGCTTGACAGTTTGTGACCAAAGATTATTTTCTCGGTGGTTTGCTTAGTTTTTGACGGTGCCTTTTGGAAATTGAGTGGGATCCAAACAACTCTAGTTTGTTGTGTCAGTTCTTGTTAGATTCTTGAAAATCAAGAAGATGTAGTTACAACTTTTGTGACCCATAGAACAATAAATGAATTCATATTCTTAAAAACTAAATGATCCAAACACCCCATTAGTTTTTGCTTAAAATCCAGCTTGTGTGTGTGTGTGTGTGTTTTTTTTTTTTTTTCATTTGCATGACGCTTTGAGCGCGTACGAAGACGAAGCCCTGCATGCAGCGACGTGTTGGCGCGTAGGTAGCCTCGCCCGCGTCTACTTTGGCGTTTCGCTCGACTCGCCTGGCATGTTGGCGTTTCCAACCGACGATTCTTCTCCGCCTTGGCGCCCGAGGTTTGGGATACTCTCTCCATACTCGATTTTATTGTCGTTTTAGAGGGAGGCAGCCTTGGCAACAACGTCGACGGCTCGGAAAGCAATTTGCCTCGATCGATGTCTGCCCGCATCTACAAAACCGGTGCATGTATCAATTGACAGTAGGTGGCTTTGATTATCGATCGGTAGATGTTTCTGAATTTTGATTATCAATGCATAGCTTTGATTATCAGTAGATTACAGCATGTTTTCTTTTTCTGCAAATAGATATGAAAAGTTGGACTAGCAGTAGCAGTGGATTTTTTTCTTTATCAGACTTGACAAATACTAGCAGCAGCAGTAGATTACTGCATGTTCTCTCTGAAAACAGAGCTCAATTGATTTGAAATGTTGGACTAGCAGTAGTAGTGGATTTTTGTTTTTGCTTACCAGTCTTGACAAATACTAGCAGCAGTTGTAGATTACTGCATGTTCTTTTCTGAAAATAGACCTCAATTGATTTGAAATGTTGGACTAGCAGTAGCAGTGTTTTTTTTTGCTTATCAGTCTTCACAAATACTAATTTGGTATGTTTTCTTCCAGTTTATTCTACCTAGCTATTCTAGAAGTTGAAACTGAATCTACCTAGCTATTCTGTTTTGGAAACGGTGATTATAGTACTCTGCTTGATGACAAATGGTAGCTGTACTTGTGCATTTCACTTGCAGTTAGTTCACACATCAGGACGATGCTACCTGCACCTGTTTTTTGGTGCCTGTTACCTGTTACATGTGAATTCATTTTCTCGCCCAAGAATTTGGGAGATCCTTCTTAGTCTGCTACTGCACAACCCACTTTGCTGATCTATATCTGGCCTATCTTGTAGTTTACCTCACCATATTTTTTGTACAGGGCTATCTGTTCATTGGAAACAACAAGAGTCAACAACGATACGCCATCCATGGAGGAGGAAGAACATTTTCTTGAAAATAGCAGTCCTATTTTTGGTAAATAGCAGTTCTGTTTTCGGTGATTTCAGTTGATGGTGAACGTGTTTTTGGTGATTTCAGTTATGAAAATGTCACTTGTTCACACTTTCAGATCACTGTCTTTTTGTTCCATATCTGAACCTGAGGATGCATGCGACTTTGTTCACACATTGTCTAGAGTCGAGAAGTTCGTTTCAAGTAATCTTTGTCTCGTTTTGGCATTGCTTATTGTCAACACCTAGACATGCCTTTGCAAGGCTAGTGTTTGATCAGCAAGCTACATGCAACACAATGGTATACAAATATTTATTTACCATCGATTTTGACTACATACAAAGCGATAATAGTACATAGACAATGAAATAGACCATGTGCTGTATGTCTTGGCTTTTTATCCGTCTGTACGATAGATTCGAGAAGTTTACAAACGACCACTGTCAGTAGGATATACATGCCCTCAAGAATGGGCCGGTGTATTATGCGTCATTTACTTAGAAAAGAGCATATGTCCATTACAGCATTGGAGTGGCATACCACTCAGAGCCGGATCGAGAGTTTAACCCAATGCAAGAGAACAAAACGAAAACTCCAGCGCAGCTAACTAATAGTTGAAGGACCACTTAAACCACAGCTGGACCCAGCAGACAATACAAACACCACCTCAATGCCAAACTCAGCTTGATAACAGGCTTCCGAAGACAATACAAACCCTGCAATCCTTTTTGTCCACTTGTACGTACGTTTATAAACTAATTCTATACTAGTAGTATACACAATGACAATGTAAGTAATAATAAAGATTACATAATTATCTGTCTTCAACGTTACATTGCACGTTATTTGTAGCCATCAGATGGAGACCATCTGCTAGCTAGTTTTTCTTTCTTATATATGGACACATGTATGTATGTATCTTCTTCAATTCTTGATTGATCTAGCCACAGCTTGCATTGCAATCATGCATGGATATTTGATGATCGCAGAGCAACGCACACACAGTACATTGGTCGTGGCTAGCTGCTACCCAGGTCAGGTGTACTGTTGGTTGTTAAATTATTAGTCCTCATGCTCTAGCTCGTCGATATGATGATGATCCAGCAGGTTGCTGAGGGGCCTCAGGCGCGTCGATATGATGATGATCCAGCAGGTTGCTGAGGGGCCTCGGCGCAGGCGCTTCAGTACGTCTCCTGCTGCTTCCAGTAATTCCGATGGCCAACTCCGTCTCCACGTCCTCCATGCGCCCCGCCATCGCCGCTTCCTCTTCTTCGCCGCCGCCGCCAGCAGCATCCATATGACGGTCATAGTCCTTATCATTCAGCTCTAGCAGAGGCAGGGCCTTACACTAGGATATGCAATTAGTACATTACAGTGTATTAATTAGTGGACCAGTCAATGATCGATCTATGCATCTACTTCATGTTTTTCACAAATGAATTAACTAGTAGTCTACTTGTTTTCTCTCCCCACAAATTATAAATACCTGATCACGGAGCATCGCGTTCTCCGTCAAGAGTTTCTCCTCCTGTATACACAAATATTTTCTAATTATTTGGTTTCTACCTTATTAATCATTTGGAGCGCATTTGGGCCATCATCAGCTTCATCTAATCCATCCAGATATGTACACATACCTTCTCCCTCAAGTCTAGAATTTGATCCAACAGCTTCTTTTCCTGCTCAGGGTCCATGCATGGATACATGCAGCAAAATGGAACAAAGATCAGTGCCCGCATGTATAGATAACCTGCATTGGATCATCATCCACCATGCAAAACCGAGTAATAATTAAGAATATGCAGCTAGCAAAATAATTCAGATTTTCTTGCCTTCCTTTGCCTGATTATGCTTAGGCTCTTCTCTAGCTGTGTCTCCAGTTCTTTTAGCTCCTGAGTTGAACAAGATCCAAGGTTCTCTCCAAGCAGTTTCCTGTGGGGTTAGTTCGTGGCACGTACGACAGATTCTCTTATTAGTGTCCAGTTTCCCAACACAAATCTTTCTTCTCAACTAATCAAGGAAACACATGCAAGCAGATAAATTCTGTCATCACCTCTTGTATGTTTCAATTGCGTCTATCTTCTGTCCCAAGGTTGTAGCCTCATATTTCCACTTCTGTGTACATACATATAAACTGATAAAAACACCGTGCTTGCACACACAAAATTTCAGCTGCTGAGAATTTTATATATGCATATGTTTGGCAAAAAATAATCATATACACATGGCATATTGGCATGTATGCATGTCGTGCACATCATAATTTTGCTCATTCACCCTGTTAGTATTGCACACTCTCAGAATATTTGTGCATAAGATTTAGAAAGTTTGATTTCATTCAATGAGATGAGACTAACTTAGACAAGAGAGGGAAAGGAATGAACTGGACGCACCTCTGCGCTTGTTTCAACTTTCCCATTTGCAAGTGTACCTTCTATGTGCTTCAGGTACCGATCAATTGTATTCTGCAAGCTGTGTTTTTTTTTCCCCAAGCATTAGGCTCAACGACTGGATCCATGAAGGAAATGCTTCGACCGTGCACAACCATTTAATTTGCGCACAACCCCATTAATTGTATACATATAAACATGCATTTAATAACAAGATTTATTCAACCACCACTCCAAATGATTCTAGTTAACCTTCCTATCTTTGAGCTGCACTTATTGAGTTAAAAATAGTTATATGTATGGATCAAAAAGTACTGTTGGCACATAATATATGGCAGCCAAAGGCAAATGACCTAAAGGCTTTGTTGTCATGTCATGCATCACAATATGCACTTATACTAGATATGATTACATCTTTTACTTTGTTCAAAAAAATGATTTTATCTTTTATAGTAAAATAACCTAAAATGATGAAGTAAAAATGGAAACCTAAACCCTTCAACATGTAGATAATTCAACAAATGACTATGCATATGTTGGCCTATCGAACTAAGCTATTTTGATAGCCGTAATTATTTTATTAGACGTTTAACCGAGACAAGGCGGCACTGCTAGGCCGGCGTTCAGCCCAGCCACGTTAGCAAAATTAATTTCGGCCGTTGGATCCGTTAGTGGACGGCTGGATCTGATTTGGCCTACTGTTTCGCTGCCGCCGGTAAAAATCCACCCCACACCCTCCTCCCGGTAAAAAAAACCTCCTTTCTTCTTTCTCCCGTCGCTGTTCCCCTTGTCCTCGCGACGACACGAACGGCGGCGACGGCGCTGGCCCCGGTGCGCGCGGGCTACGGCGGCGGTGGCGGCGGCCTTTCTCCTCCTCCTTTTCCTCCACCTCCGCATCTTCCTCCTCCTGTCTCTCCTTCCACTGAGACGGCAGCAACGGTGGGCGTGAGCAGCGGCGGGCGGCACCACGGCCGCCGGCGGTGCTAGAAGGCACGCCGGAGCAGCTGGGGCCCGGAGGCCCCCTTCCTCTTCCGCATCTTCCTCCTCCTGTCTCTCCTTCCACTCTTGCTCCTCCGTAACCCTAGATCTACTCTTCCTCTCTCCCTCTCCCTCATCCCGTGTTGGCGCGGCCGCAGCGACGAGAGGCCGTCCCCCGGCCCGGCGATGCGGCGGCGTGCCCCTACGGCTGCCTTACTGGGCGAGCGCGCCCCCTCGCGGCGTCCGTGCAGCGCCACCACAGCCGGCTTGCAGAATGGGCGCGCTAGCGGCACATGCAGAGACCCTACGCGCGGCGGTGCGGTGCGCGCTGGGCGAGCACGCCCCTCAGGGGCGTCAGCGAGGTAGTGCCGGGCCGGCACGCCACAATGGCTGCCTTGCAGGGCGACCGCGGCCCCTGCCGCGACGATGCAGTGGCGCAGTGGGCCTATGTGTGGCCGGCACGGGTGCTCCGGCGTGTGCTTCGCCGACTCCGCGTTCGGGTTTTTTTTTATCTCATCCTCCCTCCTTTTCTCATGCTCCCTCTCTAGAACTTCACTCTTCTTTGTGCTCCGGTGTGTGTGCGTGCTCTAGTAGTCCATACCGTGGCACCTCGATGTTGTGGTACGATTGCGCCGCCGGCACGGCCGACCGGCCAGGGAGGCGGCTCAGCATGAGCCAGGGCGGGGCCCCACTCGGAGGCGGCGCGGCGTTGCGGGGCGACCTCACCCCGGCGTGGCTATGCTGCGCGTATGTGCTGTGGGTGCACATGCTCTTCTCCATTCACCCTCTCACAAATTTAAAAGGTACAATGGTTGGCCGCAGGTGCAAAGGCAGATGCCTTCTCCTTCCTATCCTCTTCTCTGTCTTGTTTTTCTATATACGTGATGCGCATCTCATAAGATGCAGTTGTGTCTTCAAAAGAGGATCCGAGCGCAGCTATGGTTTGGCAGTATTTTTCCAAATCCCCTTCTCTGTTGCATAAGTTGATGCCCTAATACCTATCCATCTCTCCACTTCCTTCATATCTTGTTAGATCTGTATGTGGTAACATTTCTTTCTCAAATTTCATTTCATAGCTGCATCCCTGGATTTGCATGAGCACGGTGTGATGTTGCAACAACACCCGAGAGCTTCCTGAGGTGGCAATAAAATTCAGAGCACATGTTTGTGTGCTGATACTATGGTTTTTTTAGCCTACACAAATGACTGTATTGAGGATGAATTATTTCTCAGCATATGCCAGTGCTGATGATAAATTCAAGCTATTTCAATCTAAGCATATGCTGATGCCTGTGATGTGCAAGCTTTTTATCTGAGCATATCTCCATGGCAATATTTTTTTTGCATTTAGGTTGAGTATATTCTCATGCTATGGTATATGCAGTGAAGATCATTATTAGTATGAACTCCATTTTCTATTACTTTAAAATTGAAGCACTTTGGCATATGCAGTCATGATCACCATAACATATTGGTCATTGTTTTTGGGAGTAGCGCCCTAGCGCCATTGACCACCGCATGATGCCAACATAATTTTTGCTATCGTGGTCATGCTATGGGCGCATTGGCTCCATGTGTTCTCTTTTAAATTTTTTGATTCTTTATTCTTCATGTTCTCTAGGTTTTGGGGCTGTGCAATGATGAACACTTTTTAGATTGAGATAATGGGATTTTTTTTGTTTGTTCCTACTATTTGTGCATTTATTGCTGAGCCTAAGTCCATTGTCAGTGATATCTTCAATTCACAAAGCTTTTTGGTTGTATTACTGAGCACACCCCATGGCCAATGATGTATCTCCTCCCCATCTTTCTCCACGTTCTTGTAGATCCATTTTTAGGTGCCAACAGCTAATAAATGGCATATTTTTGGAATATATCTTATTTGTTTTCAGAATACAGATGCCTACCCCTGTGAAACACAACACCACAAAGCTTAGGTCTTCCATTGTTCTAATGATCCATTGTTCCTGGATATTTTGCAGGTTGTGTTCATGTGAACAAATTGTCTTCATTGTTTTAAGTTTCCTTTCCAATTTTGTAGTGATCCAGCTGCACTCTAAAAATCTCTATAAATTAAATACTAGGATTTGTCATTTTGTTCATTTTAGCACCAAGTTTGTTAATTTGCCAACAAATACTAGGTTAGCCTTGGAGAAATATGAGGTCGTACTATTGCTGCCTGCTTTGGAAGGGTCGTATGGAAGATTTGGCATCATGCCTACCTCTTCAACAGCAAGGTGAACTTTTGTTTGCCGTACCTTTAATACAAGTTTAGATAACAGAAAGTAGATTAATTCAGTTGAACTTATTGATTTCTCTATCGTGTGTGTTACCACTCTTGCAGCCAGTTGCCTACAGGTTAATGTTACCTGAGTTTTCGCCGCTCTCTGGCATATAGAATCTGCACTATTTTGCCCTTTCATTCAGACACACCCACCTACTTAAATGGCGTCAAACTAAAACATTGTCTGCTCAATGCTCAATGAATATGCAGAATAACCCTTTTTTAGGTCATTTTTTTTGGTTTGGGAACTTACAATAGTAGTGCCAATTTCAGATTTTAGTTTGAGCATGCACAGGTTTTAGGTAGTTTGATTGTCAAAGCTGCTGACAAGGTCTCTTTTTTTGTGCAACTTGATTGCTCAGAGCCCTCCACATGGTTCACCATGGTGGCTGCTCTTTTGGTAAGCCCACTCTGATTCTGCACCTAAGTTCAGAGTAAGGTGATAACCTTAAAAAGTGTAATATTTTTTTGGTGCATCTTCATTAGTCAGGGCCCTCCACGTGGTTGAACATGGTAATATGGTACCTTCCCTTTGGTGAGCCCATTTTGCTTCTACACTGTCCAGTACACCATGCTAAAATTGCATTGTTGTTGTGTTGACATCCTCTTCCAATTAAGTTTCCCCGCTTCCATACTCTAAGGACCTCAAATGTGTACCATATTATATTCTTAGATGATTAGCACATGCAGTCTGTTGATGCTTGGCAGAAAATGCTTTCATCCATTCCTGAGGTCTCCGAGACTGCAATGCTCTTCAAGGTTTGTATATTCTGCTTTTTCGAATTTGATTACTGCATATGCTAATTCCCTAAATTTCTGCAATCCTCAAAGCCCATGGAGTTCACAGAGACAAAAACTGAATATGCTGTCACTGTGCTCAGGCACATTTATGACAGCTGCATTTGTTTTTTTGGCTCCTCACAACGATGATTATGTCCATGTGCTTCTTTTGTTTACCAAAATTTAATTTCCTTTCACGTATTTTTAAGTAGGGTGCAAAACATCACCTGCAGTGTTACATCTGTTGTGCCTCCTCTGATATGAAAACCAAACTTATAAATTATAGTGTGGTGTATACTGACATGTTCAGTGATATCGAGTACACCAATGAATTTATCACATAGATAGTCATGTCCTTTTATTTAAACATACTTACACAACTTACGCTCTGATTATATTACTTCTAACATATTTGATGCCCACTTGAACTTAGTACTTCTATTTCCTCACCAAAAAAAAAACTGTTGCCTAATTCTCACACTTAGCTTATCACATAGATAGTCTAACAGCTGCTTAATGCTTCGCTTAACTTTATCAAGGATTAATGAGAGGATGAACACTACACAGCCTCTTGTCCCTGTGTATGATAACGTCAAATTCTTAGGTTAATGCTTGAGATGTGCCTAATGCTTTGGTTAGCTTTGACAAAAATATTACTATATTTAGGTACAACAGTAATGATTGACCTTCATTGATCGCTGCATCGCACCTTTTCTAATTAAGACCTAAAGCAACACCGTGTTCCACCTTCTCAAAATAAGGTGCTGGTGATTAGCTGGAGAATTTCACAGCAACAAGCTCAAAATCCATAAATGGAAGGCCTGTATTTCTCTCCATTAGTTGCACCTACATGTTTCCTCTATTATGCTTAATTAGCTATTGCGAATCACCTTTTCCCTGTAAAAATTTATGGAAAGTAGAGTGGTCGACACTTGGTTTTAAGGAATATGAGGTCGACCTACACTCCCGGTGTTTCAATTAAGATGTGGTCACTACAGTAGATCAAATAATGCCACTTCATTCGTTTCTAAGGCTACTCTTATCCACTACATTCTCTCTGTTTTTTTATTGTGGTGGATTCATTGTACTGGGTGGTAGGTTTAGTTTATCATTTTGTTCTTCTTTCAATACCTTAGAGAGTATGTTGTCTGCTGCATCTCTAGGAGTTCCTTGCTGTTAATGCAGTGAAGCACAGTTCCTGTATATTCAAGAATTTAAACCACTCCAGTCTTACTAAATTGTTTCCCCATGCTGTACCTCTGTTCTGTCGTTGAGGAAACTTACCTATGCTAATTTGGGACACAACTGCATACTACTATGTGATACATGCATTTATTTTATAAATTTCATTCGTGCATACTGCTTTTCCCTTGCACATTTGAGTACTTCCTGCCTCTCCAAACCTCTGATGCTCAGTGCAAGTGATGGAAATATTTTTTTCTCTATAGCTTGTAATGAAAACGTATTATCCATGCCACAAGACAAGATAATGTATTTGTTTCGTTGCCTGCTTCAATTCTTGCAAAGGATGCCATTTTTCTACATCACTATCTATAGATAGGGCTGTTGCTATGTCTACCTGCTCAATTTTCCATATTTCCTTTGCACCAGAGATCCCTGTACGAGATTTCCTGCTTCGTGGTAGGCATGTCTACATGCTCAAGTTTCTGTATTTCCTTTACACCAGAGATCCATGTATTAAATTTGGTGCTTCCTGCTAGGCATACAATCCTAGATAAGGTCTACACATATAATTTCTACCTCACATACTAGATGAGGCTAACAACGTGTGCTTCTTTGTAGGCCTTATTTGGCTGGGAAACATTAGATGTAACAAAACATACATGTTTGACCCAGTAGAGATTCATGGTGAGGATTTTATCTAATTCTTTTTTTTACATGATCAGTGATTTTTATGGTACATAACCTGATTTGATTCAATTCGATTATATCCGTTGTGGTCTCCAGGTGGGACACTGATGCTGATTTGATCATTGTCGCCACTGCATGGTTGCTAAATATTATTTCAATGTTTTTCTTACATGATCTGCCCCTCCTGACATGGTAGTTTAGCATAAACTGAATCAGATAAGGTAAGGCCTATGGTTCACATTTGCAACCTTTTTGAAATGCTGGGCAAAATTTTGTTTCTCTCTCATTTCTCTTTCTACCCATTATGACAGCCAACTATTTCCTTCAGGTATACATTCCTGCCAGTTCATCCATCAGAACAGAGAGGAAAGTCCTCATTATTCAGGTTGGAGTTGAGACCCAATCTCTTGCATATTTGATTGGTTCATAATAGCGCTCTTAAACTTTTTTTGGTGGCCATTTGTTTTCGGTGGATGTAATTCTACACAATCCTCTTCTTCATTTTCTACAGACAATCCTAGACAATATAGGCTTAACGACAATGACAACAACCTCTGATGAAGCTGGAAACCGAGCTACATTTACACCACTCCCTCCAACAAGAATGGTAGAGTAATGTTTCAGCTTATACTCCACGCCTTCTCAGCCTGTTCACTGTGTAATATCCAAGCAATTACTCTTCCACTAACTCTTGCAAAGACCAAATGCCTAATTGTAAACTTATGCAAATGCATATCTACTTAAGTAATACAATTATTGTAAGGACAGCTCTGTATAATAACTGTAATTATGCTTCGAACAATAAATAGCCTACTTCATGCCTTAAGATCTTATTTCATTCCCTGATGCTTAGAAATGCATATTGAAAATAATTGATCAATTAACCTCGGCACTGAAATAAATGACTTTAGCACTGAGATATAATCTATAATGCTCTCCATCAACCTACCTATATTATCTCACGCAACATAATCCCTTGTCCTCGCACGCCAGGGCGCACCCCTACCACTACGATCTAAACTGTGAAATGTATTTCATTTCCCCGTCTTACTTGCAAAAATATATTTAGTTCTATGTCTACTACACATCTTGCCTATTTATCTGCCGCAAGAAGAAACGAATGCGCGCGCCCCAGATACTAGTAGAGAACTATATAACATGTGGGAGAAGATGGAAAAATGAGTTCGGAAGGCTGCTTCAAATGTGCTTGGACTGACCGAAGGGATTGGATGCAAACACTTGGTGGACAAATGAAGATATACAAAAGGCTATTAAGGAAAAGAAGGGATGCTATAAGCGCTTATACCATGATAGGTGTGCAGAAAACATATATAAAGAAGTACAAGGTGGCAAAGATGACTACAAAATGAGCAGTGAGTGAGGCAAAGGGGACAGGCCTACGAGGACCTACCAATGATTGATTACAAATTGAAGGAAGGAGAGAAGGAAATTTATAGGATGGCTAGGGCTCGTGACAGGAAGACAAGGAATTTCAACCAAGTGAAGTGCATAAAGGACGATAAGAGGGAGCTGCTCTTGGTGAATGGAGATGAGATCAAACATATATGGCAAGAGTATTGTGATAAATTGTTCAATGGTTACAATGAGAACACCACCATTCATTTGGACATTTCATATGATGACACCAGTAGGCGCTTTATGAGGAGGATTCAAGAATCGTAGGTCAGAGAAGCATTGAAAAGGATGAGGGGGGGGGGGGGGGGGCAAAGAGATGGGCCCAGATAGTATTCCAATCAAAGGTGTGGAGATGTCTGGGGGATATAGCTACAACAATATCTTTCGATCGAACAAGATGGCTGAGGAGTGTAGAAGAAGCATACTGATACCAATCTACAAGAACAAGGGAGACATCCAATATTGTACTAATTATTATGGAAAAGTAACCACACTATGAACCTGTGGGAGAGAGTCATCGAGCAGTGTCTACGAGGATTGACACAGAAATCTACAAAACAATTTGGTTTCATGCTCGGAATGTCAAGCACAAAAGCAATTTTCTTAATAAGACAAGTTGTGGAGTGGTTTAGGGACCAGAAGAGGGACCTACACGTGGTTTACATTGTCATGAAAAAGGCTTATGACAAGATACCAAGGAATATTACGTGGTAGGCTTTGGACAACATAAAGTCCCAACAAAATGTGACCCTCATCAAGGACATGTGTGACATCAAGGACAACAATATCTTTAACGAGATGTTGTGGAGGATTTAGTCCCACCTTGGTTGTTTAGAGTGGGCTAGACCAACATATAAGGCTTCTATAGTCCATCCCACTATCTCCGGGGTAACCCTTTTACACGAAGTGAGGACAAAAGCGTAAGTGGGATGGTGTGGTTCACCCAACGTGCAGAGTGGATTTGAGCTATTTGAACTTCGAGGCATTACAAATGGTATAAGATCTGACCTTCATGGTCAGGGGCACGTACATGGGGCTCATGGTTGTAGGCCCTGTGGCGTGCACGACATGGCACGTGGCGACACTGAATGCACGGTTGCATGCGATAAAAGGGAACATTCTAGGTTATCGTTTGCCCGATTGTGTGTGTTGGGCCAATGAGGACGTAGGGCCTTAATTTAGACATGGGGTGTATGTGGCATCCGATCCAGTTTAGAATTTCGTCCATAGTGCCCCATGTGCATGTTACTGAGATGTAGTGGAGGTTTAGTCCCACCTTGGATGGTAATCTGTTACTTCTTGACTAGAATAAGTACTACATCAAGGATCTGCCTGGAGCCCATATACCTTGGTGTGTGTGTTGTTTGTTGATGATGTAATGCTAGTTGATGAAAGCCAAAAATGAGGAAATAGGAAATTATAGTTGTGGCGACAGACCCTTGAGTCTAAAGGTTTTACATTAAGCAGAAATAAAACCGAATACATTAGATGCGACTTTGGCTAGCTGCAAAGGAGAAGGGAGATGTGAGTTTGGAAGGTCAAGTAGTGCCTAAGGACACCTTTCGTTATCTATGATCAATACTATAGAGGGATGGAGATATATGTGCGGGTCCAAACATGCCATTAGTGTGGTTTTGGTGGTCAATTGACAACTTTGCCACCCCAAGACATTATATTTGAATGCCGAACAAACAAGGTGAAGAAATCCAAGACCACTGAAGAATTTTATGCACTAGATGCTTCATAATGTGCACCGCATTCTTACCTTGAATGCACTAGAGAATTCAACATCACCAAGGCCTAGGTACCGATGTTGGCTCAGTTAATTATGAGCACCAAATAAATGGATCAAGAGAAGAGCACATTTCCTTCACTCACTAGAAGGTTCAGTGGTGCGTTGGATACGTACTTCACTATGCTATTGTAGTCCATCTTTCGAAAGTGTGTTTTTAAAGCAGCTAGAATGTCTCGTGGACAACAACATCGAAGAGACTATAGTGCAAAGATAGAGCTAACACACACACCAGATAATTTGGTGCGTGCACTGGAACGATAGGTGGATCATCTGATGACATGGCCAGATTTGCAATAGCAAGCCCGATGACTAGTTGGATTCCATGCACTGGATATTCTAGCGATGACATAAAGTGTGCACTTAGATTGTTCGGTGCATGCAGCTCTTGAAGTGCATTGTCCAGTTTCTTTTCTTAGGGCTATAAATATGCTCCTACTAGACATTTGGTTGTTAGGGAAACTAATAATAGAGAGCTGCACTGTTCAAGATATGAGACTAAAAATTAAGGAAATTAGGATAGGGGTTATCACTTGTTTAGTGTTTGTTTAGTGTACGTTTTAGTATCTGCAAAGTTGGCCATTGTTTTAAACAACGCCAACCAAAAGCCACCACTCTTAGGTCTTCAAAGTCCCTTTATTATTATATGTAGTACTTCATTACTACAAATCTTGACGTCACTGTCGGTTCTAACCACGTACCAACAGTGATAGGACCAAATCACGCTAATATTCGAGTTGTCATTGCTGGGTCACGTCACTGCCACATCACTGTCAGTTTTAGCCACGAACCAGCAGTGAAAATGGGTCATCCATTGCACGAAAAAAAGTCATAACTTATACTCATATGATGTCTGAAGATGAACTTTATATCAAACAACTTTGTAGTTTAACCTTTTTTGATTTGAGGTAGTTCGGATGTCCAAATATAAACCACAAGATTTTTTTTAAGTTAATACAAAGGAGTCCATATGTTCCATAGTCATAAGTTGGTGTGTAATGGTGGTTAATTATCTCGGATGGAGAAGCATCCAAAACAAAAGTTTTAGATCTTGAAAAGTTAGGTAACTTTGTAGTTCGCAACATTTTTATTTAAAGTCGTTATGATGCTTCTCTATTTGATTTGCAAGATTTCATAAGTTAATATCAACTCAAGCCATATGTTCCATACATATAAGTGAGTGTGCAGTGGTAGTTAAGGATGTCAGATGAAGAAGCGACCAAAACAAAAGTTGTAGATCTCAAAAAGTTATGCAACTTTATAGTTGACAATTTTTTCATTTGAAATGATCTAACTAAAATTATATTTAATTTAAAAATTTGAAATTCCAATCTTTCAAACGACCTCGGATGGAGAAATCGTGTGACTTGTGACTAGTTAGTAGGGGCTCCTCGGTATTAAAATTTTGTCCCTATTTTTAGCACGTTTTATAAAATTTTTGCAAACTACATCAGCGTTGGTTCTTGAACTGACAGTGATAACCGAAGTCATCATTCTTTAGTTTGGTTGTGTCGCTAAAATCCGGTAATGATAGGGAGGTTTGAACCGGCAATGATTATGGGTAGTGCTCATGCCATCAAACAATGGCATGCGAGCTACCTATGCTATGAAACAATGGATTCGGCTAGGGGATTTTGTCCCCACAAATGAAGGGCGGCCATGTTCGGCTACTCCACTCAGCCATGATTTTAATTTCTTTTCAGTTATAAAATAGTGTTTTTCTCTCAGAACAAATCAGCATTAAGCGAACAAACTCCCACATCCTTTCGGTACTCCGCCATTCTCTCAGCTTCTTTCTACAATAATTATTATGCATCTGCCTCCTCTATGACTCTTCCCTTTGCCTCTTGCTTTGTTGGATGTTGCTTTGCCTCATGCGCCACTACTATTGTTCTGATCTCTGCTTCGTTCTATATGCTTACTTGTTGGTTGGTTCTCTAGCTTTATATAGTATTGATATACTTAGAGTGTATCGGTCCTGGATTTAATTAATACACATAACTGCTACACTGCATACTGAGTTGACTAAGCTCAACTAGTTTCGTTTGGCTAGTTAATCACTAATGGAGACTAATCAGATGGTCGGTCCTGTGGTGACGACTAGGATCTAGTAGACGGTTTGGAAACATTCATATGTTATGGACAGTTAAGTATTTCAAACATTAAATGTGATAAAATGGATTATACATTTTTATTTCTTTAGATGGAATATTACTGTAGGTGCACTAGGTTTAGGTAAATAAAAGATATTTTGGACAATGATGCAAAAGAGAACAGGGCATGAGTGGTATACAGTGTTTGTTGACTGTATTTCATGTACTGTTGATTACAGGAGAAGTTGTTCCTTTTGTTAATCAGTGCTACTATACACAGCTATAGGTTGATGGATTAATTGCCTCACTAAAGAATGAAATAGAGAATAACCCGATTCATGTAGTGGTTTTGCATTTGCAGAAGCAAGTCAAAGGCATGTCGTTGACCACTGCCACTTATACAAAAGCACATTTTGTGTACCAAGGAACCCATGACTGACAAATTAAAGTGAAAGTAAATTTGACTGAACGAGTTGTTTCTTTTCTTGGGCATTCTGAGTATATTGAGAGTTTTTTCTGTTACCTATAGAAAGGGGCCGGTCGGGGAGAATTGACACAGCTAGAAATTTTCGCGGCGTTGCCGCTTATGGCCATCAGTTGAAGCCATGTATGACCACTATTGGATATTTGTTTTTGATTTGTAGTTAAACACATCAGTACGAGTAGTGGTAGCTGAATCATTCTTTGTGCAATGTGTTAGTTTTTTTTCGTGTTTTTTTAAATTATCGTTTGTGGATGAGGGTATATGTTAGCCGCGGATTTTCTATTTTATTGTATATATTTTTCGAGTCCTGTAAAGATCCAGCACGAATCTTTTTTTTAATTATTAATTTATTTATTGAGCGCGGGATAATAATTTGTTGAAATGTTTCAAATTTGTCTCAAAATTTTTTAGTGTTTGAAAACATCCCATAGCATCGTAAAGTAGGCACGGAACAAATTTTGTAATTTTCGGTTCAATATTTTGATTTGTAGAAATTATGGAAGGTGTCTTTGTTAATTAAAAGAGGCTATTTTGAATCATTTCAAAATTATTTATTTTCCAAGTTTAATATTTTTTATACATAGAGTACATGATGGAGAGTCTACACAAAAATTTTCATGATTTTAGGAGCTAAAATTATTTTTGTATGAAATAAACAAAATCAGCATGTAATGGGATTTAATAAAAGAAACAAAAAGGAGATGGCCATTTGGGCCGAATCTGGCCCAGCTCAGCCCGCACGGTGGCAGGCCGGCCCATACAATGGCTGGGATGGCGGGTTTATTTCGTAAAACTTGAAGGGCTTCTTTGCAAGAAAATCTATGAGAGGGAATGGACTGCGGGTTAATTTCGCTAGAGTTCGAGAGCTTTTTTGCAAAATGGCCAGAAAACGCCCAATCTGGGCCGTCCGGCTGCCCGATCGGACGGCCGAGAATGGGCTGCGATGTGGCCACGCTGGGAGGCCTGGGAATGGTGTGCGGTTCGTATTAAGTAGATAAATTGAATGAAGAGTGAAAAAAATAGAAAATCAAATACATAAGCTAGCGATTCAGCAGCAGTTTTTTTTTTTTTTGCTTGTTCCATTCTATGATTGTGCGAACTAGTGAGCAGCATTGTCTACTACTTGCATTTAATTTACCAGCCCGTCTACGTATGTATCAGTGCTGTAACCTATCTAAACTCCCAGAATTACAGTGAGCACAAATGAGTTGCTGAATGTTGTGGATCCAGCAGTGTGTACTGCATATATGTATATAATATCGCCGTGGCTCTAATATAAATGTACAGATGCATATTAATTCTAGCTATTTCATGCACACACACACACACACGTACTGGACATGGATTATTAATCTTGGAATTAAAGTAGTAAACCAAAACACATATGGCCGCGCCGTGGCCTGGAAGTTAGGCACATACTACGTACGGTACGGCCGGCTGATGACGAAACGAGAAAGGAAACAAAAAAGGATGAGGACTGTAGGAAGAAACGAGTAGAGTAGAGTAGTGCGTACTCGGCGGCGGAGGCGAACTGGTAGAGGCGGCCGCGCGGGGAGAAGACGACGAGCGCGACCTCGGCGTCGCACAGCACCGACAGCTCGTACGCCTTCTTCAGGAGCCCGTTCCGGCGCTTCGAGAACGTCACCTGCCGGCTCGTGTTGTCCTCAATCCGCCGCATCTCGCGCCGCCCGCGCCGCCCCTTCTTGTTGGCGGCGGCGTTCTCGTCGGGTGCCGCCGCCGGCGCATCCACGTCCATGGCAGCCGCTGCCGGTGGTGGTGGATAGATCTGCATATGCGTTGCCGCGCGCTGCCGGCGGCGAATCGGAGCGGATGGGGAGCTGCTGCTGCAGGTGCCTGCCGGGCTTAATCTGGTAGCCTTGGGGATTTGCAGTGGGGAACATATATTTAGGCTCCGTTTAGTTTGAAAATTTTTCTTCTCTCCCTGTCACATCGATTGTACTTTCCGTCTATATGAAGCACTAAATAAAATAGCACCTGTTGTATGTTTATACTTTTTACCTGTCTATCTCGAGATGAATCTTTTGAGTCTACTTGGGCCATGATTGGACAAAAGTTGTCAAATACAAACGAAAGTGCTACAGTGCATTTTTTCCCTAACTTTTTCTCAACTAAACACAGCCTAAGTGTAAACCAACCATTTCGTGTAAACTTACAAACTTCTAATTTAAGTCATATGATGTTGATTCAAGGGACGCAAGGAGATTAGGTAATTTTATGCTTAACCGCTCGCTCTAAATCACACATTTGCAAATACCCCCTTCCACCTCTCCTCCGTGACTCGTTGGATCAATATTATGTGGCTTAGATTAGAAGTTTGCATAGTTACACGAAATGGTTGGTTTACACTGGATAGCTTGCCTTTTGTAGGGATGCGATTTTTGTTTGTGGAGGGAAAAAAGGACAGTTTTTATTACTCAGAAAGGAAAGGGTCGAGGAGCCACAAATGGCAACAGCTGGCGAATCCCCCCTGGCCTGGCCATCATCATTCACATGGCTTTCCTTCCTCCAACAAAAAATCCTCCAAATATTTCCACATGTGTTTTCCCAGAGATCCTGATTCCTGAAAGTGACACGTCTCCTTTAACTGTATATGTGGAATTATTGTTGTTGGGGGGTTGGTTGAAAACCATAGGAGTACTTCTATACACGTACTATTAGCCATTTAGCCATCCCCAGCAAGGGCGACTATAACGACTAAATGGAGGGTGGTTGAAAACCTTCATACTTCTATGCGTTCACTTTATTTGATGCACTTCACCCAAATAATCACCTCCCCCGCATTGTGACGACCCTCTCCATCTCCCTCGCGTCTGCCGCTCACCGCACCGTGCCTCTTCTCCTCCCTCGGCGTCGTCGTCGTGCCCCCTCATACATCACCACCAACAACTCATCTCTACCTGAACACACCGAGATCTAGTGCATCGTCGCCTCCCTCACCGAGATACAGCTCGCTGGACTTGCCTTCTTCCTCTGGCGGGTTAGGGGCGGACCGTTGAGGGAGCGGAACCAAACAACACTAATATCGGTGGGGAGCCTGAAGGACCTGGAGGAAGCGGAAGGAATAGGAAGTAGGTTGAGAGCACTGCCAAAGGGTGCTTAACGGGGTGTTAGACTGCTTCGCTCCATGTTTTTTCAGCATCATTCCATGTCTATTTTTTTTGCCAAACAAGTCCACCTCTACACACGCTACTCGAGAAAAAAGGTGGAGTTGTGAGAACACCTGAAGATGTGCTCAAGAAAAAAATGAAGTTTGTGGAGCTTTTCCATAGCGAAGTTTATAGAGCAGAGTTGTGAATGAGCAGTCCTAAACACCCATAAAACTCACTGGCTTTAGTCTAATCTCAATGTAGTTTCATACCTATTAAATAGAGTGCCCCATCAGCATTTTCATAAAACTGTGATGAGAGAGAAGGCAAATGTTTTACCCATGAAACATATCCGTACTGTTTCTAAAACATTGGAAACGCTGTGAAATACTTTCATCGTGACTTTTTAAGAGAGATGATAAGAACCCATGAATAGTAAAATAAATGAAGAAAATATGCCATAAAACTTTATACCGTGAGAAAGACCCGTTCTACATCAAAGTTTTATGTGTTGAAAACTAAGAGATGAAACTTATCATCAAGCTCGCCTTATCAGGGGGGTGTTTAGATGTACTTAGTTGTAAATTGGAAGTACTGTAGCAACGTCTTAATTTTTTAATAAGTGTCTAATCATGAGTCAAGTAGGTTTAAAAGATTCGTGAGACAACGTTTTGACAAGTTGTCAAATTTGTTTTAGTTTTTATCTACATTTAATGCTTTATATATATATATCTAAAAGTTGACGTGACTTGGAAGTTTAAAATATTTAGGCCCCGTTTAGTTTGGGAGAAGTGAGGAAAAACCGCACTGTAGCACTTTCGTTTGTATTTGACAACTTTTGTCCAATCATGACCCAAATAGACTCAAAAGATTCATCTCGATCTAATCAGGTAAAAAGTACAAACATGCAACAGGTGCTACTTCATTTAGTGCTCCATACAGATGGAAAGTACAATTGATATGATGGGGAGAGAGAAGGAAATTTGGTGAACTAAACACCCCCTTAAACGGGCCTTACTAAGTGCAGTAATAAAATATAGAAAATTGGCAGCAGTGCCGTGTGGGCTGGTCCTCGTGGGCCGTGTCAGCGTGGGGGTTGGGTGGCGGGTCGCACGTCGCTGCTGCGGGTGCGGGGTGGTCCTGCTCCGCGTGTCTTGCTATGGCTGGTTCGTCCGTACGACGGCCCCCTGCAACCGTACACCTGTGGGCTCCACGCAAGCAATAGCCTCCTGCCACGTCGGGGCTGCGATTGGTGGCACAGTGGCACTTGAACACAACACAACACAAATCTCAACATCCCAGCTTTACATGCATGACCAATCTCCACTAACGGGTCACAAATTCCATGCAATAAGGAAAAAAAAATTCTAGGTTTCTTCTAAACCAAATTTAATTTATAGAAAACAACATTAGCATGTATTGCTCTAAATATTAACTGTGTTATTTTATACATCATAAATATTAATCACTTTTCATAGAATTTAGTCAAACTTAATATCATTTAGTTTAAAAATATATTTCCTCCGGCCCCAAAATTTTTGCCGTTTTCATTTCCTGATAAACAACTTTGACTAAATATATAATAAAAATATTAATAATTATAATAAATAATTAGTACTATTAGATAGATCTTTGAACCTATTCTTAATAAGTTTATTTTGTGTTATAAATGTTATACGTAAAATCGAGTCAAGTTTATTGTCGGTTACCAAAGTTAGGGGTACCCAACTTCGATGCAAAAAAGCTCATTCCCAACTTGGCTTGGCCCAAGTAAGGCCAGTGAAAGCCCACGAAGGCCGCGTCTACAGAGGCCCACGACATCATTCCACTAATGACAGCCTCCTCGGGAGAGCGGCGTCGTCGGCGCCCAATTCTCCGATTCGCCCGAGCCTCCTCGGGAGAGCGGCGTCCTCGGCGCCCAAGTCTCCGATTCGCCCGAGCATCCTCGGGAGAGCTCGGGAGAGCGGCGTCCTCGGCGCCCAATTCTCCGATTCGCCCGAGCCTCCTCAAGAGAGCTCGGGAGGCGGCGTCCTGGGCGCCCAATTCTCCGATTCGCCCGAGCCTCCTTAGGAGAGCTCGGGAGGCGGCGTCCTCGGCGCCCAAACCTCCGATTCACCCGAGCCTCCTCAGGAGAGCTCGGGAGGCGGCGTCCTGGGCGCCCGATTCTCCGATTCGCCCGAGCCTCCTTAGGAGAGCTCGGGAGGCGGCGTCCTCGGCGCCCAAGTCTCCGATTCGCCCGAGCCTCCTCGGGAGAGCTCGGGACAGCGGCGTCCTCGGCGCCCAATTCTTCGATTCGCCCGAGCCTCCTCAGGAGAGCTCGGGAGGCGGCGTCCTCGGCGCCCAAGTCTCCGATTCGCCCGAGCCTCCTCGGGAGAGCTCGGGAAAGCGGCGTCCTCGGCGCCCAATTCTCCGATTCGCCCGAGCCTCCTCGGGAGAGCTCGGGAGGCGGCGTCCTCGGCGCCCAAGTCCCCGATTCGCCCGAGCCTCCTCGGGAGAGCGGCGTCGTCGGCGCCCAAATCTCCGATTCGCCCGAGCCCCCTCCGGAGAGCTCGGGAGGCGGCCTCCTCGGCGCCCAATTCTCCGATTCGCCCGAGCCTCCTCGGGAGAGCTCGGGAGAGCGGCGTCGTCGGCGCCCAAATCTCCGATTCGCCCGAGCCTCCTCCGGAGAGCTCGGGAGGCGGCCTCCTCGGCGCCCAATTCTCCGATTCGCCCGAGCCTCCTCGGGAGAGCTCGGGAGGCGGCGTCCTGGGCGCCCAATTCTCCGATTCGCCCGAGCCTCCTCGGGAGGGCTCGGGCGGGAGAGCGGCGTCTCGTCCTCGGCGCCCAAACCTCCGATTCGCCCGACCCTCCTCGGGAGAGCTCGGGAGGTGGCGTCCTGGGCGCCCAAGTTTCCGATTCGCCCGAGCCTCGCCCGAAGCCTCCTCGGGAGAACTCGGGAGAGCGGCATCCACGGCGCCAAAGTCGGCATCCAAGGCACGGGTGATGTCAGCGGAGCAATCTTGGACCACAAGAAATCTCTCTGACCACTTTACAAGCACTGTCCCGTCAGGCGAGACTCTCGACGCGACTGTGCTTCGCACGCCCCTGATGGCCATACCACCTGTCGGGATTTCCCTGACAGCAGATTTGATGAGCCCACTACGACCGTCCTCCACGGTATGGTCTACGGTGCGCTGCCCCGCTTCGGGAAAGGCGCCCACTGCGCCGTCCACACGAAAGGATGAGCACGCCTTCAAGATCCCGAGCCTTGGGAAACAACGCCCCAAGATTTGATGGGCCCACTACGACCGTCCTCCACGGTATGGTCTACGGTGCGCTGCCCCGCTTCGGGAAAGGCGCCCACTGCGCCGTCCACACGAAAGGATGAGCACGCCTTCAAGATCCCGAGCCTTGGGAAACAACGCCCCAAGATTTGATGGGCCCACTACGATCGTCCTCCGCGGTGTGGTCCACGGTGCGCCGCCCCGTTTCGGGAAAGACGCCCACTGCGCCGTCCACACGAAAGGACGAGCGCGCCTTCAGGATCCCGAGCCTCGGGAAACAGCGCCCCAAGGTGATTCTCCCTCTTGTCACATCGTACGGAAGGATAGCCGGCAGGTGTGAACGCACCAAAGTCGAGCGGACCACGACGGCCATATCCAGAAGACCCAGAGAGCCGACGACAAGACATGGTCAGACGACTGTTTCTACCTTGGAACTCGCGAACCAAGATAGCCATACCCATGCCCCGAAGACACGGAGAAAAGGCAGCAGCTAGTCAAACGGAGAACAGCGATTCCTCACTATTTTAATAGGTAGCGTCGTAGCCGCCTTTGCCTCTTCCTTGCGGCTATAAAAGGGAGGGCAGAGACCAGCTTTAGAAAGAGAGGACAGACGAACGAAGAACGGACGGAGAAGTTCCAAGTTCTCACCCACAGCATACGACTTGTAAACACTTAGACACTCACAAGAGACCTGGGAGCACTTCCCTCTCTCGACTAGCTTGTAACCCCTACTACAAGCACCCCGGTGCAAGGCAACACGACTCTCCTCTCCACTGGACGTAGGGCTTGCTCGGCCTGAACCAGTATAATCCCCGTGTTCCCCCTTGCACACCATCCGTAGCCTCAACCGCAAAACACATATTTACTAGCCGGTGTTAGCCTCGCCAAAACTAGCACCGACAGTTGGCGCGCCAGGTAGGGGCCTTTTGCGCGTTGACATAGGTTTCGGATGGCAACCAGCTCCACCACGCTTCCCGCTGGCACGGAACTCCGGTTCGGGACTCTCGAGTTCATGGCCACTGGCCATGGGCTCGAGATGAACCTGCGCCCGACCGGGCCCCGTGTCACGGTCGTCCCGACTCTGGCCCCGCAGACGGCCGGAGAAAGGACCCCCGCCACGCTTCCGCCCGCCTCGGAGGACGGGGGAAACGTTGCACGCCGCCCTCGGCGAATCAGGAGGGGGAGGCGCAGTGGTGCCAACCAGCCTCCCGCCGCGGGAGATGCGACTCACCAGGCAACTCCAACGGGCGTAGCCAATACTGCGCCGACCGCGATCCCGGAATCTCCGGCACCAGCGGTCACGCATCCGCTTACCGCCCGAGGGACGGGCGAGGGCGGAAACGCGACGCCAGCCGATTTTTCTCTCCGCCCTCACCGGCAGAGGAGAACGGCGCCGTCGTCCTTCTTTGGGCTTCAGAGCGCCATGGACGCTCACGTGTGTGCAGTTCATGCATTATTGCACGAACTGTCGGACACTCCGGTCCAGCGCCTCGAGCACCAAGACAGCCTCGTGGGAGACCACGTGGCATCCTCACCGCCATCCCCTGGGGAAAGTGCCAGGACACACGGCGGTGGGGAAACAGACACCACCGCCAACCTCACCCCTCGACAACGCTCGGAGGGGGGGAATCGTTATGACCGGAACTCGCCTCGTCGCAGCTACAGCGACGATGATGACAAATTCTGGGCAAATGTGGACAACGCCGCCCACACCAACGACTCGGGGGAGAACGCACCGAGCGTCGTCCCCAGCTCACAGTGGACCTACATCGACCCCTCTCGGGAGTGCTACAACTTGACGCACCCTGATGAGGGGCGAGTAGAGGATGTCCACTCGGGGGGCGACGACGACATACCCCCTCCGTCGCATCCCCAGCACGAACAAGTCACGCCCCCTCCAGCGGCCCCGAAGCCCTCGCGGTCAGCCCCGCCGCTGGGTCAGGGGGCAGGAACCTCTCGCTCCGCACCTCAAACCCCGGAGCTAGAGCAGCTCCGGGAGCTTGAGGCACGGATGGACGAGGACCGCTTGCGCCTCACCCAGCTGCGAGCTACGCTGGAGCTTGGCGAGCGGCAAACCGATGGAGGAGCAGCTCGGCGTCGAGCCCGAGATGTCCAGGCCCGAATCATCGCTGACGACAGGGCCGAGACACCAGGGGTCGCCCCCCGAGCAAGCCGAAAGCTCGCGGAAGCAGCCATGCTACTCCGAAGCATACCTGAGCCCTCCTCCGAGGAGGCGCGACAGCTCAGGAATCAGCTCAAAGACCTCCTGGAGGATGCCGCCGTCCTCCAGGCGGAAAGTTCAGCGTCGCGACACCCTGGCGCCGAAAGTCACCAGCATGGTGGCATAGCACGTCACAAGCGCGAAGCCTCGGTTCGACCCGAGGCTCCAAGGGCTCCGCCAGTCCACCAACGGCTTGGCAAGGACGTCGACGTCCGAGCCATCCTACAAGCCCGCGGTCGGCGAAAGACTGACGGAGCCGCGCGCGCGGCTACAGCGTCCATCGGGGCGGGCGCTACGACTCGGATGAGGATCGTGAACCCTCACCCGAGCCCTCGGGACCACGCGTCTTCAGCGAGGCCATCCAGAGGGCCAAGTTCCCGTCCCGATTCCGACAACCCACCAACATAGCCAAGTACTCGGGGGAAACTAACCCCGAACTCTGGTTAGCGGACTACCGCCTTGCGTGCCAACTTGGCGGCGCGCAGGATGACCTCATCATCATCCGCAACCTCCCCCTGTTCCTCGCCGATTCCACAAGAGCTTGGCTGGAACACCTTCCCCCACGAAAGATCTTCGACTGGAGCGATCTGGTCAAGATATTCGTAGGAAACTTCCAGGGCACGTACGTACGCCCTGGTAACTCCTGGGACCTCCGCAGCTGCAAGCAGAAACCGGGCGAGTCCCTCCGGGACTACATCCGGCGCTTCTCCAAACAGTACAACGAGCTGCCCCAGGTCGCCGACTCCGATGTCATCGGAGCATTTGCCGCAGGAACCTCCTGCAAAGAGCTCGTTCATGAGCTCGGACGCCGGACACCCACCAGTGTCTCTGAACTCATGAAGATCGCTACCAGCTTCGCCTCAGGGGATGAGGCGGTAGGAGCCCTCTTCTCCGACCCCAAGGGCAAACGGAAGGAGGAGGCCCCCGAGGGCACCTCTTCCCGAGGACCGAACAACAAGAAGAAGAAGGGGAAAGGAAAGGCCCCACTCCGTGATGACTCCCTCGTGGCGGCCACCGAACCCAAGAGGGAACGACCCCCTCGAGGCCGCTTCGACGACATGCTCAGCAAGCCGTGCCCTTATCACCAGGGTCCAGTACATCACACACTCGCACAGTGTGTGATGCTCAAGAAGCACTACAGCCGGCAGCCGTTCAAGGACGACGCCGGCAAGAAGCCCGCCAGGGATCAGGAGGACGAGGGCGGGAAGGACGATGAGTTCCCGCCCATCGACAAGTGCCTCATGATCTTCGGGGGGCCCGGGACCGCCCCTACGCCGCGGCAGCGAAAGCGCGAGCGCAGGGAGGTCTACTCCGCCGGACCAGCGACACCATGCTTCCTTGACTGGTCCCACGACGCTATCACCTTCAGCCGGGACGACCACCCAGACTACGTCCCATCGCCGGGACGCTACCCACTTGTTGTCGACCCCGTCGTCGGCAACACGAGGCTCTCCAAAGTCCTCATGGACGGAGGCAGCGGCCTCAACATTCTCTACGCTGAGACCCTTGACTTAATGGGGATCAGTCGCTCGCTCCTCCGGGCCACGACGTCCCCATTCCACGGGATAGTGCCCGGAAAGAGCGTGCAACCCCTCGGGCAGATCGATCTGCCCGTCTGCTTCGGGACTCCTGACAACTTCAGGAAGGAGCCCCTGACATTTGAAGTGGTAGGCTTCCACGGCACCTACCACGCCATCCTCGGGAGGCCATGTTACGCAAAGTTCATGGCAGTTCCGAACTACGCCTATCTCAAGCTCAAGATGCCAGGGCCAAAAGGGGTGATTACCATCAGCGCCTCCTACCAGCACGCGTACCAGTGCGACGTCGAGTGCTGCGAGTACGCCGGCGCGTTGGTGGAGTCAGAAGCCCTCATGACCGACCTCGACAAGTTGGAAAAAGAGGTCCCCGACCCCAAGAAGGCCACAGGCACCTTTAAGTCCGCTGAGGGGGTGAAGGATGTCCTCCTCGACCCGAACTCCCCCAACGGCAGGGCGCTGAAGGTCAGCGCCACCCTCGACCCAAAATAGGAGGCAGTGCTCGTCGACTTCCTCCGCAAACACGCCGACATGTTTGCGTGGAGCCCCTCGGATATGCCAGGCATCCCGAGGGAGGTCGCCGAGCACTCCTTAGACATCCAGGCCGGATCCAAGCCGGTGAAACAACGCCTGCGCCGATTCGACGAGGAGAAGCGCCGGGCCATCGGGGAGGAGGTGCAGAAGCTTTTGGCGGCTGGATTCATCAAGGAGGTCTTCCATCCACAATGGTTAGCAAATCCTGTTTTGGTTAAAAAGAAAAATGGAAAATGGAGAATGTGCGTCGATTACACTAGTTTAAATAAAGCTTGTCCTAAGTATCCATTTCCATTACCTCGCATTGACCAAATAGTAGATTCTACTGCTGGCTGTGAGCGGCTTTGCTTTCTTGATGCTTATTCCGGTTACCATCAGATCCGAATGAAAGAGTCCGACGAATTAGCGACCTCTTTCATCACTCCTTTCGGCACATATTGTTACGTAACCATGCCATTTGGCCTCAAAAACGCGGGAGCAACTTACCAGCGTTGCATGCTCAAAGTTTTTGGGGACCTCATCGGGCGAACCGTTGAGGCTTACGTAGACGATATAGTGATAAAATCCAGGAAGGCGAGTGACTTAGTAGCCGACCTAGAAAAGGCATTCGACTGCCTTCAAAAGAAAAACATAAAGCTAAACCCCGAGAAGTGCGTTTTCGGGGTCCCACGGGGCATGCTCCTCGGGTTCATTGTTTCCGAGCGTGGCATCGAAGCCAACCCGGAAAAAATATCGGCCATCACACAGATGGGTCCGATCCGAAACCCGAAGGGCGTGCAGAAGCTTATGGGGTGTCTTGCGGCCTTGAGTCGATTCATCTCAAGGCTCGGCGAAAAGGGCCTTCCCTTGTATCGGTTGCTTAAGAAAAACGAACGCTTTACCTGGACCACCGAGGCCCAGGAAGCCCTCGAAAGGCTTAAGGCTCTACTTTCAAAAGCGCCGGTTCTTGTGCCTCCTACGAAGGAGGAAAATTTCTTACTATATGTCGCGGCTACCAACCAGGTTGTGAGTGCAGCGATCGTCGTGGAGCGGCAAGAAGAAGGACACGCCTTACCGGTACAGCGACCGGTCTACTTCATCAGTGAAGTCTTGTCAGAGACCAAGACACGCTACCCTCAGATCCAGAAGCTAGTGTACGCGATCGTCCTTGCCCGATGCAAGTTGCGGCACTACTTCGAATCCCACCCCGTAACCGTGGTGTCGTCCTTCCCCCTCGGGGAGGTGATCCAAAATCGGGAAACGACGGGAAGGATCGCCAAGTGGGCCATCGAGCTCATGGGTGACGGCATCACCTACGCGCCACGCAAGGCCATCAAGTCCCAGGTACTTGCGGACTTCGTGGCAGAGTGGACCGAGACACAACTACCGCCACTCCCGACCCAAGAGGAATATTGGGTCATGAACTTCGACGGGTCGATGATGAAGACTGGTGCTGGCGCAGGCATCGTCTTCATCTCACCCCTCGGGGTCCGGCTCAAGTACCTACTACGGCTACACTTCACGGCTTCCAACAACGTGGCCGAATATGAGGCTCTGGTCAACGGTCTCCACATCGCCATCGAGCTCGGGATCCGACGCCTCGAGGTCCGAGGCGACTCCCAGCTCGTCGTGGATCAGGTCATGAAGGAGTCGACGTGCCAGAACCCCAGAATGGCCGCCTACTGCACGCTGGTGCGGTTGCTCGAGGAAAAATTCGACGGCCTCGAGCTCAACCACATTGCGCGTCGGTACAACGAGGAGGCCGATGAGTTGGCAAAAATCGCAGCCGAAAGGGCCACGGTCCCGACGGGCGTATTCGCCAATGACCTCCACAAGTCCTCGATCAATGCCGATCCCTCGGGGGCTGTCGACCCTTCCGACAAAGGGGAGTCACCCGAGGTCATGGGTAAGGACGGCGACGAAGCCGAGGCAATGGAGATTGAAGCCGAGATGGACGACGACGAACCAGACTGGCGCGAGCCGCTGGTCAGCTGGCTAGTCCGAGGCATTTTGCCCCCGGACAAGACCAGAGCACGACGACTGGCTCGCAAAGCCAAGTCTTTCGCCATGATCGATGGTAGCCTCTACCGGCGGAGTCCCTCTGGCGTGCTTCAGCGCTGTATCCCTTTCAGTCAGGGCAAACGCCTGCTCGAAGAGATACACGCCGGGGCCTGCGGTCACCACGCAGCGCCGAGAACCTTGGTCGGTAACGCCTTTCGACAAGGCTTCTACTGGCCAACCGCCGTGGCCGATGCTACTGAGGTGGTACGCTCCTGCGAAGGGTGCCAGTACTATGCTCGGCAGACTCACTTACCGGCTCAAGCCCTCCAGACGATCCCGCTCACTTGGCCGTTCGCTGTTTGGGGACTAGACCTTGTCGGGCCCCTCCAGAAGGCACCCGGGGGCTTCACCCACTTGCTTGTCGCCATCGACAAGTTCTCCAAGTGGATCGAGGCTCGGCCGATCGCCCAAATCAGCTCGGCTCAAGCGGTGTTGTTCTTCACCGACATCGTCCACCGGTTCGGCATCCCGAACTCCATTATCACGGACAACGGCACGCAGTTCACCGGAAAGAAATTTCTGGCTTTCTGCGACGAGTACCATATACGAGTGGACTGGGCAGCCGTCGCCCACCCGAGGACGAATGGCCAGGTAGAACGCGCCAATGGCATGGTTCTCCAAGGCCTTAAGCCAAGGATATTCAACCGATTGAATAAATTCGGCAAAAGGTGGCTGACGGAGCTTCCGGCAGTGATATGGAGTCTAAGGACTACGCCAAGTCGAGCCACGGGTTTCACGCCCTTCTTCATGGTATACGGTGCAGAGGCCGTCCTCCCTACGGACCTGGAATACGGCGCCCCGAGAGTCCGAGCCTACGATGAACAAGGCAATCAAACTTCTCGGGAAGACGCGCTGGACCAAGCCGACGAAGCTCGGGACGTGGCCCTGCTGCACTCGGCCAAATACTTGCAATCCCTACGCAAGTACCATGCTCGGCGCGTCCGAGGTCGAACCTTCAGCGTAGGCGACCTGGTGCTACGGCTCAGGCAGGACAACAAAGGGCGCCACAAGCTCACTCCGCCGTGGGAAGGACCATTCATCGTCGCCGAGGTACAACGCCCCGGCACATACAAGCTCGCGAACGAGAACGGCGAGGTCTACAACAACGCTTGGAACATTGAACAGCTACGTCGCTTCTATCCTTAAGATTCCATGCATTGTACTATATTGAAAATCTTGAAATCGATGAAAAGACCCGGCTTCTGCTCTTTTTAACATGATTTTAGATTTTCAATCCGAGCCTACACTCGGAAGTGAAATGAACCTTTATTTCACCACGCACTAAAAGCGAGGCAACCCCGAACTATCCCGAGATTAAACAATTTTGGAAACGCAAAAATTTCAAAACTTGTCGAATTCGTTTCTCCCTAAAACACGCTTCCTTCCGGAAATCAAGCATGAACTTATAGAATTCGAAGAATGAGGGAAGCCCCAGAAGACAGAGTCGGTCGAGTCGGAGACCGCTTATGCCCCAGGGCCACAGCATCTTCCCTCGCCACTCCGTGTTCGAGAGCTAACCCACACTCGGAAGAAAACCTATAAGATCTACGCTCGGCCAAGGGAGGAAACTCGGGAGGAAACACCTAAGCTTCTTTTCTAAAGGATTCTTTCTGCCAAAGCTCTTAGGACGTCGGCTGCGTCTATGCCACTAAAGCTACGACACCCGAAAAGCGTCCCCCGAGGCTCGATGGCCCGGGCGCAGGATCGGCAAGAAAAAATGCCTAAGGAAAAAAAGCACGAAACAAAGCGAAACAAACATTCAGCAAATATTTACATAAATGTTAAGGCCACGAAGGGCCATATTGTTTGTTTCCTTTCAAACCACTCCCGAAAGGTTACTTTTTACAAGGGCACTATGGCCCGCTTCTTCTTCACGGCAGGTTCAGAGGAGGGAGCTCGACCTCGGCTTGGAAGAGACCCGCCATCACCGCGCACGCAAACCGCCTCGACTGAGCCGAACCGTCGCGTCCGTCAGGCTTCGCGCCTCAAAAGGTGAGCCAAATCATTACAACCGCGCGCTTCGATTCCACCTACGTTTTCTCAACGAAGAAACCCTGGGCTCGGGCGCCCGTTACGTTCCCAGGGGATCAAAGACTGGCCCTCCGAGGCTCGAACAGTCGCCCCAGGGAAATCGAGTTAGGGACAGCTAGTGGATGGGTCACGAAAACGGCCAGTATCCCGACGCCCGGAACGTCACAAGGGACATCCCATGCTGTGTCCAAGTCCCAGTAGTGAGTCGGTTACGTGGAATCCCTCCGTGGGAGGCATCATGCCCTCGGGACCCGTCGAAGGGACCCGACATCCACTAACTGACCCTCGGGAAATAATTGGAGTGTGCTCAGGCCACTAGCCGACCCTTAACGAATAGGGCACGGACCTCCACTTGGACCAACCCGTTTGTAGCTCACCGGAAATGCCGACTCGTGCCCCAGCGGGGAAGTCGAGCAAGACCAAACCTTCCTCTTCCCGAAAAAAGAGCGTGAAGGTCGAATTAAAAAAGACAGGGAGGAACCCGATCGATCTCCGATACGAAAACGGAGGCTCGGAAACTTGCCCTGCACCTTGGAAAGACCACCGAACGATCTCCCAACACGGTGGGAGGCTCGGGGGCTCCGCTTCCAAGGAAACAACCCACCTAAATAAATCAAAAAACACCCGGGGACTAACAAGCACGATTCTAAGCCTTTGAAGGGATATATCATCCCTCCAAAGCCTCGGGGGCTACACCCGGCGGGTGCGCTCGCGCGCACCCCCCGGAAAAAAACAACCCACACTTTATCTTTTTTGACAGGAAGAACCAGCGTGAACCTGTGGAGGAGTGCCTTCACTCCGCCACAGGCTCGGGGGCTACTGTCGGTTACCAAAGTTAGGGGTACCCAACTTCGATGCAAAAAAGCTCATTCCCAACTTGGCCTGGCCCAAGTAAGGCCAGTGAAAGCCCACGAAGGCCACGTCTACAGAGGCCCACGACATCATTCCACTAATGACAGCCTCCTCGGGAGAGCGGCGTCGTCGGCGCCCAATTCTCCGATTCGCCCGAGCCTCCTCGGGAGAGCGGCGTCCTCGGCGCCCAAGTCTCCGATTCGCCCGAGCCTCCTCGGGAGAGCTCGGGAGAGCGGCGTCCTCGGCGCCCAATTCTCCGATTCGCCCGAGCCTCCTCAGGAGAGCTCGGGAGGCGGCGTCCTGGGCGCCCAATTCTCCGATTCGCCCGAGCCTCCTTAGGAGAGCTCGGGAGGCGGCGTCCTCGGCGCCCAAACCTCCGATTCGCCCGAGCCTCCTCAGGAGAGCTCGGGAGGCGGCGTCCTGGGCGCCCGATTCTCCGATTCGCCCGAGCCTCCTTAGGAGAGCTCGGGAGGCGGCGTCCTCGGCGCCCAAGTCTCCGATTCGCCCGAGCCTCCTCGGGAGAGCTCGGGACAGCGGCGTCCTCGGCGCCCAATTCTCCGATTCGCCCAAGCCTCCTCAGGAGAGCTCGGGAGGCGGCGTCCTCGGCGCCCAAGTCTCCGATTCGCCCGAGCCTCCTCGGGAGAGCTCGGGAAAGCGGCGTCCTCGGCGCCCAATTCTCCGATTCGCCCGAGCCTCCTCGGGAGAGCTCGGGAGGCGGCGTCCTCGGCGCCCAAGTCCCCGATTCGCCCGAGCCTCCTCGGGAGAGCGGCGTCGTCGGCGCCCAAATCTCCGATTCGCCCGAGCCCCCTCCGGAGAGCTCGGGAGGCGGCCTCCTCGGCGCCCAATTCTCCGATTCGCCCGAGCCTCCTCGGGAGAGCTCGGGAGAGCGGCGTCGTCGGCGCCCAAATCTCCGATTCGCCCGAGCCTCCTCCGGAGAGCTCGGGAGGCGGCCTCCTCGGCGCCCAATTCTCCGATTCGCCCGAGCCTCCTCGGGAGAGCTCGGGAGGCGGCGTCCTGGGCGCCCAATTCTCCGATTCGCCCGAGCCTCCTCGGGAGAGCTCGGGCGGGAGAGCGGCGTCTCGTCCTCGGCGCCCAAACCTCCGATTCGCCCGACCCTCCTCGGGAGAGCTCGGGAGGTGGCGTCCTGGGCGCCCAAGTTTCCGATTCGCCCGAGCCTCGCCCGAAGCCTCCTCGGGAGAACTCGGGAGAGCGGCATCCACGGCGCCAAAGTCGGCATCCAAGGCACGGGTGATGTCAGCGGAGCAATCTTGGACCACAAGAAATCTCTCTGACCACTTTACAAGCACTGTCCCGTCAGGCGAGACTCTCGACGCGACTGTGCTTCGCACGCCCCTGATGGCCATACCACCTGTCGGGATTTCCCTGACAGCAGATTTGATGAGCCCACTACGACCGTCCTCCACGGTATGGTCTACGGTGCGCTGCCCCGCTTCGGGAAAGGCGCCCACTGCGCCGTCCACACGAAAGGATGAGCACGCCTTCAAGATCCCGAGCCTTGGGAAACAACGCCCCAAGATTTGATGGGCCCACTACGACCGTCCTCCACGGTATGGTCTACGGTGCGCTGCCCCGCTTCGGGAAAGGCGCCCACTGCGCCGTCCACACGAAAGGATGAGCACGCCTTCAAGATCCCGAGCCTTGGGAAACAACGCCCCAAGATTTGATGGGCCCACTACGATCGTCCTCCGCGGTGTGGTCCACGGTGCGCCGCCCCGTTTCGGGAAAGACGCCCACTGCGCCGTCCACACGAAAGGACGAGCGCGCCTTCAGGATCCCGAGCCTCGGGAAACAGCGCCCCAAGGTGATTCTCCCTCTTGTCACATCGTACGGAAGGATAGCCGGCAGGTGTGAACGCACCAAAGTCGAGCGGACCACGACGGCCATATCCAGAAGACCCAGAGAGCCGACGACAAGACATGGTCAGACGACTGTTTCTACCTTGGAACTCGCGAACCAAGATAGCCATACCCATGCCCCGAAGACACGGAGAAAAGGCAGCAGCTAGTCAAACGGAGAACAGCGATTCCTCACTATTTTAATAGGTAGCGTCGTAGCCGCCTTTGCCTCTTCCTTGCGGCTATAAAAGGGAGGGCAGAGACCAGCTTTAGAAAGAGAGGACAGACGAACGAAGAACGGACGGAGAAGTTCCAAGTTCTCACCCACAGCATACGACTTGTAAACACTTAGACACTCACAAGAGACCTGGGAGCACTTCCCTCTCTCGACTAGCTTGTAACCCCTACTACAAGCACCCCGGTGCAAGGCAACACGACTCTCCTCTCCACTGGACGTAGGGCTTGCTCGGCCTGAACCAGTATAATCCCCGTGTTCCCCCTTGCACACCATCCGTAGCCTCAACCGCAAAACACATATTTACTAGCCGGTGTTAGCCTCGCCAAAACTAGCACCGACATTTATCGGCACGCAAAGCATGAAAACAGACATTCACGGATTGAGGGAGTAGTTAAAGTTACATTTATTTTTAGGACAATGATCTAAAAATGTAGTTAAAAAGTTGCGTTCTTTTTTAGTATGATCTAGACAAAACCAATTGTCAGTTGGTAAAATAGCTCTGCTTGATCAAAACACTCCAGTTAATAGCTAGCCCAACCAATCGATAGCTTCAAATAAACTACGTACAAAAAATAGTTAGCTGGCTCCTCATATAACGGCTCAGCTAATAAAAAACCATTAGAGCAAGGCTAATAATACAGCCCGCTTGCTGGCTGTAAGGTTCTTACAGCCTTCTCCCAGCCCACTCGTATAGTAGTCAGCCTTTTACATATACTGCATGGCCCACCTATTCCTCTCACAGATTTCTTGGTTTCTGTGCCCAAGCTGGCTGTAAGCTTGCAGCCCACTTCTCTTCTCTCCTCTCCTTTCTCTCCTCCTACGTCAGCATTTAGCCGGCTTACAGCCATTACTATACTTGCTCTTAGTGGGCTTTCCCAGCTACCATTTGCTCTGATCCGATCCATATATCAAGATACCTTTTAGCACAGTGAGTATATATTTGCCATCTGCCATCATCACTATCGAGCAGAGAGCCAGGAGGACACGATCCTCTATCGTACCTTTTGGCTGGCCCCAAGAGTTGGATTGTTTCTGCTTTCCCTATTTTTCTATTCGCAAATGGATGTCCATCTTAAAAGGTACTCCTTCCAATCCGCACTAAATTACAAGCCATTTTCAAAAAAAATAAATAGTCAAAGGTTTTTTTAAGATTAACCAAATTTATGTTGTAAGATTATAATAATTCTTTAGTAGTTATATTTTTCAGGACATATTTGATGTTACAAATCTTTGTATTTCATTTTGATTTTGATCAAACTTGAGATATATTCTGACTCTTCTCCAGCACCCTCTCCCCCCCCCCCCCCCCCCCAAACCCACCCACACCGTCCCACTGTCTTGATCATCATTATGTCAATCGATGGGCTAAAGCCTAAAAGCATCTCTAACAGATTAGCCAAACTTATTATCCAAGTTTAGTGATTTAGCTATTCGCTAAAATAAATCCCATTTAAAAGAAACTAGATTACTCCATCATACTATCTAGATTATTGAGACACATGAGCTATACTATCCAAAAGTAGTGGGTAGAGACAGGGGCCGATCTAGGTCCCGGGCTAGAGGGCTGTAGCCCAAATTTTCTACAAGCAGATCTTCTGCAGCCCATAAAAATCCATGACATTTAGCCCAACATCGCGCCTCTCAGAGTCGGTCCAAGTAAAACTCTTTATTAATTAGCCTACTCAGGATAGTGTTTTAGATCCACTCTAGGTAGAGAGTTAATAAATTTGGTGAGTCATTACAGAGTCTGTTGAAGATATTTTTTTTACTAAAGTCTAAATTTATCTTTAGAAAAAGATTTGGCTAATCTCTTAGAGATGCTCTAATGTCTATGACACCGGCATCTCTATTTTCTGACTGGGATAGATGCAAATTCTATACGTGGGGTTTGTTCGGCTATCATTGATATAGGTGTGATACTGCAAGGCGATGCAAGTTGCTTTATGTCTCTACTACATATTTGAGCATCACTGTCAGCCCATCACTGCCGAATTTTTAGAAATCGGCAAGTGATAACACTTCTCGACACATCACTGCTGGTTCTACCCACGAACCGGCAGTGATAAGATGAACCGGCAGTGGTATGGTTCACATCACTGTCGGTTCTAGCCACGAACCGCCACTGAAAATAGGCATCACTGCCGGTTCTAACCACGAACCGCATCTGACACTAATAGGCTGCACGAAAAAATCCATAATTTTCTCATATGGTGTCGGATGAAGATGAACTTTGTATCAAAGTTATAGTACTTTTTGAGATTTATGACTTTTTAGTTGACAACTTTTTCATTTGAAATCATCTATCCAACGAAAATTATGTTTTTTAGAAAATTTTTGAAAATTCGAAGATTTCAAATGACCTCGGATGGAGAAACTACCAAAATAAAAGTTGTAGATCTTGAAAAGTTATGAAACTTTGTAGTTGATAACTTTTTTATTTGAAATCATGTTGCCAGTGAAAAATACGTTTGAATTTGTAAAATTTGAAATTCAAATTTTGTAAACGACTTCGGATGGAGAAACTTCCAACATAAGAGTTGCAGATCTCGAAAAGTTATGCAACTTTGTAGTTGACAACTTTTTCATCTAAATTCGTTTAGGTTCCAAATACTCAATTCAAAAACCGGATGAAGATAGAATGAGACGGACGAATATCTTTATTGGACACAAGTGTCCTACAGGTGCAGTGGTTAGGGGAGGAACGCACGGAGCAGGAGGTCGTGAGTTCGAGGGCCAGTGGACGCGAAGCGCACGTTTTTCGCATGAAAAATCGCTTGACTTGTGACGCGCGACCGTGTGGCTGGCTAGTGAGGCCTCTCCTGGTGTTTTAAAAAAATATTTTTGTTATTTTTTTGAGCCATTTCATAGGTTTTTTGCCTCCCTCATCACTGCCGGTTTTAGAATCGGCGGTGATGAGGGATGTACATCACTGCCGAGTTGGTACTGCCGGTTTAAAAACCGGCAGTAAAGGGGGGGAGTTTCAACCGGCAGTGATGTGTTAAAATAGCGTAGTGTGTGGACATGTGGTTACTGTACCCACAGCGCAGCATGCTGCACCTAACACCTCGTATGTTCCTAGAGATCATTGAATCAATAAATCTAAAACTCAAAATGATTCCAAAATAAGAAGATAAAAATGTAGGGTGTTTAGTTCAAGAGTGTAATGTTTTTGAGTACTTAGCACATATGCTAACTCTAGCAATAAATGTCTAATCATTGTCTAATATTCAACTCAAAAGATTTGTCTCGTGATTTACATCTAAACTATATAATTAGTTTCTTTTTTATCTATATTTAATGCTCCATACATGTGTCCAAACATTTGATGTGACGAGGTGTAAATTTTTACGGGTGTAACTAAAGACCCCCTAAATAACGATGTCCAAAATGTATGTGGGGAGCTCATTCATCACACCCAACCACTATGACTCGACTAAATTGCAATCTGCGTGGAGCGGTGGGAGCGCTTCCGAGCGGAAGCGATGCGCTCAATAATGTGTTTGGTAGCGCTTCACCGATTCTTGCAGGGAGCGGAGCAGCGAGAACACTGTCCAAAGAGGGCCTTATCTCCCAATTCTCAAGGCTCAATGCGTCAAAAACAGGGTAGATGAGTTTTATCGTCCTAAAACTCATTTGATCTCATCAAATTTTTATCATTTTTCTTCATCTATTCAATATCATGTCATTTTATTTGATGCCATAAAACTATGATGAAATTTTCATTGAGACTGTTCTAATAAAGTCAAGCATTTGACTATTTAGCCAAGCCGTAAGAACCAAACTATGAGCTTGATTGGTCCGTGCCGCACTTTTCCGTCCCAAACCTTTTGCAAATTTTGGCTGCCGTAAAAAGTTTGGCGACAGTAGTTGTGGCAGTTGCGAGTTTGCGACGAAATACTTAATCTCAGGGATGTGAGCGAACCGAGTAGGTGTCGTATCCCTGTGGAGAGATGTGTATATACTAGCGCGAGTAGCCAGCGTATCTTTGTATGCTAACACGGTTAGTCGGCGTATCTCGTGGAAAGGTCGCATGACTAATTGACTACCCGGGTAAGGTGTGAACAACCGTTAGACTGTGTACTTTGCAAGAACCTTTGGGCGAACCAAGGTGTAGTGAACTAGTGATGCTTTAAGCAAGACAGTAGTAGAAGTCGGAGTGTGTAGACCACGGTTGTCCGATGGCTTGGGAGCCGGCTTGAAGAAACTGGTCAAGCTCAAGTTGAATTGTACAAGCCCAACAGCTCAACGACCAAGATGATCAAATCCGTTGGAGATGGACAGCGGATGGCAACTCTCTGCAAAATCAGCATACTCGGCTCAGTACTCGGAAATAATGCCGAATTCAATTTGGAAAGCTCATGCTGAAGGCAAACTCAAATTTTTTACGTGGCTGCTAGTACAGGCAAAGGTTCTTACGGTTGATAAGCTAGCGCTAAGGCATTGGCCTTGCAATCCAATCTGCCCGCTTGTGATCAGGAAGCAGAAACAACTGTCCATCTTTGCATTCATTGCTCTTTCACAAAAGAAGTGTGGATGCTAGTCAAAAATTGGGTTGGAGACCACATTGCTGATGTTGACGGGAATATTCAGACTATGAAAATCTGGTGGGAGAAGTCACTACAGGGAAGATCAATAACTCAACAAAGAACAACAGTAAACTGAAGGTCTCCCTGTCTCTGGGTCGTGCTGGTCTGTCTGTCTCCCTGTCTATATGCAGTAGTATGTACTGCTACCTGCCCGAGCAATGGCCTGAGCAAACTGAATAAGGAACTGCATATACACATGCAGCTCCCTGTCCCTGATGGATGCATATGCAGCTAGCTGTTGCAGTTGGTAAGCTAGACGCGGTCGTGGGCGTTGGCGTTGTTAGCAGCAGCAGTGGTGGTGGTGGTGCCGCCGTTGCCGCTGCCGTTGCCGTTGGTTCGTCTGATGGACATGGTCGTCCCATCGTTGTCGTCGTTCCCGTTGAGATGCTGCTGCTGCTGCTGTTTGAGGTGCATCATCTCTCTTCCTTTGCCCCAGAGGAACGCGTAGAGTCCGATGACGATGAGCATCGCGCCGAGCAGGCTGCCGACGGAGACGTCGGTGCCGAGCAGCAGCGAGTCGAGCACGGTGGTGGCGACGAGGGAGAGGGAGTTGAACATGGAGGGGTAGATGGGCCCGCGCCTGGCGATGGCCCAGGAGATGAGGCAGAAGGTTGCGGCGGTGTTGAACACCCCGGAGTAGACGACGGTGACGAGGCGCAGGTCCCACGCCAGGCGCCACGCCGCCGCCGGGTGGCCCCTGGCGACGACGGCGCCGATGGCCAGCGCCTGCACGGTGCCGGAGGCGCAGGCCAGCAGCGTGGACAGGTACTTGCAGGGGAACACCCTGCCCACCTTGGCCTGCACGATGAACCAGAGCGCGTAGGAGAGGCAGCTGCCGCACAGGTACACGGTGCCCAGCGCCATGTTCCGGTGGTGGTGCGGCGACGTGGCGGCGCGGTGCCGGAGCAGGTGCGTCGGCCACGGGTGCAGCAGCGGGCCCCTGTAGAGCCCCGCCACCATGGTGCCGCCCACGCACACGGCCGTGCCGGCCATCTTCGCCCGCCCCGCCCACGTCCCCGCCGCCACCTTCTCCACGCGGAGCAGCACCGCCATGAGGAACGTCACCACGGGGATCAGGTTCAGGAAGTTGACGGAGATGGCGGCGGTGGTGGCGCGCAGGCCGTAGTAGTGGAGACCCATCGCCAGAACGATGCCGAACAGCGCGCTGATAGACATCCAACCCAACACCTTCAGCGTCACCTTCCGCACCATCGCCCTGCACCCCATCAGGCCGTCACACATAATTAACTGATCAAATCTAGCTAGGATATCAGTTTTTTTTAGAAATAAATTTGAAGAGGTCTTCGCCGCCTGTGACAGCTGATTTGGCAAGATTAGATTGGGTGGAGGAAAAAACCAAACCTTGATGGGCGCGAAACTACCTTAATATATGAGACCGATCAATTGCATGCTCTCCAACTTATCAACCAAGGTCAAAGTTGACGATGGCACAAAGGTGAAACAACTCTGAGAAAATAATTTTTAACCAGATCTTGTGGTCGGTGCTAATCTCTTACACTACTGGAAAACCGAATAGCCTCCTACAATTTCCTTGAGGGGCAAAATTGAACCCCCAAGGATATATCATTACCTTGGGGGTCGTATGAAACCTCCAATAAAACACTTATGCTTGAGTGCTAAACCTAAACCATAAGTTAATTCCATATTTTCTTGAGTGTTAGTCTGAACTGCCAAGATAATTCATATTTCCTTAAGTGTTATTAGAAACCTCCAAGGTAGTTGATATTTTCTTGGATGTAACTGGACACAGAGTTTTGAATTTCAATTTTTTTTGAATATTTCAAATGACCTTAGATGGAGATACAACCTAAACTAAAGTTGTAGGACTCAACGATATATAGAACTTTTCATTTGAAACATTTCATTTGATATTGTCTAGGTTCTCTAATATTCATTATAAGATCCACTAAACTGAGAACAAAAGAAAGAAATATTCACTTAGATACAAAAGACTTCGTGGTTTAGTGGTAGGTGACTTTCACGCGACCCTTAAGAAAACTACTTTCCTTGACGGTTGGAACCACTAGTAGAGAGCAGACTTTTGATCCACTACCGATTTTAGCTTTAGTACCGAAATTTTTTGCGCCCGGGAAGAAAGAAACCTTTAATCCCGACTAGATATAGCAGCCGGTACTAAATCCTCCTTCCCAACGGCTCGCAACGGCTAGGGAGCTTTTAGTCCCGGTTGGTGATCAAAACCGGGACTAAAAGTCTATTTTTAGTCTCGGTTTTGATAATCAACCGGGACTAAAAGTTTAACAACGGTTTATGGGCAGAACTGGGGCTAAACCTTAACTTTTAGCCCGGATTTGTAGCCTAAACCGGGACTAATGTTCCTCCCTTCCAATTTAAACCTTTTCTTCCCCCCGAGCCCGAGGCCCCGAGCCATTCATGCTGTTCTTGCTTCTGCTCGTGAATGTTCTTGCTTCTTCTCAGCTCAAGTGTGGAGCTTGGCCAGGTTACTCCTCCAACTTCTTCAATTCTACGGTTGCAAAGGTTACTATCTTTATTCTCTCTTGTTTAATCACTAGGATATTTTTATGGTTATTTCTCCAATAATTTATATTTCAAGGTCAAAATCACTTGATATTTCTCCAATAATTTATATTTCAAGCTCAAAATCACTTGATAGTTTGTATATTTGGTTGAAAGAAGATTTATAGTATGCATAGCTCACATTTGTTACTCAAATATTGTATGTATATATTTGTGATTTAAATTTTAGGAGTTTTATTTTTTGTTTCACTTGTTAAAATACATTATTAGGAATTTAATTGCTTTACAAATTTGAGTCTAGAGAGTAAAGAGTAGATGACGAATGCTTCCGGGTCGTCGGCCTATCATCGGGTTCAAAAGAGGCTGAGACCAGACCTCCCTCTCATTGAGTGCGGCGAGTGCAAGAAAAAGAATGTGCTTGAGTTTCGAGTGAAGAAGGAGGGTCCCAACAAGGGACGCATCTTCTACAAGTGTTCGGATCGTAATGTGAGTTACTCAATCGCATTTGATGATTATATATAATAAATTATGTATTTTTTTTACTAAACTTATGTATTTTTGTCTTAATTTCAGTGGGATTGCAGTGGATGTCCAGGGTGGTACTGGGAAGAAGAGTATGCCAAACACGTGTTTGGAACTCTTGCAGAGGCGGCTGCGGTGGGTGATGAGCTAGCTGATGAGGCACTGAGCCGGCGAACGAAGACCATTGATGTTGAACAGACGAATGATTTGTCTGTTTTAGTTGAGATCGGTCGTGATATGCTTAGGCTGTTGAAGTGTATTTTAGGTTTAATTAGTTTAGTGCTAGTTGTGACTGTCTACATTGCAGCGAGGCTTCCATAAATTAATTAATGTCCAGTATTGTGATATATGTTCGTTTGTCTTATAATGTAGATGAGTTGGCATTGGATGTACAACACTGATCATCGCTCCAAAGATTTGATTGAGGGCGTGCATATTTTCTTAAATGTGGCCGAGTCAAACAAGCGGGATGGATTCATATGCTGCCTATGTGCTGTATGTAAGAATTTGAAGGAATATTCTTGCTCAAGGATTCTTCATTCTCACTTGTTCAAGTCGGGTTTCATGCCAAACTACATCTGCTGGACCAAACACGGAGAAAGAGACGTTATAATGGAAGAAGACGAAGAAGAACAATGGGATGATGGTGATACTATTGCTGACTATGGTATATTAAACAATGATATTCCAATGGAGGAAGCTGAAGAAGAGGTACCAGCACAAGATGATCCCGTTGATGATCTTGCTCAGGCTATTTGCGATGCAAAGAGAGAATGCGAAAGTGAAAAGGAGAAGATCAAGTTCGAGCGTATGCTAGAGGATCACAAGAAGTTGCTATACCCAACTTGTGATGCAGGACAGAAAAAATTGGGTAGCACACTAGAGTTGTTGCAATGGAAGGCAAAGAATGGTGTATCCGACAAGGGATTTGGGGAGTTGCTTACAAAAATAAAGAAGATGCTTCCAAAGGATAACAAATTACCAGCCACTACCTATGAAGCCAAACAGATTGTCTGCCCTCTGGGATTGGAAATCACAAAGATACATGCATGTCCTAATGATTGCATCCTCTACCGTGGCGAGGAGTACGAGGAGTTGGATTCTTGCCCAGTATGCCATGCATCACGGTATAAGATCAGGCGAGATGACTCTGGTGATGTTGAGGATGAAAGAACCAGAAAGAAAATCCCTGCCAAGGTTATGTGGTATGCTCCTATAATACCACGCTTGAAACGTTTGTTCAGAAACAAATAGCATGCAAAGTTAATACGGTGGCACAAAGAAGACCGTAAGATAGACAATGTGCTGAGACACCCGACTGATGGGTCTCAATGGAGAGCAATCGATCGAGAGTTCCCAGATTTTGTAGGGGACGCAAGAAATATAAGGTTTGCTTTTAGCACGGATGGTATGAATCCTTTCGGGGAGCAGAATAGTAGTCATAGCACTTGGCCTGTTACACTATGTATCTACAACCTCTCTCCATGGTTATGCATGAAGAGAAAGTTCATTATGATGCCCGTGCTAATCCAAGGACCAAGGCAGCCTGGCAATGATATCGATGTGTACCTGAGGCCATTAATTGAAGAACTACTGCTTTTGTGGAACAAATCAGGTATACGTGTTTGGGATGAGCACAAACAGGAAGCACTTTGACCTCCGTGCATTGTTGTTCGTAACAATCAATGATTGGCCTGCTCTAAGTAATCTTTCAGGACAGTCGAACAAGGGATATAATGCATGTGTGCACTATTTCACGGACATTAAAGGTATATTTTTGAAAAAATGTAGAAAGGTTGTCTACCTTGGGCATCGTCGATTCCTGCCTGCGAATCACCCTGTAAGAAAGAAAGGCAAGCATTTTAAAGATAAGGCGGACCACAAGTCCAAGCCTATCAACCGCACCGGTGAGGACGTACTCGATATGGTCAAGGACGTGAAAGTAGTCTTCGGAAAGGGACTGGCAGTGAACCCGTTCCGAACGACGCTAGCGGTCATGCACCTATGTGGAAGAAGAAGTCCATATTTTGGGAGCTACCATATTGGAAAGTCCTAGAGGTCCACAATGCGATTGACGTGATGCACCTAACAAAGAATCTTTGTGTGAACCTGCTTGGCTTCATGGGTGTGTACAGGGAAGAGCAAGGACACACCTGAAGCACGAGAGGACCTGTAGCGTTTGAACGAGAAGACAGCTGATGGACACCAATACTTAGGACCTGCTAGTTACAGTCTTAGCAAAGAAGAGAAGGAGAGCCTGTTTGAATGCCTAGACAGTATCAAGGTACCATCCGGATACTCCTCAAATATAAAAGGTATAATAAACGTGCCAGAGAAGAAATTCTAAAACTTAAAGTCCCATGACTGTCACGTGCTCATGACACAATTGCTTCCAGTTGTATTAAGAGGAATTCTACCTCCAAATGTACGTCTAGCCACCGTGAAGCTATGCGTATTCCTCAACTCAATTTCTCAGAAGGCAATCAATCCTCCAGATCTTGCTAAGTTACAGAATGACATGGTTCAGTGTCTTGTCAGCTTCGAGTTGGTTTTCCCTCCATCCTTCTTCAATATCATGACGCACCTCCTAGTTTACCTGGTCAAGGAGATTATTATTCTAGGTCCTGTGTTCCTACACAACATATTCCCCTTTGAGAGGTTTATGGGAGTCCTAAAGAAATACATTCACAACCATGCTCGGCCAGAAGGAAGCATCGTGAAGGGCTACGGAACCGAGGAGGTCATTGAGTTCTGTGTTGAATTTATTCCTGATCTAGACCCAATTGGTGTTCCAGAATCACGACATGAGGGGAGGCTAAGTGGAAAGGGGACACTAGGGAAGAAAACATATATCAGTCAGGGTGACGATTATTTCAATAAAGCACACTATACAGTTCTGCAAAACTCCACCTTGGTGGAGCCATATATGGACAGACACAAGGAATTCCTACTATCACAGTTTCCAGGCAAGTCTGAAGCTTGGATTTCGCGCCATCACATGGAATCTTTTAGCGGTTGGTTACGAAAAGAATGTCAGGGTGATGAGAGTATTCCGGAGCAACTATGTTTGTTGGCTAGGCAACCATCATGGCATATCCTCACATACAAAGGGTACGAGATAAATGGAAATACATTCTACACAGTAGCCCAAGATTAAAGGAGCACCAACCAAAACAGTGGTATCCGCATAGATGCCACAGACCCGAACGGGACTAAGCAAACATACTATGGCCGCATAGAGGAGATATAGGAACTAGACTATGGACCTACTTTTAAAGTTTCTTTGTTCAAGTGCTAGTGGTTAAAGGTGTTCGGAGGCGGGGTAACAGTGGACAACCAGTATGGAATGACAATAGTAGACCTCAATAACAGTGGGTTCAAAAACGGACCATTTGTGCTTGCCAAGGATGTCAACCAGGTATTCTATGTCAATGACATGTCTTCGAAACCGAAAAGAGAGAAAAACGATAAGAACCCATTTAGCAATGAGCCAAAGCGTCATATAGTTCTTTCAGGAAAAAGAAACATTGTGGGAATTGAAGATAAGACAGACACATCAGAAGATTATGAGAAGGATGATCGAATCCCACCCTTCATGGTCAACAAAGACCCAAGCATCCTATTGAACAATGAAGACACCCCATGGCTACGTCGATTATGATCAAGGGACATATATTTGAAAAAAGTTCACTACTATGATTACTTAGAGCGAATTTAGCTATTATGTAATAATTGTGAGACATTAGATCCATGAATTTACGTTGAAATAAATTGAAAACAACTTTTCTGTCAAATACCAACCATTTTATTTATATTTGTTGAGCACTACATTTTTGCATTAATGAATTAATGATTATTATCGTATATTACTATTAATATTTGTAAAGAAATCAAGAAATACAGGTAAAAGATTTTTCTTCTGTGTAGTATGCAGTAAAATAAAGCAGGAACCTTTTTTTTAAAATTTTTTTTGTCAACATTTCCATTTACTATTGAATTAGTATGGTTTATAAGTATTATAAAGTAAGACAAAAAGAAATGATCCAGTTGGCGGGAGGTGAACAGAAATTTTACTTTTAGTCCCGGTTGTAGGCTGCAACCGGGACTAAAGGTGGGCCGAAATTTACAGGCCCGCCAAAAAACACAGTTTTAGTCCCGGTTCCTACCAAGAACCGGGACTAAAAGTATGAGCTTTAGTCCCGGTTCCTAGTTGGAACCGGGACTAAAAGTTTTTGGTCCCGGTTTTGGATTAGACCCGGGACTAAAAGTCCCGACCTATATATTGAACTCGTCTTCAATCTCGATCCATCGGACTTTTTCGATTCACGCCGTTCGCCCTCGATGCCGCCGCCGCCTCTCGGACCGCTCGACGCCCTGACCTGCTCGAGCTCGCCACCGCCTCGCGTAGGATCTCGACGCCCGGCCCGCCACCGCCTCGCGCGGGATATCGACGCCCGGCCCGCCACCGCCGCGCGCCCGACATCCGCCTCCTCAACCGCCGCACGCAGCCTCCGTGTTGCCGGCCGTCACCGCGGACTGCCCCTCCGCGGGCCTCGACGCTGGCCCCCACGCGATCCGCCGCCGGCCCTCTCTCCTATTCTCACCGCGCCGCGTCCCTACATCGCCGAGGTATATACGCTAGCGGTTTTTTTTCGTTTAGTTAGTTTGTTTTATTTTTAGTTAGTTAATTAATTTAGTTTAGTTTAGATAGTTTAATTACTTAATTAGTTAGTAAATTAGTTTAATAATTTTTCTCCTCTAGATGGCCGGAGATAGAGCCAATATGGAACAAGAAATGATGGACATTATCAACACTGGCAGTCAACACTGGCTGGAGGGAGAAGACGACGGGAGTCCGTACTTAGTGGATGATGGGAATGTGCAGCAAGACAATGTTGCAGATAATACTAGTAGCGAGGTATTTATTTATTGCGAACACATGGTTACGAAATCATTATATGCGTGGTTACCGATACTTATTAAATATTTGTTTCTTAACTTAATTTTGTAGCCATCTGGAATGACGACATCTACGGGCAAGAGCAAAGGAGTCCGGGGCCCGAAGAAGCCATTAGAGGGTCGCTTTGTGATCACAGAGTTCAACACAGATACGGGCGAACCATTAGGACCACATGCAAAGAAATTTGTGAACCATTGTGGATACCTTGTAAGGGATAGGATCCCGATCAGTGCACGAGAATGGAAGGCAAAGCCTAGTGCTACTGATGTCAGCTTTGTTTCTGATGTTGAAAAGAATCTAGTGTGGAATGATATTCTTAAATATTTCACGCTAGAAACGGATAATTATCCAGAGTTTAACAGCAAAGACTTGAAGTCGCTAGTTAGGCGCTGGGCAATGAAGAAGATGGCCACACAGTTTCAGAGTTGGAAGAAAAGTCTCTACAAGACATATGTGAAGGAGAACAAGACGCCAGATTTTGACCGAGCCACTGGTCCGATCACAAAATGTAGGCCCTACTGGGATGAATTTGTACAGTACAAGTTATCGGAAGAGGGTGAGACACGGGTCAGAAGGAACACTGAGAATGCTCGCAAAAAGGAATACCACCATCACTTGGGATCAGGTGGTTACCCTTCTGCCATTCGCAAGTGGAAAAAATTGGAAGCTGATATTTTAGCCAAGGGGCTCATACCAGAATCAGCTGCATCGCCTGTACGTGCGAAACAATGGTTTTTTGGTCATGGGGGAAGTCTTGACATGCAGACCGGGAAGGTAGTTCATGGCCAGAAACTTGTAGACGCAGCAGAAAGATTGCAATATATTATGCACGCTAAAGAGAAAGGGGTATTCAGGCCGAAGAAAGAGAACGACGAACTGACATATGCCATTGGTACCGCTGAGCACCCTGGCCGAACCAGAGGCTTGGGACTGGGTGTGACGTGGGAACATGGTTTCCCTGAGGACAAAGATAGCTACAGAAGCCATCGAAGAAGGAAGGAAGAGGAGGCAGAGCGGATGCGCAAGTTAGAAGAATATGTTCTCGAGTCACGTGAAGCGCTACGTCAGTCTCATGAACGTGAGAAACAACTTGAAGCAAGAATGCAAGAGGAAATAGTAAGGCAGTTGGAATTAGCATTGAATAGACATACATCAGAAGGAGTTAGCCAACCAGAAAATCTTGCAAAAAGCAGTTGTGCTTCTACTGAGGTGCCAAATCAGCAAGATGACGGAGCGTTGCGTTTTCCCAGTGGATGATATCACTAATCCACTTACACCGTGTGAGCTGCACATTGCACAGGGGAACTCCACAGTCATGGTTGCTACCGGTATTGTAAACCCGGTAGACCCGACCAAGACACCCACTATCCATGGGAGAAGAATACCACCTGGATATGCTAGCGTCTCGGTGGATAGAGTTACCAAAGGTTTTGGTAATGTGCCTCTTGAAATTGAAGGAGGTGATGGGGAGAAGACACTAGGAGAAGCTGAGAAGACATTCATTGTATGGCGCAAGCGATACATTATTATTCCAGGGGCGCCACCGCTGCCTCGTCCTGAAGAACAGAAGCAAAGGCCAAGTCCAATAATCCGTTTCCCAGACCATCAGAGTGCTCTGGGCTGCGAGTACGAAGATGTGTTTACACCAGGCAGGGCGCCATCACCTCCACCAACAGCAAAGCCGTCATCGCCGCCACGACTTCCAACACCTCCCCCACCTACCAAGCCATCTACTAAGAGGCCTCCACCGCAGGTGGTGCAACCAACCCCGCCCGCAAAGAAGAAAGCCACCAGGCAAACAAAGCAACCCATTCCTCAGAAACTGCCCGGTGAAAAGACTAAAGAGGAGTTAGATATTGCGGTGAAAAAACAAGTCGCAGATTTTTTCACAAGAAAACCAAAGGAGATAGAAGAGATGAAGAAAAAGAAAGCGCAACCGTACTACTACCTACCTCGCGATGCTTTAAGGCAGAAAAGGATGGAGCACGAGAAGAAGTTGAGAGAAGCTAAACAGCCCCTGTCACTATCGGACTATGACCGCTCTCTCACGAAGTCTATTGACAAACAGAAGAAGGCAGGGAAAGATGTTCCGCAACTCGGCAAACAAGACAAGCAAGCAATCCGCCGCTAATTGTTAGTGATCAGATACCGAATCAATATGACTCATTTAGGGACCGCATCCAGGTACCTAGTGAGGTCAATTTGAACGAGTTTGAAGCTTTCATGGCGGAAACTGTTATGAACCTTACCCAAATGGTTGGATGGGAGCAAGTGGAGAAAGCGCAAGTAGTTGACGAGTGGAGGAAATATCAACATGGTCGGAGTCTATGGAATCCAAAAACCCTCAGTCAACTAGGTACGCAAATGTACTTGCTAAACAAGTGGTACCTTGGGGCATGTACACGAGGTGAGTCTTGGATTTCTGTCCGAATTAGAAACCAACATTGGTTCCGTGGCAATGATATTATGTTTGTTGATTTTGCTGAATTACACCAACTATGCCACATGGACTCCCTCGACAAAACAATAATGAGCTGCTATTGTCTGTAAGTGTACTTTCTTTCTGCAATTCAAATCTTTCTCTCCCTCTCTCTCTCTATATATATCCTTACTCTCTCTCTATATATGCAGCTATGAGATGCAAATGTGCAAACAGAGAGGTTCTAATGAAGTTGGTTTCATTGATCCACATATTGTATTCAAACACCCTACACCCAACCCAACATGGAAAGAAGACACAGAGAAGAATATCATGAAGTTCTTAGCAAAGCAACGCGGCAAGAAACATATACTCTTCCCCTACAACTTTAACGATCATTGGATATTGATCGTCATCGATCTTCAACAAAGCCACATGGAGATCTTAGATTCTATGAGAAAGAGCCTGGACCAAATCTAAGATATGATAGATATTTTTCAGAGGTAATTTATTTCTCCTTACCTTCTTCAATTGCAGTGTTTGAAAAATATTCACATCGATCATTGGATATTTTTATTTTGATTGGCAGTGTTTGAAAAAGATTCATTGAGAAATACGACCTCAAACATTGCAAAGCACCACTGACTATAATCCCACATATGGTAAGTATATATACTTAGAGCCCATTCATGTTATATATGTATCTATATATATGTATTGTCCGGATCGGATGACAATCTTTTTTGTCTTGTAAAGTGGGTTCTGCGGCAACAACCCGAGAATAACACTTGTGGATACTATGTCTGCGAGTTCATGAGGGTGTACTCAGTCAGAACTGACCGGGAGAAGCTAAAAGTACGTTAAATCGATCTCATATTAACTCACACAAATATATATATATATATATATATATATAATCATATATATTAATACCTTTCCCTTTGACTCTGTTTGAAGACTGATTATTTAAAGAAAAAGGTCCTGGTAAAAGACGAGCTCAAGGCAATTGAAGAGACCATAGCAGGGTTTCTTAATAATCAAGTTTTGAATTCCTCCGGAGAATTTTACAATGACCCTAATGAATCTTGAAAGCCGGGCAACGGTGGTGATGAAGATGACTGAAGGGCATATATATATATATATGTGTTGGAGTGAAAACTTTTGGAGAGGAAAACATTTGGAGTGAAAAAAATGTTAAACTCTCTAGTATATATGTATATGTATATGTATATGTATGTATATATATATATATAGTTTGTAATATATATATATGTCTTATGTCGTATTGTGCCCTTTGTCAAAACCGATACACACACATATAATATATATATATATATATATATATGTATATATATATATATTTTACATATATATATGTAAAATATATATATATATGTGTGTATATATATATATATATGTAATATGTGTGTATAGATAATTTTAAATCGAAACCATAATTAAAAAACAAAACGAATAATGAACTGAAAAAACACGAAAAACAAAAAAAAGGAAGAATTTAGTCCCGGTTGTTGATACAAACCGGGACTAAAAGGTTCCACAGACCTGAGGACACGTGGTCTGGGCTGCAGACCTTTTAGTCCCGGTTTGTGTTTCAAACCGGGACTAAAGGTCCACTTTTAATCCCGGTTCTGGACCCGGGATTAAAAGGGGTGTCATTTACTCCCGGAAGCTTGTTCCCGGTTGGGAAACCGGGGCTAAAGGGGTTTCCCAACCGGGAACAAAGGCCATTTCTGTACCAGTGAACATTTTCTTAGCCGTTTGAGAAATTAAGTATGGTCCCAATTTCTTTGGTGGTTAGCCTCCAAGAATATCATCTTGAGTGCCAAAACCCCAAAGAAATTAATTTCCCTTATTATCTTCTATACTTGAGTGAATTTGCTTGACGATCTGTGGCCAACGATCATTTCGTTGGTAGTTTTTTTTTGCACACAAGGCAATTAGGGATTGTGGTAGTGTTAGGATGTGGCTAATAAAAAAAAAAGACTCGATCCGCGTGGTAAGACAACTCTAGAGCATTGTGCTAAAGAAGAAGATCTTGTCACGCAGGTCGACAAAACCCCTGAACCTCTATCAGACCCATGCAAAGCGGCACCGCAACTCACGTGAAACTGAACCAGATCTTAGACTTGGGATTTGGTATGGGACAGGCGAGAGGTTTTTTTTTTTTCAACGTGCAAACTGGAGCTTCCCACCACCAGGGAGCCACCAACCAAGCTATATGAGCTTGTACCGTTGTATGCAACGTGGGTAATATAAGTGATATTAAATTTGTAATTGCTAAAAAATATCTTAGTTTGTGCCACCGGACCACCATCTGGAGTAGTACAACTCAAAAACTTGCCGAACTGAGAAGAATTGCAGAAGTCCAGCAATATTGACATGTTGAAGCATGCATGCAAGAGATGAATGCATGGGAGAACGAAGATTCTTATGCCTGATCAAGGAATGGTAGAAATGGGAAAGACGACAGCTACCTGCCGTCTGAATTAAGCAGAAGGGCTGCTGTCCAGTCCACCAAGAGTATTGATTCCTTTGGAGGAGCGGTCGTTGCTCGGGAAAATATAATGGGTGAATTTGGCTTGGCCCTATAACTCTGAAACAATTATCGAAATAATGAACCTGTTTGTTGTCCATTAGTTCAATGATGCATGAAACCTGGCCTGATCGAGCAAATTAAAAGGAAAGAAACCAAGTCCGTCCAAAGTGCTACACTACCTATAGCCAGTAAGATCGACGACCTTTCGTTTAAAACAAAAGGAGAAATTAAAGAGAAAACGAAGATGCATCCAGTGCACATCCTTGTCTCTGTCTGTAACATAATACTACACAAATACAGAGAGCTAGCACGACACCTGAGATAAGATATTACAGAGAGTATATGTTTTGTCTTATGTTATTAGGCATCGATCATCAACAGGCAACAGCATGATCATCAACAGCATGTGCATGCTTCTCGTTGTTGATACCGGCAAGACCCAGCCAGATGATGATGTCTGCTGGTTGGTAATGAGAGGACTCTTAGTACCCGCAAAAAAAAGGGCGCTGGTGAAAAATCATGTGATTTAGTTTCTTGCTCTCCCTTAGCAGCGGGAAAGGAGTCTACCTATCTGCCTAGCTTTGGTAGATTTCCCCCAACGCAATTCAAAAACAGAAATTCCACGAATCCCTGAGGTGGATAAGTCTGACGACTCAGCAGCAGTGCGAAATTGAGTTTCTGGTCCGGTGGATCTGATCTATAGTTAGGGGGCAATACATACCAAAAGGTTTGAAAGAAGGAAGCACGCGGCAAGAATTAATGAATGCATGGAAGCCGATATGATGCACGCAGCATTATACTACTACTACGTACTATCTCTTTTAATCCAAACACATATAGATAATAAATTGGATAATTGTTAGTTAGATCACTAGATATCAATTATCCGACTATTTAGACCAAATTAGATAATAAATTATTATCCAACTAACTCTAACAGCCTGTAGTATTTGGAGCTAAGGAGACATGATCTCTCATGTGTGTCTAACACCTGTCTTGCTAATATAATCGCAGCAAGTTTTTTTAAGCAAGGAAGAATTCAAGCAACTAACTAACTAACTGAGCTGACTGATCGACGCCGTGCGCTGCAAGTAGTAGTACATGACAAGATGGCACTCGACCCGGCATATCTATCTCGGCATATCTATATCTGTGTCTCTCATCCGATTCCGAACCATCCCTTTAATTTGCAGGCAGCATGCAGCTGGCACATCATGCATGCCGTCTCTAGCATGCTTGTTCGCATTTCTTTACACGTGAACAACCTAGGTAGCTAGCTAGCTACTTTGTCTGCTTTCTTTGCAATTTGCATGCTTAACTTGCCAATACAAGGCAGGCAGGCAAGGAACAGCAGGAAAGCAACGCAACGACCGTGCCTTGCCCTGCCGACGCCATAGCAAAACGTGTATGCTACGCTCATGCAACCCCTGCCTTGTCGGTCCTCCATGAGTCTATTTATTTATTTACCTGAATATATATATTTCGATCCGAGGAGGCCGGGTCAGATCGGAACCTAGGCTAGCTACTCCGTCTATTCTAAAATACTATGAAATGTTTCGAGTTTTCAAAATATATTATTTTTATTATCTATCCATCTATCTAGACATGCTATATATATGGAAGTGCATAACAAAAGGTATGTATCTAAAAAAGCCATAACAATCTTATAATTTCGAAGGAAGGAAGTATATATATTTATGTGTAGGTAGAATGTGCAGATATAAACCAACTACTTTGGTCATGACTCAGGTAGTGGCTTTTTGATTGTTATGCATACTAGCAGTCAAATGTCTCAAGCAACCAATCCCCTAGCCACCAGGATTTGTGGTGGTGTGCCTCGACAAGCAACCAAACAGCCTCGTACAACTAGAATGTCTTTTTAATTAATTATATATGTAATGAAAATGGTATGATGGGTTAGATATACACATTTGTCATCCAATTATATTAACTTACTTTACTTTAGTCAACTTCTCTGTTTTTGATTTAATTTTGTTTATCATTTAATATATTTCTGTAGGGGCTCCTTTGCTCCTCCTGTTCTTTTTCAAAAAAAAAAGATTAACTTGTTTATATATGACATGCATGTTTCGTTGTTAAAATGTCTTTTATGAACATAAGCAAGTCTTTGTTATTATATTGTGGTTGGGCAGCAGCTGGTATATGTATGTGTGTACTCGCCTGCTCATCAAATTAATTAATAACTAGACGAAAATGCAAGCTATATAGGGTTTGTTTACTCTGTGACACGAGCATCATACGTCTTATGCTTACACACACACACACATGTAGTACACACATGCTGCTGCAATGCATGTATCTACTATACCTAAATAGAAGGAACATACTACAAGAAATTCTCTGAACTCTCAGCGAGCCACGTCATTTGTGGGCCATAGTTCACCATCCATCGTGCTTATTATCTATGAACGCAGGAACTCCCATGGTCCTTTCCTATCCTCCCAACTGTCCATTCCACTTCCCTGAACCATAATTTCTCCACTAATGCTCCTCCTGCAACGCATTTATTAGTATCTGATTCCAATCGTTGGATGCCAAAAAAAGCTTCATTTTTCTGCTCGTCGGTCTCCCTTCACTCCTATATAAAAAAAACTTTCATGTTTTCTTCTTCCATCACTGTGAAGATCGTATCTCACACTCAACTCTGAACTTTCGTTGTCTCTGCCCTCTCCCGCCGTCAGGTTCATCCTTTCAATTCTTGTTGCTGCCCAGCCTGCCGTCGTCGTCCCTGCCCTCCCCGTCATGGCTTCCACGCAGAGCTCGATGGCTACGACACGCCTTCCTCGTGTCCGCAACGCCATGCGCGGGAACTCCAGCAGGGTGCCCATGCGTTGTGCCGGATCTCTCCACCCACCTCGCGGTGAAGCGTGACCATGCGAAGCCGGACCCTCAGCGCCATGCGTGGGGGCGGGGCTCGAGCAGTGGCCACTGCAGACAGCTACCAATGCAAGCGGGCCTGCCTGCAGACGCCCACCAGGCCGCCGCATCACCTGCCCTCCAGAATATGCTTGCTCTGCAGGACCCGTCAGCTCCTGATTTGCTAATCGCCAGCACCTGTTAGGCTTTGCAGTAATAAACAAGGAGACCTGCAGGTGCCTGCATGCCGTTCGCCACGCTGAGTTGCCGAGTATAGCAATAGCATACGCATTCCTCAAACCGATTTCCCAATTCAATTTCTCCAAACAAGCTCACGTATCCTCCTTGCTGCTCATGGTACGACCCTGAAAGCCACTTCGCCACCCACCATAGTACTCCGTGTATAGCTTTGCCCAACCTCGTCCCATACAGCAGAGATACTGATATATCCTTGATATGCTGCTGTTATGAACGACGTATAGGAATATGAAGTAAAGAATCAAGCCACAGAGGAGACACACGATTTAACGTGGAAAACCCCTCAGATGTGAAGGGGAAAAACCACGGGCACCAGCCAGCAACAATCTCACTATCTCAAGAGTTTTGGGTTACACGCCTATGGCGGCTTACAAGAGAATCAAGTCTCCACGAAACCCTAGCTCCGTCAGAAGCCCGGCCTATATCCTGGAGTGAATTTGGAACAACTCCAACAAACTCCACCTTGAGACAAATTCATCTTGTATCATAAATCAACCCTTCATCCTGAACATAACAAAGATAGAAAAAACCACTGGTGCCAACAATAGTCTCTTGGACTATCCAATTAAACCAACTAAGCTTGAGCACAGCTCAAACTTAGCAACAGGAACAGGCTTTGTCATCATATCAGCAGGATTATCATGAGTACTAATCTTGCATACCTTCAGCTTACCTTCTTCAATCACATCACGCACAAAATGATACTTGATATCTATGTGCTTAGTTCTCTCATGGAACATCTGATCTTTAGTGAGGTAAATTGCACTTTGACTGTCACAGTGCAAACTTATGCAAGATTCAACTCCACAAAGCTCAGCATACAAACCTTTCAGCCAAATTAATTCTTTGCACGCTTCACAAATAGCCATATATTCTGCTTCAGTAGTAGACAAAGCAACAACTGATTGTAAAGTAGCCATCCAACTCACAGCACAACTGCCAACAATAAACACATAACCTGTAAGTGATCTTCGCCTGTCTAGATCAGCAGCATAATCAGAATCCACATAGCCAATAAGACCCTTATCAGTTCTTCCAAACTTTAAACAGGAATCTGCTGTGCCTCTGAGGTACCTGAAAATCCACTGAACTGCCCTCCAATGTTCTTTGCCAGGATTAGACATATATCTACTAACAAGACTCATAGCATATGACAAATCTGGACGAGAGCAAACCATGGCATACATCAAAGACCCAACAGCACTAGAATAAGGAACCCTTGACATGTATTCAATCTCTGCATCTGTACTAGGACACTGAGCAGCTGACAACTTAAAGTGAGGTGCAATAGGGGTACTAACAGCCTTAGCATTTTGCATGTTGAAACGCTGAAGAACTTTCTTGATATAATTTTGTTGACTAAGAAATAGCAAACCAGATTCACTCCGGCGGCCCAAGCCTCCGGCGACGGGCCTCCGCTTCGCTCCGTCAGAAGCCCGGCCTATATCCTGAAGTGAATTTGGAACAACTCCAACAGCTGCTGCGTATGAACATCTGTTCTCGCTGTTCCAAAGCATCAGGCTCATCGCCCAAGTATATGTCCATGGACGACGATCGACGAGAGGCGTAGTCCATACGGTGACTGTCGGACGAGCGCTAGCGGATGCTTGCAGGCCAACGCAGGCGCCCTGCTTAAGACTAGCAAGATGTTGCAAACTTAACCACATGAGCCCGTGTTATTAAAAGCAGGAACCCGCAGGAGCCACTAAGCCTGTTTTTGCAGGCGGGCCTCGCAGGCTGGCAGGTAAGCCCGCGTCCGCTTGCATTCCTACAGACAGCATGGAGTGCGGTCGCCCCTCCACCCACTCTCCCAAGTGGAGCACGATCAAGTGTCAAAAAAAAAAAAGTGGATCACGATCATATCATGTCAAGTCGGATCCCAGGAGCGCCATTGAGTGGTCATGGACTCATGGTACAGAGAGAAATAATCTAGAGTAAAAAAAAAAGTATTTTACTCATTGAGTCGGATCTTTAGCTAAGAACCATTCCCCCTCTTTTTCTGCTAGAGTTTAACCGTTCCTATAGCATATGTGGTCAGCTAGCAGGTTTATTGTTAATAGCTCATTCAAAATTATAATTAATAGTCTAGACTTATATACTTAGTTTTCAAATTTAGTGCACTGCTACTGGAGTTAAAGCTTTCCCGAGGGTGATGCTTTTCATTCTCTTATGTCACATACACCCTTTCAATTGAAGATATATTATATTGTCAGGTTCTTTGGTTAGGGAAGATGGATCGTCGCCTTTAATGATTAAAGATTTCAAGACACAGAATAGTAAATCAAAAAGAGTGATTACTTACTGAAGATGCCTTTACAAATTAACATTGCAGCAACTTCAGTACAGTAGTGATGGTAGCATAGACATTCAATTTCCAAATAGTTAGAAGCCATTGAACTTAGTTATCCTATCCGTTAATAAAACCATGTGTGATGTCACTGTCACCTGTACCAAATTTCCGAACAATAACACGTTTTGTTTTGTAACTAAACCAGGATGAAGCAACGGTTTTTATAAACAATGAACCGATGAACTAATAGTAGGTTTCTCCTATTTAAATATAATGGATCCCATTTCATGTGTATAACGCTAGAAATTCCCGCAACAACGTGTGGAGTATCATCTAGTTGTTAATAATTGTGCATACGTACTAGCTAGTAGCTAGCTAGGTAGAAGAAGTGGTGTACCTGTCGAAGTAGAAGGCGAAGGGAGCGACGATGATGGTGCCGATGAGGTTGCGGTAGGCGAGGAGGACGAAGGGCTCCATCCCCACGTTTAGCGCCAGCTTGGAGAGGAGCAGGGCTCCCATGGTGAAGGCCTGCACCAGCACCATGCTCGCCGGCAACATCACCGCCTCCATCGACCATCCAGCGCCGCCTGCTGGCATGTTCACTTCACTTCAATTCTCGTCGATCGTCTTTTCGATCGATGGCCCGGCCGCCGGCCGGCCCTCCACAATCGTCCGATCCTCACGAAGACGCTGATCGACCGACGACGATCTCGCAGCAGCGTAATCTGATCGATCTGTACGTCGTCTCAGATCGATCCCTGCACAGATAGTATATATATGTATGATGGATGGATCGATTCAATTCTCACACAGCGCAGCAGACTAGCTAACAGATGGAGCACTTGACTGACTGACCGACGACCGACTGACGATGATCGATATACATAATATATATAGCTAGCAGCTCGACTGCCTATAGCTAGTATGCACCCAGGGAAATATGTACCCAGAGTCCCAGACCCAGAGATGCATTATGCAATTCGATGACAACTAGTAGTACACAGTACCTGAATAGCGCTTGCGTAAGCACATGGCAATCTTGTTAGGCCATGTGTACATATATACTACTACTCCTCCTCCTATACTCCACATAGTATCTCTCTCTCCATGGGCATGGATCATGCAATGCAAGCTAATAAAATTGCATGCCCGACAATAGAATCCATGCATAGACTGCATTGTATTCATCATCTTTGCTCTTTCTATTCACCTCCCGGCCCATTTGCTTTCTTTCTCTCGTCCATCCGTTTTTATCTGCATTGGCGGCTCTCTTGTCGTCTATAGTATCAATCAATCAGCCGGCCGGCCATCCATGCATGCCAGGAGAGTTTGGTTTGCGTGGACAACATATACATACTGCACAGCAATGTCAAAAAGAAAAAGAGTCACTAGCTAGCTAGTAGCTAGTAGTCGCCTCTAGTCATTCAAAAACCTAGTCAAGACGATGAATAGCTGATGATCCAGTAGTGCACGCAACTTATATTATTTTATTTGCTTTGCTTTGCTTTAATTAATATATAGTACATGAGCAAGCAGGCAAGTCTTGCATGATTCAACTGATGATTGATAGATATACAGGCACGCACACTGTCATAGCTTTCGCATGAACTAATTATAGCAACATGTTACAAATTAGTTAAAATAGTAGTCAATTATAGAGACCACGCGCAGAGTTCAAACACAGCAAACTAGTTTCCACAAAGATTAGGTGAAGTACGGTCAAGAACACAAGAATAAAATATATGCCAAGCGCGTTATACACTTTACTCAATCATTCGTGTGCACATACATAGTTAGGTCCCATTGGGCAGGGCTCCTCTCCAGGCGGCTTCGACTCTTACCGAGGAGCCATACCAAACACTATACTATAGTAAGAGGAGCTGTTTTCCAATGGAAAAAGAGGACGCAAGCGCGGCACCGCAGTAGTACTATGATTATTGTAAGAGATCATAGTTGTACTAGCATTTGTTTGAGACTCACTGGTTATTATTAGCCCTGCTAACGGGGCGGGTTGAAACAGTTTTTCAGGGGTGGATTTTATTCGGGTGGGGGGGGGGGGGGGCGGTATATATTGGTGGAAATGAGTTTCCTAGCTTACAGGTCAAGGCGGGTCGGGTTCACAGACAAACGGGTTGTGCTGTGAATGACAGTTGTTCTGCGAGTTGTGTGTATTGGGCAGTTGAGCGATGGGATGGGGCGGGTTGGTGGCCTATAATTTTGGGTCGGGTCGGGTTATCATATTGTCTAATGAACAGCGGGGCGGAGCGGGTTTAGCCCCGTTAGCAGGCTTAGTTATTATATATCTCAGCCAACTATTTAACTTTATTTATCATGGAAACCCCTATGCATCTCAAATTTATTAACACTTCTTCCATTTCTCTCTCTCTCTCTCTCTCTCTCTCTCTCTCTCTATATATATATATATATATATATATATATATATATATATATACTCCCTCCATGTTGGTATTAGTAGTCGTTTTGGAATTGGAAACGTTTGATAAAAAGGTGTCGTTCTGGCTGTGGACTGGGAACCTGGACGCCGCTGCCCCTCGCGCTTCGGTTCCTGCACGCGAGCATTAATAGCGCCGCGTCGTTTCTCTTCTCCCGCACCACGCGTTAAGACGACGCTGCTCGCCGCTTAGACTGCATGCCGCTCGCCGCTCGCACTGCACGCCGCTCGCCGCTCGCACTGCACGCCGCTCGCCGCTCGCCTGAGTTCGCCGCACTCCATGGATGCCGCGGACTGGACGTCGGAAGAGTTCGCCGCGCTGTCCTCGGAGATGGAGATGGAGCTCGCGCCGGAGTCAGATATGGAGGTGGTGCCGGACTCCATCACGCCGGACTCCAAGATGGAGCTCGCGCCGGAGTCGGAGATGGAGGTGGTGCCGGACTCCATCACGCCGGACTCCAAGATGGAGCTCGCGCCGGAGTCGGAGGTGCTGCCGGACTCCTTGCCGCTAGGCGCTTTTATCTGCGGTCGTTGTCATCTCGTCCATGAGGACCGGGAAGCTTGGAATCATGCGCACTCTATCTTCTATCCATGCCCTCGCTGCCATCTCAAGCACGCTGACTACACTTTCTTCGCTCTGCGTCATGGCATCTACGATTTCGACTGCAAGCTTTTCATTCCCGATCCCGACAATGTCGTCATCGATGGCGATACGATCGTGCTACCTCCCCACGTGCTGAAGATGATCGAAGAGAAGAGTGAGAGTGATGCCAAGAAGCGTGCTGCCAAGAAGAATCGCGCCAAAGCATCTGTAAGATAACAAGCTTAAGTTCTAACTAACTATTTCATGCAGCAAGAGTAGTACAATGATGTCTCTACTACTTAAGCTAATTAGCATCATTCTCTAATTGTTTCATGCAGCAAGAGTAGACTCGGCTTCATGTAATAAAGATGGATCACAAGGGATGCAAGATGGCAGCCGAGATTGTCTTTCTAATGTTCCTTTTTTCATGTGAGGAATCTTGAACTTGTTGCAACCTTTCACCTTCATAGCTTCCTTCAAAACAGTTTGTAATGTTAGGAACATTCGGTTTGCTTTGTGTGCTGAGTACTCCAAGAATGCCTACAGATCAATTGTGTGCAACAAATGAATGAATGAGCAAATTTGTTGTTGAAAAAAACACAGAAACATGTGTGAACAATTTGATCAAATTACCTCTTGCACTGCTGGAACTAGAGCCTCTATTGTTTTTGCATTCTTCTTATACTGAATTGCTTGAATAGCTCGGAAAAAACCCAAGTCAAGAATGTTGAAATCCGGAGAGTTGGGAGGTTGACAAATTAGGCGAATATCAAATCCTTCAAGCTTAGCAGCCTCAAAAAATTCCGGATCATCCAACTTTAAGTGGGAAGGTGCATTGTCCTGTTGAATGAAGATTGGCCTGCCCACATCTTCTCTTGGCCACTTAGAACGAATGGCCGGCAACACTTTGTTGATCATGAAATCTCTAATCACATCTCTAGTGATCGAAGTTATGGGCTTCATAACCAAATCTCCACGGACACGGCCGGTTCTCTCATTACCTCTCATAGCCGGTTCATAACGAACAAGTGGAAAACAACCAATCCTACCATCAAAAATACAATTCCCATCCCTAAACCTTGGCCGAGCACAAACACATAAGAACATGAGCCTAGGGATGTAGTTCTTATTCTTACAAGTCCGATGGGGATCATCTTCTTCGGGTAGCAAATAACACCTTTCAGATTTTTGATGAAGGTAGAACCATTTTTCATCAATGAAAATAAAGTCAAACAACTCCTTAAACCTTGGATCATTAGCCAAATCCCTGTTAACCATGTCAACACACCACTGTAACCTAGACCTCTTGTTAGCTTGAGTGAGATATGGTTTGATGCTACTAGAGTGACGCCTAAGCAAACCCTTTTTCAAATACTTTTGAATCTTCCATGTGCTCAAGTTTAGTTGCCGGGACACATCCTCTATAGTCATTCTATCCTTTAAAGGAATGTTTTTCAATGCTTCCAAATCAACAGAGACTGCCTTACGACCTACTTTACCCTTCTTTAGACTAGAAACCACAACCGGAACTGAGTTTGCAAGTTGTATTTTACCTCTCTTCCATACACGCTGCACTGACCGAATATTAAGCCCAAACTGTGTAGCAACAATTGCAGTATCCTTCTTGTGTGGTTTCCCATTGTTGCTTCTAGCTAACATAGCTTGATAAACTCGTTTTCTGAGTTCATCAGTCATCTCCTTCCTTTGGTGGGGTTGTGGAACTGGTTCTTCCACGGTGGGGTCGTGCACATCATGTTCTGTTAGAAAGAAAACAACCATTAGCTAGCCTGTTAATTAACAAGCATTGTTCTATTATTAGCATGTTCAATAAAAAATTAGTTGTGCGTACTAGCTCACCGGGCAGGTTTTGTAGATAATCGAAATCAACCGCACCAAACTCGTCTAGTGGCAAGTTCAAATCAAACCCTGTCAAAAAAAGAACATGGCTGTTTGTGATTTGACGTTGTTCAAAGTGGAAAGAACAAACTGAGAAAACAACTTTGCATGCGGCTGCCAGTGCAAAAAAAAAAGAAGAGGAAGAACAATACCGTTGTTGTTGTCATCCTCCAATATTGGCTCGTTGAGATCCAAGGGAAGGTTGCCGTCTTCATCTTCTTCTATACGAACGTTAAGATCAAACGCAGTGAAGGTTGCCATAGCGCCGTACGGAGAAGTAAGCAAGCAAGCAGGCGTGGGAGGTAACAAGAAAGCAAGCAAGCTGAGCCGTGTAAATAAAGCAGCAGCGATAGAAGTCCAAGCGTCCAGACGAGCGCCATCAGAAAAAAAAAAAACGCGCCCAGATTAGCGCCAACGAATGCGAAATTCAGCAAACGAAAAATGAGCGCCAACAGAAAAAAAAACGCGGCCAAACGCGCGCAAATAACCAGCACCCGCACAGTGCCATGCAGACAGGCCAGCAGCCATGCAAAATCCCGTGAACCAAAAAATATGTGGGAGGAGGGATTCGAACACTGCCCGATGCCCCCAAAAGCCTCGGGACGCACCCACCTGACCAACCCAGCTTCGAAAGATTGTTGCCTAGGAAATACCCGCAGGCATATTTAATAAGGGCAAACTGGGAAGATTACCCCATAGCAACTCCATAGTTAATGACCCCTTGGTAATCGAAATCATGTCCTAAACGACCACTAATACCAACATGGAGGGAGTATATATATATATATATATGTAAGCAAAGTCATTGCAGCAATAAATGGGGACAATTTGATTACTTAAATTCCTTTCAAAAAATGTGATTACTTATATATCTCCTCATGAATTGGGATACGACTAACATGTTGATATAGTATATGAATTGAGTATGGTTCTAAATAAATAGCCGGTTATAGCTAGGTCTGCTACAGCTTAATTATTCATAGGGTCTAGCTTACAATATTGCCAATTGTTTTGTTATTACTACTAATAATGGCACTTAATAAGCTTCGCTAATAGTAAACACCAATCTTTGGCTTAGCTGTAAATATGTTTAACATGCACCGTTGATCTTAACCTGACCAAGACAAATATAATATATATTCATTCTTTACTCTTAAGGACTCTAAAATCTATGACTTTCTTTGATTAATAAATTAGGTAATATAAACCCTGCTTGGGTATATAATCGCTGTGCATTGTTGAATAAACAATGGCCATGAGTATGAATGTTGAGATGATGTTGGCATAGGCAGGTTCAGATCCCAATATTTTACCATTCATCGTTGCTCCAGTTCCTACTCTATCGATTTTACCTATATAATATGCAGGCAGAGGCAAGCTATACGTTTATATGTACACAGACTTGGCAGAAAGTCAAGAAAAGGGCAGAATCTAATCAATAAAAAATAAGGGTATGTATAACTAAAAACAGTTCGAGGAAACTTACTGTTACTGTTTAGTAATCCCTTATTTGTGTCGGATGCGATTCTTCGGAAACGCAAGAAGATGGTGTGAAGTTGGAACTGATATGAAAACAACAACCTTATGGCTCGAGGTAATCATATCCATTTGCCACTTGCATATTGAAAGGAAGGCCAGGAAGACGAGCATGATATAGCTAAAATGGATGGAAGGAAAATATTATTGAAAGAAAGGCTAGGAAGACGAAGAAGAAATGAGCGGATGCTATATATGTGGTCTTGTTGACCATGCGCATGGATGTTAATTGTGGAGCCAAATTAGTTTAGTTTGTTTTGGAGATCTCGAGAAACATGCAAGCATGGTCAATACATGACGCACATGGAAAACAGCTAGCTAGTCCTAACTATAATAAGACTAGTCGTAGGTCTTATGCATGTGGGGTTTGCACGCATTTCTGATACACACGGTCCAACAGATGGATCGAGTGAAACGTGGGAAATTATTTCAGCCGATGACTCATTTTTGCAGTTTATATGAACTAGAGGAGGAACGGAAAGGACGGAGGTGACCAAACATGTGACATATATGTGCGATGGGAGGGCAGCATTGTTTGCGGTAGTGTTTTTTCAACAAATGAAATGTTATACACACACACACACACACACACACACACACACACACACACACACACACACACATATATATATATATATGTATATATATATATATAATGAAATTAGGTACAACAATACTCCGTCCATCCTTACAAAAATCAAATTCTCACTTCCGAAAAAGTCAAACTTATTATTGAGGATGATTGCTAGTGTAAAATTGTACTATCAAAACAATCAACATTGCCAAAAATAAAAAAAACAGACAAGGGACATAGTGAAATATGATGCATCTTGTATTTAATTAAACTTACCTTGGTCTAGACGCCTACACTAGCCTCTTCTAGAATGGTGACCAAGGGGAGGATACCTGTTGGCACTCAGAATCGTACTAAGGAGGATTATGGCTATTTCCAGTAAATTATGCACACAACATAGTGTTAAAAGGCCAAGTGGTGCGACCAAATACCAAGAAAACACGCGAAGAAGAAAGTGAGCTGCGACCAAGTCAACTTAGTCGGTTTTTACCCCTGAGTCGGCTTAGCTGGGTCCCAAAAACTGGCTCCCCTCCTCCGGCCTGCTGAGGCACCTGCTCGGGCCCATGAAAACCGACTTAGCTTGTTCTGGTACCGGCTAAGCCGGGCCCCTTGCAAAGTATGAACCGATTTGTTTCCAAAATTGGTTTTTTTTACATGTTTTCGACGTGCGAAACTTGAAAAAAATGCATTGTGGAGTTGTTTTCTACTGGGATAAGACCCATCCCTTCTATATATAAGAGGATCACGGCCGATTGAATTACCATCTATCCAATCGTAGCAAATACAACAAACCTTTACCAACCCCTCCTGTTGTTCGTCACGTCTCTCGGTATGATTTGGCGGCATTCTAGCTAGGTGGCCTTTTCGGTCCTAGGGCAACCTCCATGTGCTCCTTCTGATGGGTCTTTTCGAGAGGCGTCCAGCAGTCTATAACCAGCCAAAAACAAGCTCTGCATCGACCCTACCGGTCCCTAGATGGGTTTTCGTCGATTATGTTGCGTTCTTACTGCGTTGCACGTTGTGTGTAACCTCTATAGATAGAAATAAACTTTGGAAAAATATGATAGACCACAAATATGAAATTGAGAGACCCAATGTTTTCTATAGTAATAGTGTTGGGGCATCTAGATTCTTCCCAAGTATGATCTGGGCTGCCCAAGCAAAAATATGGGGTATAGATGAAAAATAGGTAATCGAAAGAAGATTAAATTCTAGGAAGATAATTGGTTGGGCGGGTTCTAGTTTGGCTATCCAGTTCTGGGATATTTATGGCTTGGTCAATCAAAAACCTCATATGTTTTTGATATTTGGAATGGTGCTGACCTTAAGTGTACACACCTAATGTCACATCACGACGAGGTGTTACGAGCGATTGGGTTAAACATAACATAAGGCACCGTTAGACGATGGAAAGCATGTTCACTACTACAGAAACATTTTCTAGGGGCGGCTGGTAAGTATTTGTAGCCACGGTTTTACCAGCCGCCCCTAAGCAACCGTGGCTACAAACATGTAATTTATAGAGGCGGTTGGTCAACCGTCCCTACAAATGGATTTATAGGGGCGGCTGATGATTTGTAGGGGCGGTTGAGTATTGAGCCGCCCCTACAAATCATTTTCGTAAAACCATAAAATAATTACGAAAAAATAGCAAAAATAATTTTTAAATTCCGGGAGGATCCTCACCGATCAGTCACGTGTCCACCCCACAACTCTTAGCATTTTTTTAGCATTTTTTTCACGATTTTTGCACATTTTTTGAAAACCTTGCGTCACCCGGGAATCGAACCAGGTGACCTCTCGCTCGCGCATGAGCGCCCCTACCACTGCACCTCATTGTCAATTGTGTCTAGAGAGCATTTTTTTTCCTCATATATTATTATCACAAACTGAGTGTAAATTGATTATTTTGAGGTTCTAAATGAATTTAAATGAAAAGGTTGTCAACTACAAAGTTTCATAACTTTTCAAGGTCTACAACTTTCATTTTGATAGTTTCTCCATCCGAGGTCATTTACGAAATTTGAATTTCAAATTTTAGAACTTCGAGCAAACTTTTGCTTGATAATATGATTTCAAATAAAAAAAGTTATCAACTAGAAAATTTCATAACTTTTTGAGATATACAACTTCCATTTGGTTGTTAGTCCATCCGAGATCATTTAAAAAATTCAGATTTCAAATATTTGAATTTCAAACGTAGTTTTCATTAAGAAGATGATTTCAAATCAAAAAGTTGTCAACTACAAAGTTTCATAACTTTTTGAGATCTATAATTTTTATTTTTATCATTTTCCCATCAGAGGTCATTTTGAAAAATTCAAATTTTAGTCCTTAAGTTTTAATATTCGGCGCTATTTGTAGGGGCGGCTGAATATAGAGCCGCCCTTACAAATTGGATTTGTAGGGGTGGCTAAATATTGAGCCGCCCCTATAAATATGATGATTTGTAGGGGCGGCTCATAATACCAGCCGCCTTTACAGATGGATTTGTAGGGACGGCTCGTTTATGAGCTATTTGCAGAGGCGGCTGAATATAGAGCTGTCCTTAAAAAAAAGAGGTGGCGTTGCTATAAATCTCTTTTGACGTAGTGGTTGTTGTAACTAACTGAGAAACTAAAAATGTGACGGAAGAGCTTGCGACCCATTGCTCAAGATGCCTGGGTCGCCGTCCGCCTTCCGCGAGTAGCGGCCATGGGGAAAAGCTCCCGCGTTGCCTCGCGCTTGGATGACGTTACTAAGCAACTCTGGATATGTGTCTCTAACATTTTGAGTAGGATTGTTTTTCATGAAACTTCGAGTAGGATTGTTGGTACTGATTCCTATCAATTAATTGGACAAATGTGGATTAGCAATAAACGTTTTCTAGTTGATAACATTTTCTGTGCAGCAGACCTGTGGGGTCTCTGGAAACTGAGAAATAGCATTTCCTTTTAGGGAACTATTTGGAGAAGTATTCAGTCATTCCTGCTTTCAATCTCTAGCATTCTTCAAAGGTGTGCAACTGAGAGAAGACCGGAGTTCAGCTCCAAACAAGAAAGCTTAAGGATGATGGCAACCGGCCCTGAAGATTGACTGGCTGAGCCAGGTGGAAGGTGAATGGAACAAGCTTATGTACAAGTCGGCATTGTACTGGAGGCAGAAGGAGGTCCCAGCTGGGTAGTCTCTGAACTTCTGTTGGAACGTTCTTCTCAGGTTGCTGAAGGACAAGGGAAATCGCTTGATCTCTCACAGTTGGTGAAGAGTTGAAAAATGTAAGCTGCTTAATAAGTTGATGTAGTAAGCTTTTGAAGATCTTCTGAATGTTTTAAACCTGTTACTGGTCCTTGTGATAATAATGCAGGGCGTTTTTGCCCTGAAACTCTAAAAAATTTCAGCTGATGTAGAGTATTAATTAATATATCCAGTAATGTCTTGGGCTTGAAACTCAATGTCCTGGGGTCGAAACTCAAATTTGGACACCGAGACTTTCAGGAGTCGGATAACTACTAGTAGAAATATAGTATTTCAGAAAAAAAACCATCATCTACGGGTCATAATTAATAATGAGCTTGTTTAATTTGCCCACAGCGATTGCACACTTACATGAATTAATTTCTTCTTTTCTGTTATCATCATACATCCTCTCTTTGGTGCATTGCTTGCTTTGATTTCTCTTCACCGTCTAGTGCATTGATATTGATGGCTGGAGGAGCAGCATCCGATGCCTCTTTGGTCTTTGCCCAGAGAACAAAGTACAATCCAAAAATTACAAGAGCAGAGCCCAGAGTACTGGAGAATCAAATAAAGCACATAACATTATATTTTTTTGAATGTAACTATGTCTGTATGAACTATAGGTAAATTGTTGGAATTAATTTGCATATATACACATGTATACTACTGTACCTTCCAACATGGAGCTGTTCATGGAGAGCGACGACGTTGATAGCACCTGCTATGAGTTGTATGAGAGGTGTGAATGCAGTGGTGAAGACTGGACCTCTTTGCTCGATGCACAAAGACATGGCCAAGAAACCAACTCCAGACCCCATTATCCCCTTGAATAATAATAAAAGATCGAGAACACTGGTCAATTAATGGTCTAAAATTAATCATTTAGGTTATTATAGACTAAATCAATTTGCTGGCTTCTTATTATGTCAATAATTACATACCACAAAGAGCACAGTGATGATCTGAAGCTTGGTTCTGAGGATCCACACTGACATGTTCCTCTCAGTGGCCAGCCCAACAACAGCCATCTGAAGGAAGCTGAGCAAGAACATGAGGGCATTTCCAGAGTAGAGTGCCGGATACTTCTTCCCCAGTCTTGATTGGAGGATGAACCAAAAGGACCAACATGCTGCGCCTGCAAGTAGGGCCACAGAACCAGTCGCCCATGCATGATGCTGTGCACCACCACCATTCTGGCTCACCACAGCCATTCCTTGCTGGGGTGCAGCAGGTGAGGGTTTGGTCAGTGACGGGCCTTGGTAGAGTGCAAGCAGGATTGCTCCTGTGAACCCTACTGTTGTGCCAATCACCTTTGCTATGCCGGCTCCAGTCTTGAGGTCCAGTTTCTCCATCCTAGTAATTAATATGTACAGCATGCAGTTACACTTACAGCATTATTTAATTAAGTACATAGGTAGCATATAATTAATTCATTATATTAATTACGTACCCAAAAGGAAGTGCCACAACAAAAGTGAACATGGGAGTCATGTTGATGAAGGCACATGCAAATGTTGCTGTGGTGTATCGTATCCCCACGAAGAACAGCCACATGGTAAGTGAGGCACTACATATATACATACACACATATACGATACGTACTAATTATTGTGTGTGTAACAAATTAAGGAAGGTTTTTTTATTAGCACAAGTCATGAAAATAAAGCATCTCAACTACCACTATACTGAACAAGAGTGATGAGAGATCACAACTAGCTACTTACCCAAGCACCGCACTGAAGAAGAGAGACACAAAGATCTCAAGTGTCATCTTAGGCCTCGTCTTCCTACACATATTATGCATGCATGCATGGTAAATTTATTAATCAGCAAGATATGCATGCATATGTAGCATAGTCATCTAATTAACCTTTCTTTTCTATGAAATTAAATCTCATTCTAGCTACTTAATTCCACACATGTACAGACAGACAAAATTATTGACTCCTGAAAGACACTTGAGCTGTCACTCTCACAAACGTATACGTACTGTCACAAGCAAAGAGATCCTGAGAGATTGCTGTGTACGTAGCTAGTAGCAGTTACGTGTTAATATAGGACGCAGCTAGCTAGAAAGCAATAGCAAATAATACCTCTCCCGGTAGTAGGCGATTGGGGCGAGGAAGATGAAGGCGGTGAACTGACGAAGAGTGATGAGGACAGTGGTGTGCATCCCTTGGTTGAAAGCCATCTTCGTCAGTGTGTTGAGCACTGCGAACACTACGACAACGGACAGCATTGTTGCCGTAGGCTTCCAGTCACGCCAAGCATAACGGCCCATCGATCTCGATCTCTAGCTAAAAAGGATGTATATGAGATTGGAGATCAAGTGATGTGATGGTATCTGATCGATCGATCCAGCAGCACAGCTGCAGCACTACAATACAAGCTCTATGCTTTTAATTAGCTCTGCCTCCAATCTGTTTGCCTTACACATCCACACATTGCATTCACGCAGGGGTCAGCTATTTATATATGTTCAGTTGGGCAATTGGCCATGGCCACCAGCTCCAGCAAGCAAGCAAATTAATTCTGTGCAGGGAGACCTATAGCTAGCTAGGTACGTAGTTTGCTTTATGTGCACTCAAGAATGATACCTTGAATAATAAGATAATAATATGTATATGTTTGCAGCTGGGCCCAGGGATATTTTTCTATACCATTCAACCGCAAGAACCCATCTGGCAAAAGGATAACGGGAGAATATTATTCTGCATGTATGTAACTACTTTATGCTCAAAATAAATAGAACAAATCAAAGGATGCTTTAGTTTGGAAGAGCTAAGCTTCAGAATTACCCTTTCAAATAAGGAAAACGTTTTTGCATGTACTATTAGTACAGTGTTAATTAGTGTTAACGGGTAAGCATAACCTTTGCCGATCCCTCTAAAATAATACTCCCGCCGTCAATTTGAACATGCAATTCTCGTTTTTTGAGAAATCTAATCGTTTGAACTTTGACTAAATTTATATAAATAAATACTATTCAAGATACAAAATAAGTATCATTAGATTTAGTATGAAATATATTTTTATAATAAATTTATTTAAAAAATATAAACAGTAATATTATTTAGTATAAACTTAGTCAAATTTGAGTTACTTTAATGGACACATTTCCCATAGTTGCATTATCAAATGGACAGAGGGAGTATATAGTAATTTATTGGGTAAAGTCCATTTTCAACGTCTACCTTGCACGTTATTCTGAGTTCCAACATTGGACTATGAAATTAGGCACTTGTCAGTGCTAGTTTTAGCGGATGCTAACACCGGCTAGTGATTTTGTGTTTTGCGGTTGAGGCTCCGGGTGGTGTGTAAGGGAGAACACAGGGTTTATACTGGTTCAGGCCAAGAGTGCCCTACGTCCAGTGGAGAGGAGAGTCGTGTTGCCTTGCACCGGGGTGCTTGTGGTAGGGGTTATGAAACGACCTCGATTTCCGCGAAGGGAAATCCACAGGCTCGAATTGTAATTCAACAGATTGCTTGGGACAATCCATGAAATTACCCATATCTCAGTTGACACCAGGATCCATACAACGGTAATTAAGTCTTACATAAACATTTATTACATCGCCACATTGGTGGAATCAACATTCAGAGAAGCTTTAGAAGATGCGGAAGCGATTCATCCTTCACGGCCAACTTGAGCGTAGCACGTGACCCTATTCCTCGTCATCATCTCCCTCGAAGTCGTACTCATTCTCGTCACCTGACAGCAAATTTATCAGTACGATTTGTACTGGCCACGGAGCCCACCTATGCAGCATTTGCTTTGTGGAAAGTGGATGCAAAGCTATACAAGCAGACCTATAGGCTGAGGTTTTCCTATGCAGCTGTAATCAATGTTTAATTAGTCAAGTTTTATCACCAGCTAACACCATCATCCCTTTTCCCATCACCACACCTCACATACCCACACCTCACTCTCATTCGACAGGCCCAACTCCCTCTCGGGCCTATCTCAGCGGCACACTACCACAACGGGTACACTGCCGGAAAAATGTTATCCGGGGGAAGAAAAGAATATGCTCTCATCTAATAGTGGTTGCAGAAACATTAGGAAAGGTCCATAGCCAACGAGTTGGCTTATGTATCGATCGATCAACCATACACTCTGCAGAGGTTTTACTACTCACAAAATTAGCCATCATCGATGCTGTACAATCATCTAGGCAGAATTCCGGGTGCTTGCTTGCCTAGGTCGATGCCACCCTGCCACTCAGCCCTGGGACATTCCGGATCCAACACCATCACACTGAGACTGGGAGACGCAGTACCGGGCCCCATCAGTGGTACTGCGCATCTAGAACGGTACGGGAATCTGCCATCCGTCACTGTCCACCCTTATCACCTCTCAACCTAGCAGTAGTGGCACCGCCCTACCAAGTAGTCCAGCCGTCTCCCGCCCATCAGAAGCGAGTGAGTAGCAAGGGAATCCAGATGTTTCCGGTCACTAGTCAGATCCTAGGTTGTGACCAAGCAGGCATCTCCACTTAGGGGATACTCTCCCCGTGCCATCACGGCACCTCTGCTCACGGGACTTCAATGCACATCCCGGAACCACCTCATAAGTCATTACCCGCCACAGGTATCTCTTGTGGGGATGCCCAGGTTGCACCCCCGGCACGACTTGCCCCACGGGCTTGTCTCACATCCCACTTGGTCGACATCAACCCTTACCACGCACCCAAGACGCACGCAGCATTCTCTCCCAGTGGTTATAATCAGTTATGCACCGTCCCAATTCCACCACATAGCATATAGCAAGTAGTAAGTAGTGGAAGAGTAACAGTAAATTAAGTAGCAGCTAACCTAGCAGCGGATAGCAGGGTAAAGTCTTATCAAGCCAGGGAATTCAAATATACTACCATGCAACCAATCCATACATAATCATAAAGCAATAGCAACAATGTCATTTACAATGCGTAATTAGGATCTAAGGATTTGGTGGGACGTGGCACCTTCGTAGTCGTCTCCTAGCTCCTGAAAGTACACGTGGTCGTCTTCCTTAGTCAGATCCTCCTCCGGCTCTGAAATCGAACACGAAATAGTCGCGTCAGCGACTCCTATAGAGTATTTCAGAAAAATCCAATAAAATAAAGAGTCAAATGTACACAAACATAGTCTTAGATTGTAGATCTCATTTTTCTGAGAATTTTTATATATGGTGCGCAATTTTTGGATTTCGAATGAATAAGTTATGAATTTCCGAAGATTATCCTATTTTCTGAAAATGGGAAAATTGGTCGGTTAATCAGGGGCAGCTCGGGATTGGTCCACGTGGCGCGCGGGTCCAGTAGTGCGGCATGTGGCGCCTCATCGGAACACAGACCCGATGGTCGCCCACTATGTGTTCGATGCTGGTTCCCAGAGAGTCGCTGGCGTCGGCGTAGCTCGGCATAGCTCTGCGGAGCTCGGCGTAGCTCGGCGGTTGGTCGGGCGAGCTCGACGTTGGTCGGGGTTGCGTCGGTCGTAGCTCGGCGGTGGTCGGGCGAGCTCGACGGTGTTTCTCAGAGGTCGGGGGGCGTCGGCGTAGCTCGGCGGTGGTCGGGGGTAGCTCGGCGGTGGTCGGGGGTAGCTCGGCGGAGCTCGGCGTAGCTCGGCGTAGCTCGGCGGAGCTCGGCATAGCTCGGCGGGGCTCGGGCGAATCGGACATTCGGGCGCCGAGGGTGCTGCTCTCCCGGGGAGGCTCGGGCGAATCGGACATTTGGGCGCCGAGGGCGCTGCTCTCCCGAGCTCTCCTGGGGAGGCTCGGGCGAATCGGAAATTTGGGTGCCGAGGATGCCGCTCTCCCGAGCTCTCCCGGGGAGGCTCGGGCGAATCGGAGATTTGGTGCTAGCAGGGTTCCAGGGCGTCTGTTCAAGGAGGCGGTGTCTCTCCGGTGCGGCGGACGATGACAGGGCGGCGATGACCATATTTCGGCAAGACAGGGCTCGGCTTTCCCCAATTGGCGTGCTCAGGCAGTCGTCCGACCAGATGGTGGCGGGTTAGAGTCGTGGTATGGCCTCCTTCTCTCCCTCGGCATACGGCGGTTCTCCGACGAGGTGGAGGCGCACGTAGCCAAGGCGACAGTCGTGATTCGGGGCTCGGCTATCTAGCGGCGGTGCCGAGGCAGACTTGGCGAACCTCGGCGGCCTTTCTCCGCAGCGCGAGGCGACCGGGAGTACTCGGAACGGATTTTAGGCGAGGCGGAACGTGTCGGCGGCGATGTCGCCGCGACTATGAGGTTCCGGCGGGGCTAAGGAGGTCTTCTAGGAGATGTATACGCGTCCAGGGTCTATGGCGATGGTATACCAACTACCAATTTTGGCTACCGAGATTCCCAAGATGCTCGGTTGTGGTGGCGGCGAGTCGCCGACGACGGCGGAAGGCGGCAGCGCGGCTACGACCAAGTATTGGTTCAATCGAATGCGGTCTTGTCAAATTGGTGAGGCCAGAGAAGCATACAACACTCTGGTGGCGAACTTTAGCCATGGCATGACCTTCTTTTGGCGACGGCTCGCGGCGGCGCTCCGGTAAGGTCGCGGCGCACGCGGCCAAGGCGATTCAGGCTTCCTCTAGCGCTTAGATCCGCGTAGCTAGCTCAAGGGGTCGTGGCGGTGCTCCACGACGCTCTAACCTATACGGGTGCTAGTCGGATTGCTCGGAACGGGTGATTCGGCGTCGGAACGCGTCGGTGGCGAGCGCACTCCGCCGAGAACGCGTCGTGCTGCGTTCTCGGTCTAGCAAGCTTGTAGTCCGGGGGTTTCGGCCGGTCGCATGAGTGCATGGTGCAGGTGATCTTCCTGAGCCGGTAAAGGCTCGTGCCTGCGCGTCCCGTGGGCGGAACGCCATGGCAAAAGCAGGGCAAGGTTCGGACATAGCGTGCGGTGGCTCACCGTGGTGTCGGTGAAGCTAGGATGGCGGTGCAGTGGCGAGTCGAAGCCGTGCAGAGCGATCGCAGTGCCGTGCCGCTCCTCGTCCGCAGCTCGGGCTTCTCCTCCGTGTCCGGCTCCGGCGTGCTCCGCGGTGGCGGCGCTCCGGCAGCTTCTCCTCCTCTGCTCCGCCCTTCTCCTACGCTCTCTCTCTCTCTCGGTTTGGTGCAGTGTGCCGGTCTGTGCTGCGGTGGCGGCGAGGGGAAATGAGGGTAGGGCTTCGGGGTGAGCTCCTTTTTATAGGCGAGCTTGGCCAGCTCCAATGGCGAACTGGTCCTGATCGCGCTCGACCGATCGAAGGGCCGTGGCTCGAGTGGATCTAGGGCTCCGGATGGGCGCGGGTTCGCTTGGCGGCCAAGAAAGGAGGAGACAGGAGGGGGACAGCGGGGTCAGGGCTCTGCCATGCGTGGCGCTGTCGGTCACGCCATTTGCGTGACCCGGTGGCGTCGTCTTCGTGTGGAAGAGAAACAGTGGAAGGGGAAGGCGGCTGACATGCGGGCCCGGATTGGCAGCGAGCGCGAGCGCGTGTGTGCCGGTCGCGCGCGCGCTGCCGAGCCGCAACGTGGGCCGCGCGCGGGTGAGGTGAGGAGAAGAAGGCCGGGCTGGCTTGGGCTGGCTTAGCAGACCGGCTGGCCGAATGGCTGGCCTAACTCTCTTTCTCCTTTTCTATTTTCATTTTAGTGTATATATACATATATTGCCCATTTTAAATATTGAGTAAATACAAACATAAATTGCAATAAATCCCAAATGTGATGCATAAGTTATTATTCTATGTGAATGGAATTAAAATGCAAACTACACTCCTTTATTTACCAAATTCATAATGAAACCTATATGCTTGCACAAGAAAAATGGGTTTTCACAATAAATAAATGAAAAATTTTAATTGGTTGGGATTTTTAGATTGTGTGGATTTTTAGGGTTGTTACAGGTTATAAGCTGAGCGAGAGAGGGAAGTGCTCTCAAGTCTCTTGTGAGTGTCTAAGTGCGTACATGTTGCTTGTTGTTATGTGTGGTGTGGAGTGGTGTGTGTGAATCAGTCTCTGAGAACCCGTCCTAAGGCTGACATCTGCTCTCCCTTTTATAGTCGCAAGGGAGGGGAGAGGGCAGCACGTACATTACTAGGCATGATACACTTGGGAGTCGTTGTCTCTGTTTGACTGTCGTCAGCTACGGTCTTGTCTCCGCGTTCCAGGGGTATGGCCGTAGTGGTTCGTGCGATCTTGATGAGTTCCAAGCCAGCAATAGTCGTCGGGATTACGACATGGCGTAATGTCACACCTGATGGCTGTCCTCCTGCACGATGTGACAAGAGGGTGGATCGCTTCGGAGTGTAATCTCCCGAGGCTTCGGGACTCCTGGAGGTGTAATGGAACGGAGCAGGGAGACATCTTCCCTCGGACGTATTTTCGGCTTTCGGACAGTGTTTCCAGAGGGTCAAGTGGGCCCGGATGAAAGGCGTGCTCGTCCTTTCGAGTGGACAGCGCAGTAGGTGCCTTTCCCGTTTTGCGTAGCCCGTTCATCAGGCGCTTGGACTGTCGTAGTCGTAGTTAGTAGATTCCGGCGGAAAACGGGACGGAGCACCGTAGACCATATCGAGGAGAGGATGGCCGTAGTGGGTCCATCAAATTCCGTCGCTAGGGAAATTCTGACAGGTGGTATGGCCGTCGTGCGCGTGCGAAACACAGTCACGTCGAGAATCTCGCCTGACGGGACAGTGCTTGTAAAGTGGTCAAAGATGTCTCTTATGGTCCAAGATTGCTCCGCTGACGTTAACTGTGCATTGGATGCTTTAGAAAGGTTGCGTCCGAGGGTGATGTGGGAGCTTGGGCGAATCGGAGAATCGGCGCCCGAGGGTGCCGTTTTCCCGAGCTCTCTCGGGGAGGTTCGGGCAAATCGGAGAATCGGCGCCCGAGGGTGCCGCTTTCTCGAGCTCTCTCGGGGAAGCTCGGGCGAATCGAAAAATTGGCGCCCGAGGATGCCGCTTTCCAAAGCTCTCTCGGGGAGGCTCGGGCGAATCGAAAAATTGGCGCCCGAGGGTGCCGCTTTCCCGAGGGTAGGCTGGCGTTGATGCAGCGCCGTCATAGGCCTCCGTAGGTGCGGCCTTCATGGGCTTCCACAGGCTTTGTCTGGGCTAGGGCCGTGTTGGGAATATGTGCTTTTGCATCGAAGTTGGGTACCCCATACTTTGGTATCCGACAGTACTAGACACCTTTCAACTGTCAAAACTGGATAAATCCTCTTGCTGGTTTCTAAGGTGGATTCATATGTTGTAAGAATAAGAAAATTGTTTAATCTCCATAAATCCATAGCTAATATGATTAAAATCAGGAAAAATATGAAATTAGTACTCTAGAGTATGTACCAATTTATTCCTATAAATATTACCTATCTAGGTTTTTTTAATCTATTTATAATTATTTAAAACTTATTTAATTTTGTTCCCACTATTGTTTTCCACTACACCACAACCTTTAAATAGCGACTGACTTGAAGTTAAGCTGTAAGGGGTGTACAGCAATGGATAGTCCGTTGCTAAAGGTTATAGCAACGGACTCCAGCAGATGGTAATGAAGCCGACTTGATCTTTAGCAATGGACTATTCGACGCTATAGATTTAGCAACGGACAGCCTATTAGAACTTTTAGCAACGGACGGTTTATTGCAGTAAGAACTTTTAACAACTGACAGTCCATCGAACTCAATTAAATAGGTAAAAAAAATTCAGATATATTAAAAACTGGACCATTTCAGAACTTATTCAATATTGGAGGACATGCATAAATGGGCACATTATTCAGAGTCTCATTCATCCATATCAAATGAGTACTTATATAATGATCACTAGCTTAAGTTTCTTGGCATCAAGCCAACATACAAGCATGTATATAGTAGCTAAATACAAAATCTAGCCATCATGATATAAAAACGAATATGATATAAATAACTCCCAATAGAGCAACAGTTTTAAAGAAAATTGGCACGAGCATTACATTTTTGTTTTAAAATAAATTATTTGTAAATTTTAAGAGATTAAACCTTAAAAAACATAAACTACATTTGAAACCAGTTTTAAGAATTAGAAAATAGAAACCTAACTTTATTTGAGTTTTAAGAAAATGTAATAACATCAAATTAGCTTGATTAAAATTTTATGACTGTAACAACCCTAAAAATCCACACAACCTAAAAATCCCAACTAATTAAAAATTTTCATTTATTTATTATGAAAACCCATTTTTCTTGTGCAAGCATATATGTTTACATTATGAATTTGGTAAATAAAGTAGTATAGCTTGCATTTTAATTCCATTCACATAGAATAATAACTTATGCATCACATTTAGGGATTTATTGCAATTTATGTTTGTATTTACTCAATATTTAAAATGGGCAATATATGTATATATACACTAAAATGAAAATAGAAAAGGAGAAAGAGAGTTAGGCCAGCCATTCGGCCAGCCGGTCTGCTAAGCCAGCCCAAGCCAGCCCGGCCTTCTTCTCCTCACCTCACCCGCGTGCGGCCCACGTTGCGGCTCGGCAGCGCACGCGACCGGCACACACGCGCTCGCGCTCGCTGCCAATCCGGGCCCGCATGTCAGCCGCCTTCCCCTTCCACTGTTTCTCTTCCTCACGAAGGCGACGCGCCTGCAGGGGGTATCACGGGAATGGCGTGACCCCGGACCCACGGCCGACAGCACCACGCCCCGCAGAGCTGTCCCCCTCCTGTCCCCTCCTTTCTTGGCCGCCAAGCGAGCCCGCGTGCACCCTGAAGCCCTAGCATCGAGCGCCCGTAGCCCTTTGATCTACCAAGATCAATCGCGGCCGTCCGCCATGGGAACCTGCCAAGCTCGCCTATAAATTGGAGCACCCGAGGAGCCCTAGCCCATTCCCACTCGCAGCCGCCACGCTGCGGCTCCACAAGCCACCGCACCCCACCGCATAGCCGAGAGAGAGGGAGAAGGGCGGAGCAGAGGAGGAGGAGCTGCCGGAGCGCCGCCGCCGCGGAGCACGCCGAGCCGGACACGAAGGAGAAGCCGGAGCCCCGCCGTGGTTCGGCACGGCACTGCGTACGCTCTGAACGGCTCCGACTCGCCACTGCACCGCCATCCTAGCTTCACCGACACCACGGTGAGCCACCGCACGCTATGTCCGAACCTTGCCCTGCTTTTGTCATGGCGTTCCGCCCACGGGACGCGCAGGCACGAGCCTTTACCGGCTCAGGAAGATCACCTGCACCATGCACTCATGCGACCAGCCGAAACCCCCGGACTACAAGCTTGCTAGACCGAGAACGCAGCACGACGCGTTCTCGGCGGAGCGCGCTCGCCACCGACGCGTTCCGACGCCGAATCACGCGTTCCGAGCAATCCGACTAGCACCCGTATAGGTTAGAGCGTCATGGAGCACCGCCACGACCCCTTGAGCTAGCTACGCGGATCTAAGCGCTAGAGGAAGCCTGAATCGCCTTGGCCGCGTGCGCCGCGACCTTACCGGAGCGCCGTCGCGAGCCGTCGCCAAAAGAAGGTCATGCTATGGCTAAAGTTCGCCACCAGAGTGTTGTATGCTTCTCTGGCCTCACCAATTTGACAAGACCGCATTCGATTGAACCAATACTTGGTCGTAGCCGCGTTGCCGCCTTCCGCCGTCGTCGGCGACTCGCCGCCGCCACAACCGAGCACCTTGGGAATCTCGGTAGCCAAAATTGGTAGTTGGTATACCATCGCCATAGACCCTGGACGCGTATACATCTCCTAGAAGACCTCCTTAGCCCCGCCGGAACCTCACAGTCGCGGCGACATCGCCGCCGATGACTGGAGCATCTCAATACCCCGACCAGGAACAAAAACCGACCACCTCGGACAAGCTTAGTTGCGGGAGATCGAACCTCCATAGCCCGGAACTCCGAGAGGTGCGTTCTCGTTGAAACGTGATCGTCGCCGACACGATCCGCCTCGCCTAAACCCGTTTTGAGTACCCCCGATCGCCTCGCGCTGCGGAGAAAGGCCGCCGAGGTTCGCCAAGTCTGCCTCGGCACCGCCGCTAGATAGCCGAGCCCCGAATCATGTCTGTCGCCTTGGCTACGTGCGCCTCCACCTCGTCGGAGAACCGCCGTATGTCGAGGGAGAGAAGGAGGCCATACCACGACTCTAACCCGCCACCATCTGGTTGGACGACTGCCTGAGCACGCCAATTGGGGAAAGCCGAGCCCTGTCTTGCCGAACTATGGTCATCGCCGCCCTGTCATCGTCCGCCGCACCGGAGAGACACCGCCTCCTTGAACAGACGCCCTGGAACCCTGCTAGCACCAAATCTCCGATTCGCCCGAGCCTCCCCGGGAGAGCTCGGGAGAGCGGCATCCTCGGCGCCCAAATTTCCGATTCGCCCGAGCCTCCCCGGGAGAGCTCGGGAGAGCAGCGCCCTCGGCGCCCAAATTTCCGCTTCGCCCGAGCCTCCCCGGGAGAGCTCGGGAGAGCAGCGCCCTCGGCGCCCAAATGTCCGATTCGCCCGAGCCTCCCCGGGAGAGCTCGGGAGAGCAGCACCCTCGGCGCCCGAATGTCCGATTCGCCCGAGCCCCGCCGAGCTACGCCGAGCTACGCCGAGCTCCGCCGAGCTACCCCCGACCACCGCCGAGCTACGCCGAGCTACGCCGACGCCCCCCGACCTCTGAGAACCACCGTCGAGCTCTCCCGACCACCGCCGAGCTACGACCGACGCAACCCCGACCAACGTCGAGCTCGCCCGACCAACCGCCGAGCTACGCCGAGCTCCGCCGAGCTCCGCCGAACTACGCCGACGCCAGCGACCCTCTGGGAACCAACATCGAACACCTGGTGGGCGACCATCAGGTCTGTGTTCTGATAAGGCGCCACATGCCGCACTACTAGACCCGCGCGCCACGTGGACCAATCCCGAGCTGCCCCTGATTAACCGACCAATTTTTCCCATTTTCAGAAAATAGGATAATCTTCGAAAATTCATAACTTATTCATTCGATGTCCTAAAAATTGCGCACCATATATCAAAATTCTCAGAAAAATAAGATCTACAATCTAAGGACTATGTTTGTGTGCATTTGGCTCTTTATTTTATTGGATTTTTCTGAAATACTCTATAGGAGTCGCTGACGCGACTATTTCGTGTTCGATTTCAGAGCCGGAGGAGGATCTGACTAAGGAAGACGACCGCGTGTACTTTCAGGAGCTATGAGACGACTACGAAGGTGCCACGTCCCACCAAATCCTTAGATCCTATTTACGCATTGCAAATGACATTGTTGCTATTGCTTTATGATTATGTATGGATTGGTTGCATGGTAGTATATTTGAATTCCCTGCCTTGATAAGACTTTACCCTGCTATCCGCTGTTAGGTTAGCTGCTGCTTAATTTACTGTTACTCTTCCACTACTTACTACATGCTATATGCTATGTGGTGGAATTGGGACGGTGCATAACTGATTATAACCACTGGGAGAGAGTGCTGCGTGCGTCTTGGGTGCGTGGTAAGGGTTGATGTCGACCAAGTGGGATGTGAGACAAGCCCGTGGGGCAAGTCGTGCCGGGGGTGCAACCTGGGCATCCCCACGAGAGATACCTGTGGCGGGTAATGACTTATGAGGTGGTTCCGGGATGTGCATTGAAGTCCCGTGAGCAGAGGTGCCGTGATGGCACGGGGAGAGTATCCCCTAAGTGGAGATGTCTGCTTGGTCACAACCTAGGATCTGACTAGTGACCGGAAACATCTGGATTCCCTTGCTACTCACTCGCTTCTGATGGGCGGGAGACGGCTGGACTACTTGGTAGGGCGGTGCCACTACTGCTAGGTTGAGAGGTGATAAGGGTGGGCGGTGACGGATGGCAGATTCCCGTACCGTTCTAGATGTGCAGTACCACTGATGGGGCCCGGTACTGCGTCTCCCAGTCTCAGTGTGATGGTGTTGGATCCGGAATGTCCCAGGGCTGAGTGACAGGGTGGCATCGATCTAGGCAAGCAAGCACCCGAAATTCTGCCTAGATGATTGTACAGCATCGATGATGGCTAATCTTGTGAGTAGTAAAACCTCTGCAGAGTGTATGATTGATCGATCGATACATAAGCCAACTCGTTGGCTATGGACCTTTCCTAATGTTTCTGCAACCACTATTAGATGAGAGCATATTCTTTTCTCCCCTGGATAATATTTTTCCGGCAGTGTACCCGTTGTGGTAGTGTGCCGCTGAGATAGGCCCGAGAGGGAGTTGGGCCTGTCGAATGAGAGTGAGGTGTGGGTATGTGAGGTGTGGTGATGGGAAAAGGGATGATGGTGTTAACTGGAGATAAAACTTGATTAATTATACATTGATTTCAGCTGCATAGGAAAACCTCAGCCTATAGGTCTGCTTGTATAGCCTTGCATCCACTTTCCACAAAGCAAATGCTGCATAGGTGGGCTCCGTGGCCAGTACAAATCGTACTGATAAATTTGCTGTCAGGTGACGAGAATGAGTACGACTTCGAGGGAGATGATGACGAGGAATGGGGTCACGTGCTACACTCAAGTTGGCCGTGAAGGATGAATCGCTTCCGCATCTTCTAAAGCTTCTCTGAATGTTGATTCCGCCAGTGTGGCGATGTAATAAGTATTTATGTAAGACTTAATTACCGTTGTATGGATCCTGGTGACAACTGAGATATGGGTAATTTCATGGATTGTCCCAAGCAATCTGTTGAATTACAATACGAGCCTGTGGATTTCTCTTCGCGAAAATCGAGGTCGTTTCAGTTGGTATCGGAGCCATACTTGACTGTAGGACGAGACCCATAGAGAATGGACTGTTAGAATAGGAAGCCAGACTCTCTTTCGGTTATATTACCGACCTTGCATTGACTTTTTATGTAATGGCTTATCTAATACAAGGACCTGCTAATCCGTTTCTTGAAAAATTCGCAGATGACCAGCCTTGGACCACCACTTCGTCCACTGCGCGATGGCACTATTGAGATCCTGATCAAATGGCTATTGACCTTATACACCAGTAGCTTATGAGACCCTGCGTGGCCCTTAGACTAGTGATACCATGAGTTGTCCTGTCATTGGCTATTTATGCATAGCACGATCTTCTTAGCAGCTAGGAACATCCTTTATGTAATAATAACCATGTGATGAGTGACATTTGGATCTTATGGTTCTCTATGCTTCTTTGGTTGAGCGTAGGATAGCATGAAAAATGTTTTAAATCATTTAAATCGTTGAAAACATCTAACTCCTACTTAAACCACTACAAGATTATTACTGCACTGAGCACGTACCTAATAATTTCAGATGTCGATGAGACGTTCCTGCGCGTTTGGAGAACCGCCAGCCCTCCCCCGCGCCTGCGCCAGGACGTGGGCGTGGTCGCAACCGTGGACGCCCAGCTGGCAGACGTGCTAGAGTTAACTTGGAAGAAGAGCTGCGCCGGGCAGAGGATGCACCGCCGGTGAACGACCCGCCACCACAGGGCGAGAATGTGCCTCCGCCACCGCCGCCGCCAGCCGCCACCAACGTTGGCGGAAGTGATGGCTCAGCAGACCCAGCTGCTGAATGCCATAGCTACTGAGATGAACAGGCACCACGGGCCTCCCCAGAATGACTTCCAAAGGAAACTGGAGGGTTTCCTGAAGCTGAGGCCACCTACCTTCGACGGGACCGACAGCGATCCTCTCGCTGCCGATGATTGGCTTAAAGAGATGGAGAAGAAGCTGGACCTGACCACTTGCTCCGACGAGGAGTGTGTTGGGATTGCTAGCCACCAGCTGACCGGTGCTGCACGAGCATGGTGGGACAACTACACCAGCGCTCACGAGGACCCAGCCCGCATTGACTGGGATGAGTTCACCGAGGCTTTCCGTGACCACCACATTCCTGAGGGAGTCATGGAGGCCAAGGAGAACGAGTTTCGCAACATCTCCCAGGGAGCTGACCGGATCCACGAGTACACCACCCGCTTCAACTGCTTGCTCCGCTACGCACCTGCGTCTTGCGTGAGTTCCGAGAAGGAAAAGATGTACTACTACAGGAAGGGACTTCAGACCAAGATCAGGTTGGCTCTGTCAGGGAACAAGAGCTACACTCTGCGAGAGCTGATTGACCGCTGTATTGAGATCGAGAAGGATCGCATGGAAGCACGCCTGGAATTCGAGGCCCAGAACAAGGGAAAGAAGCGCCGCTCTGAGGGACCCGCTCGCACTGCTCCACCCCAGAGACAGCGAACAGGTGCACCCCCGCCTTTCCGGACTCGCCAGGGACCTTCTTCGGGAACGAGCCGTGGTGGTACCAACAGCAGCAACTATCACCGCCCCGCTCAGACCTACCCTGCGCCGACTCGAGCTGTGCAGAACACACCCGCCCCCGCTACCAACATGCCAAGGACAAGTAATTGGAAGGCTCCTGCGACAGCTACAGCAGGTAGTGCGCCCTTCACTTGCTTCGGATGCGGAAAGCCTGGACACCGTGTGGCTGTGTGCCCCGACCTCAACCGTGCACCAGCAGCTGCACAGGGCACACCGAACCGGGGATCCGCTACCCGTGGAAGACTGAACCATATGACCACTGAGGAAGCTGAAGCTGCACCTGATGCTGTGTACGGTACGTTCCTAGTTCAGGGTAACATGGCTACAGTTCTGTTCGATTCGGGAGCTACATGTTCATACATTTCATCTGCATATGCACGTGAGCATAACATACCTATAACCCCGAGAGCAAACCCCATCCTAACTAGCTCGCCCTTAGGAACCTTCAGAAGCATTCACATATGTAGGGGAGTGATAGTCACAATCGAGGGACTTGACTTCCGAGCTGACCTAACCCTACTACCCTCCAATAGCTTAGATGTCATCTTAGGCATGGACTGGCTAACCAAACATCGGGGAGTGATATCTTGTTCACCTAGATATGTTCAGGTAACCCACCCTTGGGGAACAGCCATTCGATGTATACCCCAAACCGAGAGAGTCCAAGCCCTCCTATGTGCCCTGGAGACTAAAGCAGATAAGACAGAGCTGACATTCAGAGATGTGCCAGTGGTCTGTGAGTTCAATGACGTATTTCCAGTGGAGTTACCAGGAATGCCACCAGATAGAGATGTGGAGTTTGTTATAGAGCTGATGCCAGGGACTGCACCGATTGCCAAAAGACCCTACAGAATGTCGGCTGATGAGTTGAAGGAACTCAAGAAGTAGCTGGGAGAATTACTGGAGAAGGGCTTCATTAGGCCTAGTGCTTCGCCCTGGGGATCTCCCGTTTTGTTTGTCAAGAAGAAGGATGGCACGATGAGGATGTGCATTGACTACCGGAATCTGAATGCGGTTACAGTCAAGAATAAGTACCCATTGCCCCGCATCGATGATCTGTTAGATCAATTGAGTAAGGCCAAGTACTTCTTAAAGATCGATCTCCGATCAGGGTATCATCAGATGAAGATCAGGGAAGAAGATATCCCGAAGACTGCATTTGTCACTAGATATGGACAGTATGAGTGCACAGTAGTCTCATTCGGACTCACTAATGCTCCAGCATACTTCATGAACATGATGAACAAGATCTTCATGAATGAGCTAGACAAGTTTGTGGTGGTATTTATTGATGATATATTGGTTTACTCAGCCACAAAAGAGGAACATGAACATCATCTGAGGACCGTATTGGAGAGGTTGTCTCGCAACCAGCTATATGCCAAATTCTCCAAGTGCGAACTCTGGCTTGAGGAAGTTGCTTTCCTTGGTCACGTACTGTCAGGAGGAGTCGCAGTAGACCCAGCCAAGATTGAAGCTGTGAAAGAGTGGGAACAACCCCGTAATGTGTCAGAAATCAGAAGCTTTTTGGGACTTGCAGGATACTATCGCAGATTTATTGAGAACTTCTCCAAGATTGCAAGACCCATGACCAACTTGCTGAAGAAAGAGAACAAGTTTATATGGACTCCTGAATGTGAGAAGAGTTTTCAGACCTTGAAGGAGAAGCTCACTACTACACCTGTACTAGCCCTGCCCGATATTCACAAAGATTTTGTTGTATATTGTGAAGCCTCTCGGCAAGGTTTGGGCTGTGTACTAATGCAAGAAGGAAGAGTGATAGCTTATGCCTCAAGACAGTTGAATGAACATGAGCAGCGATACCCGACTCATGACCTAGAACTTGCAGCCGTGGTACATGCACTCAAGATTTGGAGACACTATCTGATGAGCAACAAGTGTGACATATACACCGACCACAAGAGCCTGAAGTACTTCTTCACACAAGAAGATCTGAATATGAGGCAGCGCAGATGGCTAGAACTCATCAAGGACTATGATCTTGAGATCCATTACCACCCAGGGAAGGCTAACGTAGTCGCTGATGCACTTAGCCGCAAAAGCTACTGCCATACCCTCATCACCAAGTCTATGCCGTCTGAGCTCAGGAGAGAGTTTGACACGTTCCAGCTCGAGGTAATCTCCTATGGCATGCTAAATGAGCTTCGCGTCGAGTACAATCTCACCTCACGGATCTGTGAAGCGCAAAAGAACTGTCCTGAGATAGACTATATCCGTGGTTTGATGAAGCTGGGAAGAGGCCCCGAATACCGAGAAGATGAGCAGGGAACTGTATGGTACAAAGATAGAATCTGCGTACCGACGAATTCAGCGATACGAGAAGAGATTCTGTCAGAAGGGCATGACTCCAAATATTGCATTCACCCAGGGTCAGCCAAGATGTACCATGATCTAAGGAAGCACTTCTGGTGGGAGAATATGAAGGCAGACATTGCAGGGCATGTAGCCCGATGTGACACTTGCAGCAGAATCAAGGCCGAACATCAACGACCAGCCGGCCTACTACAACCCCTCGCAATTCCAGAATGGAAATGGGAATGCATTTCGATGGATTTTATCGTTGGGTTACCCCGCACCGAGAAGAAACACGATTCGATTTGGGTGATAGTCGACCGTCTGACCAAAGTCGCTCACTTCATTCCCATCAGCATTGGCTACGAGGCCGAACGGCTGGCGGATTTATACATAACCCACATTCTGAGACTACACGGGGCACCCACAAGCATAATATTTGATCGAGGCTCACAATTCACGTCTCGATTCTGGCAGGCCTTGCACAAATCCATCGGAACCAAGCTGGACTATAGCACAGCATACCACCCACAAACTGACGGTCAAACAGAAAGAGTGAACCAAATTCTCGAAGATATGCTCCGAGCTTGTGTGATAAAATACAAGACCAGTTGGGAAAGCTGCTTACCTCGCTGAATTCTCGTACAACAACAGCTATCAAACAAGCCTCAAGATGTCACCGTTTGAGGCATTGTATGGGAGACCCTGCAGGACCCCGCTAATGTGGTCAGAACCCGGATAGAGAGCCTTCTTTGGCCCTGCTAAGATTGTAGAAGCAGAGGAAGGCGTAGCACAGGTCAGAGAAAATTTGAGAATTGCACAGAGTAGGCAAAAGAGCTATGCAGATAGAAGACGTAGAGAGCTTGAGTTCAAGGTTGGGGATTATGTCTACCTCAAGGTATCTCTACTTCGTGGCACCGTCAGATTCCACGTAAAAGGGAAATTGGCACCAAGATATGTTGGGCCATACAAGATCTGTAAAAGGGTTGGAAAGCTTGCTTACAAGCTGGAACTACCGGAGGAATTATCTGGAGTACACCCCGTGTTCCATGTCTCGCAATTAAGGAAGTGTTTGAAGCTTCCCGAGGAGCAAGTTCCTACGGATGCATTAGACCTGCAAGACACACTTGAATACAAGGAACATCCGATCAAGATCTTGGCACAGGATACAAAGGAGACTCGAAACAAAACCATTCCGATGTGCAAGGTACAATGGAGCAATCACACTGAAAGGGAAGCTACGTGGGAGAAAGAATCGGACTTGCGGATTATGTTTCCTTACCTCTTCGATGGGTACGTTATCTCTGAATCTCGAGGTCGAGATCCTAATGAGGGGGGAGGACTGTAACAACCCTAAAAATCCACACAACCTAAAAATCCCAACCAATTAAAATTTTTCATTTATTTATTATGAAAACCCAATTTTCTTGTGCAAGCATATAGGTTTCATTATGAATTTGGTAAATAAAGTAGTATAGCTTGCATTTTAATTCCATTCACATAGAATAATAACTTATGCATCACATTTGGGATTTATTGCAATTTATGTTTGTATTTACTCAATATTTAAAATGGGCAATATATGTATATATACACTAAAATGAAAATAGAAAAGGAGAAAGAGAGTTAGGCCAGCCATTCGGCCAGCCGGTCTGCTAAGCCAGCCCAAGCCAGCCCGGCCTTCTTCTCCTCACCTCACCCGCGCGCGGCCCACGTTGCGGCTCGGCAGCGCGCGCGCGACCGGCACACACGCGCTCGCGCTCGCTGCCAATCCGGGCCCGCATGTCAGCCGCCTTCCCCTTCCACTGTTTCTCTTCCTCACGAAGGCGACGCGCCTGCCGGGGGTGTCACGGGAATGGCGTGACCCCGGACCCACGGCCGACAGCACCACGCCCCACAGAGCTGTCCCCCTCCTGTCCCCTCCTTTCTTGGCCGCCAAGCGAGCCCGCGTGCACCCTGAAGCCCTAGCATCGAGCGCCCGTAGCCCTTTGATCTACCGAGATCAATCGCGGCCGTCCGCCATGGGAACCTGCCAAGCTCGCCTATAAATTGGAGCACCCGAGGAGTCCTAGCCCATTCCCACTCGCAGCCGCCACGCTGCGGCTCCACAAGCCACCGCACCCCACCGCATAGCCGAGAGAGAGGGAGAAGGGCGGAGCAGAGGAGGAGGAGCTGCCGGAGCGCCGTCGCCGCGGAGCACGCCGAGCCGGACACGAAGGAGAAGCCGGAGCCCCGTCGTGGTTCGGCACGGCACTGCGTAAGCTCTGAACGGCTCCGACTCGCCACTGCACCGCCATCCTAGCTTCACCGACACCACGGTGAGCCACCGCACGCTATGTCCGAACCTTGCCCTGCTTTTGCCATGGCGTTCCGCCCACGGGACGCGCAGGCACGAGCCTTTACCGGCTCAGGAAGATCACCTGCACCATGCACTCATGCGACCGGCCGAAACCCCCGGACTACAAGCTTGCTAGACCGAGAACGCAGCACGACGCGTTCTCGGCGGAGCGCGCTCGCCACCGACGCGTTCCGACGCCGAATCACGCGTTCCGAACAATCCGACTAGCACCCCTATAGGTTAGAGCGTCGTGGAGCACCGCCACGACCCCTTGAGCTAGCTACGCAGATCTAAGCGCTAGAGGAAGCCTGAATCGCCTTGGCCGCGTGCGCCGCAACCTTACCGGAGCGCCGTCGCGAGCCGTCGCCAAAAGAAGGTCATGCCATGGCTAAAGTTCGCCACCAGAGTGTTGTATGCTTCTCTGGCCTCACCAATTTGACAAGACCGCATTCGATTGAACCAATACTTGGTCGTAGCCGCGTTGCCGCCTTCCGCCGTCGTCGGCGACTCGCCGCCGCCACAACCGAGCACCTTGGGAATCTCGGTAGCCAAAATTGGTAGTTGGTATACCATCGCCATAGACCCTGGACGCGTATACATCTCCTAGAAGACCTCCTTAGCCCCGCCGGAACCTCACAGTCGCGGCGACATCGCCGCCGATGACTGGAGCATCTCAATACCCCGACCAGGAACAAAAACCGACCACCTCGGACAAGCTTAGTTGCGGGAGATCGAACCTCCATAGCCCGGAACTCCGAGAGGTGCGTTCTCGGGGAAACGTGATCGTCGCCGACACGATCCGCCTCGCCTAAACCCGTTTCGAGTACCCCCGATCGCCTCGCGCTGCGGAGAAAGGCCGCCGAGGTTCGCCAAGTCTGCCTCGGCACCGCCGCTAGATAGCCGAGCCCCAAATCATGTCTGTCGCCTTGGCTACGTGCGCCTCCACCTCGTCGGAGAACCGCCGTATGTCGAGGGAGAGAAGGAGGCCATACCACGACTCTAACCCGCCACCATCTGGTTGGACGACTGCCTGAGCACGCCAATTGGGGAAAGCCGAGCCCTGTCTTGCCGAACTATGGTCATCGCCGCCCTGTCATCGTCCGCCGCACCGGAGAGACACCGCCTCCTTGAACAGACGCCCTGGAACCCTGCTAGCACCAAATCTCCGATTCGCCCGAGCCTCCCCGGGAGAGCTCGGGAGAGCGGCATCCTCGGCGCCCAAATTTCCGATTCGCCCGAGCCTCCCCGGGAGAGCTCGGGAGAGCAGCGCCCTCGGCGCCCAAATTTCCGATTCGCCCGAGCCTCCCCGGGAGAGCTCGGGAGAGCAGCGCCCTCGGCGCCCAAATGTCCGATTCGCCCGAGCCTCCCCGGGAGAGCTCGGGACAGCAGCACCCTCGGCGCCCGAATGTCCGATTCGCCCGAGCCCCGCCGAGGTACGCCGAACTCCGCCGAGCTCCGCCGAGCTACGCCGAGCTCCGCCGAGCTATGCCGAGCTCCGCCGAGCTACCCCCGACCACCGCCGAGCTACCCCCGACCACCGCCGAGCTACGCCGACGCCCCCCGACCTCTAAGAACCACCGTCGAGCTCGCCCGACCACCGCCGAGCTACGACCGACGCAACCCCGACCAACGTCGAGCTCGCCCGACCAACCGCCGAGCTACGCCGAGCTCCGCCAAACTACGCCGACACCAGCAACCCTCTGGGAACCAGCATCGAACACCTGGTGGGCGACCATCAGGTCTGTGTTCTGATGAGGCGCCACATGCCGCACTACTGGACCCGCGCGCCACGTGGACCAATCCCGAGCTGCCCCTGATTAACCGACCAATTTTCCCATTTTTCAGAAAATAAGATAATCTTCGAAAATTCATAACTTATTCATTCGATGTCCAAAAATTGCGCACCATATATCAAAATTCTCAGAAAAATGAGATCTACAATCTAAGCCTATGTTTGTGTGCATTTGGCTCTTTATTTTATTGGATTTTTCTGAAATACTCTATAGGAGTCGCTGACGCGACTATTTCGTGTTCGATTTCAGAGCCGGAAGAGGATCTGACTAAGGAAGACGACCGCGAGTACTTTCAGGAGCTAGGAGACGACTACAAAGGTGCCATGTCCCACCAAATCCTTAGATCCTATTTACGCATTGCAAATGACATTGTTGCTATTGATTTATGATTATGTATGGATTGGTTGCATGGTAGTATATTTGAATTCCCTGCCTTGATAAGACTTTACCCTGCTATCCGCTGTTAGGTTAGCTGCTGCTTAATTTACTGTTACTCTTCCACTACTTACTACATGCTATATGCTATGTGGTGGAATTGGGACGGTGCATAACTGATTATAACCACTGGGAGAGAGTGCTGCGTGCGTCTTGGGTGCGTGGTAAGGGTTGATGTCGACCAAGTGGGATGTGAGACAAGGCCGTGGGGCAAGTTGTGCCGGGGGTGCAACCTGGGCATCCCCACGAGAGATACCTGTGGCGGGTAATGACTTATGAGGTGGTTCCGGGATGTGCATTGAAGTCCCGTGAACAGAGGTGCCGTGATGGCACGGGGAGAGTATCCCCTAAGTGGAGATGCCTGCTTGGTCACAACCTAGGATCTGACTAGTGACCGGAAACATCTGGATTCCCTTGCTACTCACTCGATTCTGATGGGCGGGAGACGGCTGGACTACTTGGTAGGGCGGTGCCACTACTGCTAGGTTGAGAGGTGATAAGGGTGGGCGGTGACGGATGGCAGATTCCCGTACCGTTCTAGATGCGCAGTACCACTGATGGGGCCCGGTACTGCGTCTCCCAGTCTCAGTGTGATGGTGTTGGATCCGGAATGTCCCAGGGCTGAGTGGCAGGGTGGCATCGATCTAGGCAAGCAAGCACCCGGAATTCTGCCTAGATGATTGTACAGCATCGATGATGGCTAATCTTGTGAGTAGTAAAACCTCTGCAGAGTGTATGGTTGATCGATCGATACATAAGCCAACTCGTTGGCTATGGACCTTTCCTAATGTTTCTGCAACCACTATTAGATGAGAGCATATTCTTTTCTCCCCCTGGATAACATTTTTCCGGCAGTGTACCCGTTGTGGTAATGTGCCGCTGAGATAGGCCCGAGAGGGAGTTGGGCCTGTCGAATGAGAGTGAGGTGTGGGTATGTGAGGTGTGGTGATGGGAAAAGGGATGATGGTGTTAACTGGAGATAAAACTTGATTAATTATACATTGTTTTCAGCTGCATAGGAAAACCTCAGCGTATAGGTCTGCTTGTATAGCCTTGCATCCACTTTTCACAAAGCAAATGCTGCATAGGTGGGCTCCGTGGCCAGTACAAATCGTACTGATAAATTTGCTGTCAGGTGACGAGAATGAGTACGACTTCGAGGGAGATGATGACGAGGAATAGGGTCACGTGCTACACTCAAGTTGGCCGTGAAGGATGAATCGCTTCCGCATCTTCTAAAGTTTCTCTGAATGTTGATTCCGCCAGTGTGGCGATGTAATAATTATTTATGTAAGACTTAATTACCGTTGTATGGATCCTGGTGACAACTGAGATATGGGTAATTTCATAGGATTGTCCCAAACAATCTGTTGAATTACAATACGAGCCTGTGGATTTCCCTTCGCGGAAATCGAGGTCGTTTCAACTTTAGTCATGATATTACATTTATTTTTACTTGTGATGCAGTGGTGAATCTCACATGTTGTGCCAGAGCAACGTAATTAAATCCCCAGCATAGCTCTTGCAATTGTATATGTCAATAGCATAACAGTACCTAGTGTTATTAGCTGACTTGAAATTAACTGTTCTTATGCCCTCTGTCCCCTAAATATCTGTAGTTTTCTACCAGAGAAATAACTTTGATGAAATATATACTAAAATTTTTCTATAAAAACTCGACCAAAATCAAAGATTAGGACAAGACTAGAGGTACGCCTATAATTTAAGTAGAACAGGGGAGTTAAAAAATGTTAGAGCAGAATTGAACTTGGGTGGTTTTCCTTCCTCCTTATGCTGCTTCTCAGCCGCCTCATTTCTCTTTATTGGTAATCAAATGAGATTACCGGTGCCGGGGGAGCTTGTTGTCAATGTTGTTTGTGTTTAGGCATGATTGCGCAAGAAAAAGAATTAAGCTTGCGTATAGAAAAGAATAATCTATTGAGAAAAAACAGAAAGTACAATGGAAAAGCAAGGGTATAGTGAGAGCAAGCTGTCGGTATACCATGCAAGCCGTACGTCAATGCATGCATATATATGGTCGTGCGGTTGGGCCATGTTTGAGTTGAATTAAGAAAGAAAGAAACGAAAAGCTCGTAGCATCTAATGCACTTCTTGCAAACAATTCAAGCAGCTTTATTTCTCTCCATCCACAGTTGAGCGATGCGCGGTGTATGGATTACATTGCTCGCTGTGCAGTGTAGTGTTCTATATACGAACGCATGCATTTCGTTCCATCCATCCATGCCATGCATGCATATCCAGGCGTTAGGTTTATTATATCAATTTCAGATCGACGAATGACGACCTATATTAGATAGAGCACATGGGCGTCCAAGTGTAGACAAATCCAAAGACAAAAAGGATCTATCCTTCTCTTTCCTACTATCCCTCTCCATTGCTTTTTGTTATTTCCTTGCGTCACATGGTATTCTTCATATCACCTGGTCAATATAATCAACAAAATGATACTGCTTGCATGTCAAAATCAATCGATCAGTCATTTCTGGCGGATACATATACCATATATATAGCTAGCATGATCTATATTACCACTAACTAACATATATTCTGATCTTATGCTCCTCCAATAGATATATAATAATGAAAATATAGCACTACTAGAGAAAAAAAATGGTGCTTCAACGAGTCCAAACCTCTGATCCATGTTTGCGTTTACACTAGAAAAGTAGGCAACAGTCCCGGTTGAGAACCGGCATTAGTCCCAAATTTTTCAATCAGGACTGTAATCTGGGACTAAAGTTCTGCCCTTTAATTCCGAGTCATGTTACCATTATACATCCATTGCTGGCTCATCTGCATTATATGAGTATATCAAACATGCCAATATCCATCTATATTGCACAACATGATTAACTAATTCAAAGGTGCTAATATCTGCTACACAACATGATTAATTAATATCCTACCACAATTAATTTTAAAGCAGGTTTCAGGAGATATATAAAGGCAGGTAATGCAGCAATGTAGGTGATAATCAACCCCTATCAATCTAATGCAATGATTATACTCAAGTAAGAAACTTTGTAAATTTCAAAAGGAGCTAATGCACCGGGGCTTACCTGTTACTTGGAACAGATAGTACCCTGAAGGCAATCACCAAGAAATATCCACGTCCATCGAGTGAAGACCTTACTCGGGACTTGCCTCAGATAATAGATTATCCCGCGTTCACTACACGTAATAATAATGCATACTTAACATGATGATATATATGCCATGATGTATGAGATGCACTAAATTGTGAAGTAATAAAAAGTAAACTTGATTTAGAAAGTTGAATACAACTTTCCTTCACGATAAAGTTGCAAGCCAAAAAAACCTTTTCCTAATTACCTATTACATGAAAAGTTGATTTTAGTTTCATAAATAAAAGTTGGTGAATAAAATATCATTATTGCCATAGAGCAATAAGGGTGAACTGCTTTATGATCTACACACAACATACAAAAGCCACTTCAAAAAGCATAAGCATCTAGAGAGCAACCTATTCATATCAAGTCAAGTCCAAAATTAGCAAGCATATCAAGCATAGTATACCAGATGACTTGCATTCAGTTATACTGAACCTTTACCGATCAAGAATTAGTGACAAGCTTAGCTATAATAAGAGTAAAGTTAAAACAACCAACTTAATATATTCACATAATTTGGATAACAGCACAAACGACACTTATTTTGACCATAAGTGGAGCTACAAATCTCAAAAAGGGGTGATCTTGGACTTTTTGGAAAGCTAAAGAAATTCTCTACAACTTTGTTATTAACACTCAGAGCTATTTCTAAAGCTAAGCAAGTCAAATAACACCAACAAAACATCTCTGTCCAGATTTGGACAGAATCTGCCATTCCAATTTGGATCACTATAACTTTAGTTATAGACCTTCATAAATAGTGATCCAAGACTTTTGGAAAGCACATGAAAAGTACTACAACTATTATGTTACCACCAACACATGATTCCACACTTAACTGAGCCAAACAAGTCAATTATTCATATCTGTCCAGATTAGAATCAAAAGCAGATAACAAGGTTTTAAATTCAAGAACTCACAAACCATCAATTCTAAAATCATGAAACTTAAACACCAGCTAGTTTATGTAATTCCCTAAAACTCTTCTATTATCATCAAATCATGATTCAAAACATAACTAGACCAAAGAATACAAAGTTTTAGGCTTATGCAGAATAAAAGCAAAGTAAGGTAGAGCGTTTGTTATTTTTATAACTACTAAACCATACATCCTAAAATCCTAAAATTTTTATCAGACATCAAATATCATCTAATTAATATGTCATAAAAATTTCACATTTATTGGAGCACCAAAACTGTAGTCATGAAAAAGACAAATATAACTGGTATTAAGACCTAATCTGCATAAATCCAATCCTACAGCACAAACTTTGAACTAAAACATTCCATATAATAGATTCACTGCATAGAGAATTTAACAAAGATTTTAAAATGTATTTATTTGTTATTTTACAATTTTTCTATGATTTCATAGACATTTTCAAAATTTCAATCAGATTTCTGCAAACAGGTCCTTATAGGCACTATTCATTAGAGTCTATGGATGTGCAGTTAGGCCCCTGGAAAGAAGTCATCTTGTCACCTGAGGTCCCTGATCGCGATTTAAACAGAGGACGTGCTCTGGAAGGCCGGTTCCGGTGGGGAAAGTGCTCGTCGGCGGCGGAGAAGAGGGAGAACTGGGCCAGGGGGCTTTCGCGCACCCACAGGTTGCCGTAGCTGACCCGGAGGTGGCCCGTGGCCCCGTGGCCGCGTGCATGAGCGGAGCAGGAGTGGTCGCTGTTGACATCTACTAACGTCGCTAAATATAACTTTATAACCTTTAACACTAAAGACGAGATTAGAAGATGTATGGTAATTAATTAACTAATCATTAACAACTACCCACTTTATCGATTACCAACATTCTTTAATATGAACTGGGTTATCAATTCTAATTATATATTCTAAGAATAAATAAAAGTTTCATATATTATTCCATGTGACTAGGCAGAAATATAAATAAATATAAACTAACAACAATTCTGCAAACGGACAGATAATTATACCATTGTAGCATTTTACCTAGAGTCTACCAGGTTGTCGATTTATATTTATACCACTGAGAAGGACTTGGATAAACTATAATCTATTATATTGATAACAACTATATACAATGAATAAGCGAAGTTACCGATGTCATTTTCTCTACTCATAACAGGTAGAGGTCACAAGATAATAAAGATAAATACAGGTGATAAGTATGATCAAGCATCATTAATAAAGGATAAACATCAGAGCACTTTCTAGTCAGTAGTAATAGCTAGCCAATGGATAAACTAAGGAATTAATATCTAAGGTAATTCTATAACTACGTCAATGAATAACTCTAATCAGTGCAATTACATCTAACAATCATTGTTAGATTAGTCCTATATCATGATCACATGTAAAGGGCATCATCTAGAAAGGATGTGAAACAGTGTCATCACCCAACTTCCCGACCATGCCTGTTTGCCTACATACGGGGGGTGAACTATAGAGGAATCAACGTAGCTGTCACCTACGCGAACTACCATATGACCCGGTATATCAGGGTGCACTCGTAGATAAACGAAATATCTAGACACCACGTCTACAAATTGTTCATCATCTACCCAACGACCGTTTGGATAAACGCTATACGAGCAATTACATGAATTCAATAAGATCAAACCAACTATACTAGACATATAATCAAAGTAGACAATGACTAATGCAATTAAGAACATATGAACTATTAAGAACAATGTTTTCCTAATCATAATGAAGAATACAATAATAGAGAAAGAACTAAAACTATACCGAACTCTACGCTCCAGACGGACGCCGGGGCTCCAGATCCCGCCGAAGAATTAGATCTCCTCTACTTCTAATCTAACTAGGCTAGAACTATGAACTAGAAGGCTCTTGATGAACTGATAGGCTCTTGATGGCTTGAAGACTTGATGCCTTCGATGAATGATTGATTGATTCCTCCAGGGGGTCTGCCTCTTTATTTATAGCCCGGTGGGATGAACGTGCGCCGTAGGATCAAACGGACTTCAACAAAGGGCCGAGATGACTCCTAAGAGGCGGCGGAAGAAGACTCCAGAAGGCGGGGCCAAACCCTAGCCAGGGGGCGCCGGCCGGTCCCACCCTGGCAGGGTTCGGGCCCCGGTCGCTTCGGGTGTGTTCCAGAGGCTTCCCACGTTCCAATGATGATGTTTCCTTCGCGGTTACATTTCGTGGTTTTTATACACTTTAATCCCTCTTTTATGATTTTCTGGAATAGTCCCTGGAAAATACAGAATATGCAAAACTCGTGAAAATTGTCAGTTAAAACCCTAGACTAATGTATATTCATGTATCCTTTTGTGTCCAAAGTTCTAACAAAAGTTGACGTTATCGACCGTCAACAGTCGCTCTGGCGGTGGCTGCGCATTCCGGTGTACTCCAGTGTGATAATAGATAAAAGAACAGGTGGATGAGCTTCCTAGAGTTGTGAGGAATAAGAAACGAGGGATGAAGGACAGACTACCTTACTTAGACGGTCTGGCCACGTGAGACCCGAGCTCGCGGCCATGGTGGCGCAGCCGCGACGAGAACGGGACGCGCGGGTTGCTCTGGACGAGACAGACTGCTCAACTAGGTTCAAACGAAGCGTTAGGAACAAGGCGGGGCTAGCTTTAAGATGAAGCGGACTGGAGATGAAACAGCGGCGGTGAATTTCGCCGGCGACCGTGGAGCTCGATGGCGGCGAGCAGCAAGAAAGAAAAAGAAAAATAGGCAACGACGGTGCTTTATAGGGCATAGGAGGAGTGTGCGAGGTGGAGAGGCCCCGCCACGGTCCAATCCCCCCTGCAGGATGCGCGGACCGGCAGCCAGGATGGCCGGCGACCATGCTGCACAGGCACGGCCATGCTGGCACAGGCGAGCAGGACAGAAGCCATATCGAGCACTGTAGCTGTTCTCTATTCACCTTTTGACCTTTGGTTCAATTACTGTTGATTCTGTGTAAAACTCGGAAATCTACCAATGTAAAAGTTGTAGCAAATTTTGTGCTACACAATTTTGGTTATTGAACCACATTCAAATTTTGAATGGATTTTGAAATATGAAAAAGGGACTAAATAGGGTTTAAACGGGAGTCTGAACAGAAACTCAAAAATCAAAATTTTGTATGATAACTTTAAAATCTCCAAATACTAAAGTTATTCCATTCAGTGAACTTTACAACCTTCATATAATAAGTTTTGTCTAATTCTTAATAATTTTTGAAATAACATTTCAAATTTGAATCCTTAAACACCCATTTGAGTTTTATTTAAAATTTCACTCAATACTTGAAAATCCTCAAATATAAAAGTTGTTCAATTTGAAAAGCTTTACAACTTTCATTAAAGGTGTTTGGTTGAATTCTTGACAGTTTTTGAATTTGTATTTCAAATTTACATTTTTAAACATAGAGTAGAGTTTTATTTGAAATTTTATTTAACAACTTCCAAATTACCCAAAATAGAATTTGCTCAGCTTTTAAAGATGTACAACTTTCATTTAAGTTCCAACATCTATTTCCTTTTATTTTTAATTAGGGTTTTGGGTCCGATTCTAGGGTTTATAAATGAATTTCTTTTTAATTTTCAATTGGATTCAGGTAAATACACACAAACAAGCATTTATATATTAAAATCACTCTAAGGTATCCTATGCACATCACATGTAGTAATAAAATTTATTTTAGTGGATGCATAGTAACTAGGTTTTATGCAGGATGATTTGTAGATGAATGTGATGACATGGCAAATTTTTAGTTACAGTAACACCAGGCGTGTTACGTCATCTTCTTTGCCTCCTTCTGTGCTTCATAGTGGCCATTCTTCATCCTTGGCAGCTTCGGAACTCGATCTAGTACGGCCAGCGTAACCTCTCACCAGCCGTCGTCTACCTCCTCTCTTGTTGCCTAACAGGATCGATCGTTCTCCTCCTCTGCTCTGCGTCGTCCGAAAGAAGGAGTGAAACATGCATGTTACAAAAATAAGTATACAATGTTTCAATAATTCAAATGTATTTTGCATGTGTTTCCTATGAATGTTGCAAAAGTATATCGGGTTGTTATATGTGTTGTAAATTTTTTTTTATCAAAATATATCTATGTAGGATCTTGTTTTGAAGAGTATTGTAAGGAACACTGATGATGCAACCAAATTTTAATTATGATACTCAGTTTAGGAGTTATAACTTTTTTAACTCCAAAAGCGGATTTTGCTTATGATGATCCCCACACATGCTTGTCAGCCAAAGGAGTTACATGCGGCAGCCGTAGTGACTGAGCCCGTGCAGTTTGCATGTGGCGTTACATAGCATCACGTGGGACAAGCGCAACAGACCAAGCAGCAGCGGGCGTCCGAACAGGGGCTTGCGTCCACAGGTCCGGGCGCTGGCATCGTCCTTTTTATTAATATATAATAGATATTATATGAGTTGGACATGATGACATAAAAATATAAATTGGTCACAGAAGCGTGTGTATTGGTTGGAGACCAACTTCAGAATGGCCATACTTAAGTCTTTATCCTATTTTTTTAGATCGGGAGACAAAATATGAACTAACAAGTCGCTGCTAGAGCTCTCAAATTTGAGAGGGCCGCCCTCAACTCCCATATCACTCCAGGTTCTTGTTATTTTAGCTCAGGCGAACAGAGCTCAAAGAAAGATGAAATGGTCGGGTTTGTTGAGCCTGTCGATCGCCTTCCCCTCTCGGTCGCCCTGCGTTTTCTTAGGTTTTTTTTTTTTTTCATGACGCCATGCGTGCGTACCTACGAAGACGAAGCCCTGCCTGGTGCCTGCAGTGCTCGCATCGACATGTTGGCGCGTAGGTACTAGGTAGCCTCCCCCGCGTCTACTTTGGCGTTTCGCTCGACTCGCCCGGCATTTTGGCGTCTCCAACCGACGATTCTTCTCCGCCTTGGCGCCCGAGGCTTGGGATACTCTCTCCATACTCGGTTTTATTGTCGTTTTAGAGGGAGGCAGCCTTGGCAACAACGTCGATGGCTCGGAATCCAATTTGCCTCGATCGATGTCTGCCCGCAGCTAGAAAACTGGTGGCTGGTGCATGGATCAATTGACAGTAGGTGGCTTTGATTATCGATCAGTAGATGTTTCTGAATTTTGATTATCAATGCATGGCTTTGATTATCAGTAGATTACAGCATGTTTTCTTTTTCTGAAAATAGATATGAAAGTTGGACTAGCTTTATCAGTCTTGACAAATAGTAGCAGCAGTAGTAGATTACTGCATGTTCTCTCTGAAAACAGAGCTCAATTGATTTGAAATGTTGGACTAGCAGTAGTTTCTGAAAATATACGTCAATTGATTTGAAATGTTTGACTAGCAGTAGTAGTGGATTTTTTTTGCTTATCAGTCTTCACAAATACTAATTTGGTATGTTTTCTTCCAGTTTATTCTACCTAGCTATTCTAGAAGTTGAAACTGAATCTACCTAGCTATTCTGTTTTGAAAACGGTGATTATAGTACTCTGATTGATGACAAATGGTAGCTGTACTTGTACATTTCACTTGCAGTTAGTTCACTCATCAGGACGATGCTACCAGCACCTGTTTTTTGGTGTCTGTTACCTGTTAGTCTGTTACATGTGCATTCATTTTCTCGCTCAAGAATTTGGGAGATCCTTCTTAGTCTGCTACTGCACAACCCACTTTGTTGATCTAGCTAGCTCTGGCCTATCTTGTAGTTGATCTCACCATATTGTGAACTATTTTTTGTACAGGGCTATCTGTTTATTGAAAACAACAAGAGTCAACAATGATACGCCGTCCACGGAGGAGGAAGAACATTTTCTTGAAAATAGCAGTCCTATTTTTGGTAATAGCAGTTTTTTCGGTGATTTCAGTTGATGGTGAACGTGTTTTTGGTGATTTCAGTTACGAAAATGTCACTTGTTCACACTCTCAGATCACTGTTTTTTTTTGTTCCATATCTGAACCTGGGGATGAATGTGACTTTGTTCACACATTGTCTAGAGTCGAGAAGTTCTCGTTTCAAGTAATCTTTGTCTCGTTTTGGCATTGCTTATTGTCAACACCTAGACATGCCTTTTCAAGGCTAGTGTTTGATCAGCAAGCTACACGCAACACAATGGTATACAAATATTTATTTACCATCGATTTTGACTACATACAAAGCAATAATAGTACGTAGACAATGAAATAGAACATGTGATGTATGTCTTGGCTTTTTACCTGTTTGTATGATAGATTTGAGAAGTTTACAAACGACCACCGTCTATATAGGGTATACATGCCCTCAAGAATGGGCCGGGTGGCAGCGCGGTTGTGGACAAGCTAGGTCCTTTTATTCAGAAAAAAATTTCATGCAACGCGTATATGTATTATGCGTCATTTATTTCTTAGAAAAGACAGCATATGTCCATTACAGCATTCGAGTGGCATACCACTAGCTCAGAGCCGGATCGAGTTTAACCCAATGCAAGAGAACAAAACGAAAACTCCAGCGCAACTAACTAATAGTTGAAGGACCACTTAAACCACAGCTGGACCCCAGCAACCTCAACGCCAACTCAGCTTGATAACAGGCTTCCGAAGACAATACGAACCCTGCAATCCTTTTTTTCCACTTGTACGTACGTTTATAAACTAATTCTATACTAGCTAGTAGTATACACAATGACAATGTAAGTAATAATAAAGATTACATAATTATCTGTCTTCAACGTTACATGCACGTTATTTGTAGCCATCAGATGGAGACCATCTAGCTAGTTTTCCTTTCTTATATATGGACACATGTATGTATGTATCTTCAATTCTTGATTGATCTAGCCACAGCTTGCATTGCAATCATGCATGGATATTTGATGATCGCAGAGCAACGCACACACAGTACATTGATCGAGGCTAGCTAATACCCAGGTCAGGTGTACTGTTGGTTGTTAAATTAGTCCTCATGCTCTAGCTCGTCAACATGATGATGATCCAGCAGGCTGCTGAGGGGCCTCGGCGCAGGCGCTTCAGTACGTCTCCTGCTGCTTCCAGTAATTCCGATGGCCAACTCCGTCTCCACGTCCTCTTCTTCGCCGCCGCCACCAGCAGCATCCATATGACGGTCATAGTCCTTATCATTCAGCTCTATCAGAGGCAGGGCCTTACACTAGAATATGCAATTCAGTGTATTAATTTGTGGACCAGTCGATGATCGATCTATGCATGGCTGACTGCAAGATTATTTCAGACTAGCTAGACTTCCATGTTTTTCACAAATGAATTAACTAGTAGTCTACTTGTTTTATCCCCACAAATTTATAAATACCTGATCACGGAGCATCGCGTTCTCCATCAAGAGTTTCTCCTCCTGTATCCACAAATATTTTCTAATTATTAGGTTTCTACCTTATTAAGCATTTGGGCCATCATCAGCTTCATCTAATCCATCCAGATACGTACACGTACACATACCTTCTCCCTCAAGTCTAGAATTTGATCCAACAGCTTCTTTTCCTGCTCAGGGTCCATGCATGATACATGCAGCAAAATGGAACAAAGATCAGTGCCCGCATGTATTGATAACCTGCATTGGATCATCATACACCATGCAAAACCGAGTAATAAGAATATACAGCTAGCAAAATAATTCGGATTTTCTTGCCTTCCTTTGCCTGATTATGCTTAGGCTCTTCACTAGCTGTGTCTCCAGTTCTTTTAGCTCCTGAGTTGAACAAGATCCAAGGTTCTCTCCAAGCAGTTTCCTGTGGGTTAGTTCGTGGCAGGTACGACGGATTCTCTTATTAGTGTGCAGTTTCCCAACACAATCTTTCTTCTCAACTAATTAAGGAAACACATGCAAGCAGATAAATCTTCATCACCTCTTGTATGTCTCAATTGCGTCTATCTTCTGTCCCAAGGTTGTAGCCTCATATTTCCACTTCTGTGTACATACATATATAAACTGATAAACACCGTGCTTGTACACACAAAATTTCAGCTGCTGAGAATTTTATATATGTATATGTTTGGCGGAAAATAATCATATACACATGTGTATGCATGTCGTGCACATCATAATTTTGCTCATCCACCCTGGTATTGCACACTCTCAGAATATTTGTGCATTAGATGTAGAAAGTTTGATTTCATTCAATGAGATGAGACTAACTTAGACAAGAGAAGGAAAGGAATGAACTGGACGCACCTCTGCGCTTGTTTCAACTTTCCCATTTGCAAATGTACCTTCCGTGTGCTTCAGGTACCGATCAATTGTATTCTGCAAGCTGTGTTTTTTTTCCAAGCATTATATTAGGCTCAACGACTGGATCCATGAAGGAAATGCTACGACCGTCTACAACCATTTAATTTGCGCACAACTCTGAAGCATCTAGGCTCTAGTGGTTTCGGTGATTAATGAGAACAAGACGGTTATTATGACTAACGTGTGTTTTGCATGATAACCTAGAGGTTAGGTCATAATAACATGTAGGTTTAAGCCCCTAGTGATGGAAATCGATTCGGTTTTCAAAGGATGGAAGACAAGACGGTAATAGGCTAGTGCTAAGTGTCGTTTGGAGTTGAGAGACACTTGCCGTAGTCTTAGTTTTTGTTTTTTCTCTTTGACCGTACTATTAAGAGGGGTTTGGATGGGTAGCTTGATTTAGAGCAAGATTAGAGAGTGTAGATGTGATGCAAACTTGTCCAACATAGCTCTAGACAGCCCAGGGATTCTCTTGAGAGAGAGAGGATCAAACTTCGTTTTGGAAAGTTTTCGATTCGGCGAAGTTTTGATCGAATTAGAGGCGTCGGACTCTACCTAGTATGGGCGTCGGACCAATAGCTAGAGTCCGACGACACGTGGCAGCCCCTGGACGAGTTTCAGCGTGCCAGGGAGCGTCGGATCCTGGCCGGATGGGCGTCGGACCATTGGCCAGAGTCCGACGGTGCCTCTGGGTTTTTGAGCGAGCGTCGGACCGTCGCGAGTGGGAGCGTTGGACTAATGTCTGTTAGCGTCCGACGCTTCCAGAGAGGTTCCCAGCGCGGTTTTGAGCGTCGGACTTGGTCCGACGGTGTGCGTCGGACCATTGCTCCGTGTACTAGCCGTTGAGAGGCACTGTGCCCGCAGTTCAGAAGCGTTGGACTGAGGAGCGTCGGACCGAACTGTCGGACCATCGAGTTCGGTCCGACGCCCCTCTGTCACAGTTCTGGGCGCAGTGTTTGTGTGAGAGTCGGACCGTGGAAATTGGTCCGACAGTCGAGCCTCGGCAGAGTCCGACGGTTCGCAGGAAAGTGAGAAACGGCTAGTTTTGGAGAGGGTGAGTATTTATACTCCACCAAAGCCTCCATTCTCTCTCTCTTGCCATTTCTAACAGCTGAAGGAACCATTGTTGATCTTGTGAGAGAGCAAGAGCCCTAGAGAGATTAGTGTGAACTCCATTGCTTGTGAGCTTCTTTCCTAGAGAGATCAAGAGTGACTTGTGTGCATTCATCACCCTCTTTGGCCTTGTTCTTGGTCAAGTGAGAGTCTAGGCTTGTTACTCTTGGTGATCGGCATCAGCTAGACGGTTTGGTGGCGATCGGTGGCTTGGTGACCGCTTGGAGAGCTTGTGGGCGGCCCAAGTCGAAGTTGTGAGCGGTTGTGGGCGATCCACCGCGCCGGAGTGGCAAAGGATCAGCCCGTAGAGAGCACTTGGTCTTTGCGAAGATCAAGGGGGAGCTACACCCTTGCGCTGGTGCTCCAACGAGGACTAGTGGGGAGTGCCGACTCTCCGATACCTCGGGAAAAATCGGATTTGTCTTTCTAACCCTTTACATTCCCGCATTTCCTTTGTGTTCTCTACTTTCCTAGAGTAGTATACTTGTGATAGGACTTGGCTCTAGGTTGCATAACTTGTTTTAGAAATAGAATTGACACAAGCACTTGTGGGGTGACATTGGGCAAATTGCGATAGGTTGAATTGTGTTTCGAAAAATTATTAGTTGACCAATTCACCCCCCCTCTTGGGCATCCTTGATCCTTTCAATTGGTATCGGAGCCTTGTTGCTCATTAATTTGGCTTAACCGCCAAGAGGAAGGATGTCCGGTGGTCACGATGGTCCCCCTCCCGTCTTTGACGGTAACGATTTTCCTTATTGAAAAATTCGTATGGAGGCATACCTTGAGGCGGTGGACCTTGGTGTTCACAAAGCCGCCACACAAGGGTACCCCACTCCCAAACCCGGCGCAACCCTCACATCCGTTGAGGAAGAGCACGAGAAGTGGAATGCTAAGGCTCGAAACATCATATTTAGAGGCCTTAGCAAAGAGGTGTTCAACCATGTGAGAAACCACAAAAACGCCCATGCACTATGGTCGGATATTTGTGCGCTCCATGAGGGAACTAAGAATGAGCGAGAGGAACGATATTATCTTATCATTGACAAGCTCAATTCTTTCAAAATGCTATCCAATGAAAGTGCTAATGACATGTATTCTCGCTTGAATATCATTATAGAGGAAGTAAATGCCCTTGGTTGTAAGGAGAATCCTCAATGCTCTTCCAATTGAGAAGTATGGTCACATTGTAACCGTACTTCATCAAACGGATCTCTCAAATGCAACCCCCACTCAAATATTGGGGAAGATCAATGCTCATGAGATGTATATGAAGATCACTCCTCAAGATGGATCATCATCCAAGAAAGAAGAGAAGAAAGACTTGGCCCTCAAGGCCGACAAGAAAGACAAAGCTCTAGCAAAGTACTCTTCTCGTGACTCCACAAGTGATGATGATGATGATGATGTGGAGATCGCTCTCATGGTGAGGAAGACCACCAAAATGCTCAAGAAGCTCAACAACAAGGGAATCAAATTTGATTCCAATAAGAAGTTCTTCACTAGTAGCAAGAGAAAGCCCATCTCCGAGATGGATTGCTACAATTGTGGAGAGCTTGGGCATCTTGCTCATCAATGCCCAAAGCCCAAGAAAGACAAATTCAAGAACAAGAACAAGGGCAAAAGGCAAGACTCTAGTGATGAGAGTGATGATGAGAAGAAGAAGGCCAAGTCATTTAAGAAGAAAGAATTCAAGAAGAAGCAATTTCACAAAAGTAAGAAGAGTGGCAAAGCTTACATTGTTGGTGATTGGCTCACCGACATTGAATCTTCTAGTGGCTCTTCCGGTGAAGAAAGTGATGATGAAAAGGAGAAGGTGGCCGCTCTTGTGATTGGGACTTCACTTCCTCCACCGCCATCACCGCCCTCATCTCCAACACACCTTTGCCTTATGCCTAAGGACAAGAAGGTACAAAGTGATGATGAGAGTAGTGATAATGAAAATGAGTATGATTCACCCACCTATGATGAACTTACTACCTTGCTAAATGACTATACTAAAGTTATAAGAAAGCTAATAAGGAAAAATAAAAACTTAAAACTTGATAATGGCAACCTTTTAGCTCAAAATGAACAATTCACTAAAGCTAGTGATGAGCTTAGAGTTGAAAATCAAAATGTGTCATCCAAGTTCAAGGAGCTCAAAGCCAACATAAAAGAACTCAAAGAAAAACATGATAAACTTGAGAGGATACACATTGAGCTCACCACTAGCTACAACAAGCTAAAAGAGGACTATACTCAAGCGAAAGTGAATCATGACAATCTTGCTATGGCTTATGACTTGCTTTCTAATGAAACACATGATGCTCCTAACCATGTTGTTAAGTGTGACATAGCTATATCATGTGATGACTTGATTGATGAGATCATTGAGCAAGGTGCTAGTAGCAAAGGCAAGGAAGTGGTGGTGGCCGATTGCCATGATGACTATTTGAAGCTCAAGATTGAAAATGACAACTTGAAGAAAGAGCTTGAGAAGCAATCAATCACAAATTCCATTGTCATTGAAGCGGTGCAACAAGATGATGAAGTTGAAGTGATTAGAAAAGAAAACAAGATCCTCAAGAATGAGAAGTGTCACCTTGCAAGCTTATTGGAAGAGAACAAGAAGTTGAAGCAAGAAAAGAGTCATCTCGCCGTGGGCTTCCAAAAATTCACAAGAGGCCAATATCTCCAAAGTGATCTCCTCATGAACACCGTGATGAAGTTTGATAGAAGTGGGATTGGCTACATGGGTGAGAAGGTGCAAAATATTAGAGCTCAAAATCTCCTCAACAAAGCAAAGAACAAGTCCAAGCTCAAGCCAAAGAGATGTTTTGAATGTGGACAAGAAGGTCACTTTGCCCATGAGTGCAAGACACCGCCACCACAACCTTTGGCCAAGCATGCTAGGCCCTTTGCCTTTGATGCTCATTACATGCTAAGCAAAGATTCTAAGGGCAAAGTGAAAGTCATGTTCCTAGGACCCCCTAACTAAGAATAGGCCTAGACAACTATGGGTGGCGAAAGCTTTGGTTGAGAAAGTCCGGAGCCCTTCTCAAGTATGGGTTCCTAAACATCAAGCTTGATTTGTTGTGTATAGGTGAACTACAAGACCGGTGGCTCTCATTGGGTAATTGATAGTGGATGCACTCAACATATGACCGGTGATGCTCTTATGTTCACCTCCCTTAAAGAGAATGTAGAAGACCAAGGAAAGATAACATTTGGTGATAATTCCAAGAGCAAAGTGCAAGGGCTTGGCAAAGTGGCTATATCTAATGATCATTCCATTTTAAATGTGCTTCTAGTTGCTTCTTTGAGCTTCAACTTGCTATCCGTTGGTCAATTGTGTGATCTTGGCTTCCAATGCCTATTTACAAGTGAAGAAGTGGTTGTCTCCAAGAAAGATGACAATGAAGTGATATTCAAGGGCTTTCGGTACAATCATCTCTATCTAGTGGACTTCAACTCGGAAGATGCAAATTTGAATACTTGTCTATTCACCAAACAATCTCTTGGGTGGCTTTGGCATAGAAGGCTTGCACATGTTGGGATGAGCACACTCAAGAAGTTATTGAAAAAGGAGATGGTGAGAGGATTGAAAGATGTTGTATTTGAGAAGGACAAATTATGTAGTGCTTACCAAACCGGGAAGCAAGTGGCAAATACACATCCATCCAAGGCATTTGTGTCAACTTCAAGACCATTAGAGCTACTTCACAAGGACTTATTTGGGCCAACAACTTATGCAAGCATTGGTGGCAAGCTCTATTGTTTAGTATTGTTGATGACTTTTCAAGATATACTTGGGTGTTCTTTCTTCATGACAAGACCGAAGTAGCCCAATCTTTCAAGAAGTTTGCCAAGAGAGCACAAAATGAATTTGAAGTGAAGATCAAGAAGATTAGAAGTGACAATGGAAAAGAGTTTGACAACACAAACATTGAAGTATATTGTGATGAAGTTGGGATCAAGCATGAAGTCTCATCCACCTATACCCCTCAACAAAATGGTGTAGTTGAAAGGAAGAACCGGACGTTGATCACCCTTGCAAGGACTATGCTTGATGAGTACAACACACCGGAGAGGTTTTGGGCGGAGGCAATCAACACCGCATGCTATGCATTCAACCGCCTATTCCCTCACCGGTTGCTAAAGAAGACCCCCTATGAGCTACTCATTGGCAAGAAGCCGGACGTCTCCTACTTCCGGGTGTTTGGTTGCAAATGCTACATCTACAAGAAGCGGGAACACCTAGGGAAGTTTCAAAGACGTTGTGATATTGGTTTTCTTGTTGGTTACTCATTGAAGTCCAAAGCATATAGAGTATTCAACAATGCCACCGGCCTTGTTGAAGAAACATATGATGTGGAGTTCGATGAATCTAACGGCTCTCAAGGAGAGCATGAGAATCTTGATGATGTAGGTGATGAACCCTTGAGGAAGGCCATGAAGAACATGCCAACCGGAGACATCAAGCCAAAAGATGATGAAGATGATGGTGATGATGTGCAAGTGATCGATCAACCATCTTCATCAAATGTGCCTCAAAATTGTGAAGATAAAGATGGGGTGAATCCACATGAAGACACCCACATCACACAAGAAGAAATTGAGGCACAAGCACAAGATGTTGATGCTCCACAACCTCCTTCTCAAGTGGTTGATAGAAGAACTACTCCACTCCTACAAGCACATCCTCAAGATCTCATAATAGGGAGTCTTTCAAGGTGGTAATGACTCGCTCACAAAGGCATACTCAATTCATTGAACATCACTCGTTTGTCTCTTGCATTGAGCCTACTAGCATAGAGGAAGCTCTTTAAGATCCGGATTGGGTGAATGCCATGTATGAAGAACTCAACAACTTCACCCGTAATTAAGTTTGGACACTTGAAGAGAAGCCAAAAGGAGCAAGAGTCATAGGCACCAAGTGGGTGTTCCACAACAAACAAGACGACAAGGGCAACATTGTGAGAAACAAGGCAGGGCTCGTGGCAAAAGGGTTCTCCTAAGTTGAAGGCTTGGATTTTGGGGAGACTTTTGCCCCGGTGGCAAGATTAGAGGCCATTCGTATCCTACTTGCATATGCATCTAATCACAATCTAAAACTCTTTCAAATGGATGTGAAAAGTGCATTTTTAAATGGCTTCATAAATGAACTTGTCTATGTTTCGCAACCACCGGGTTTTGAAGACCCTAGATATCCAAACTATGTTTATAGGTTGTCCAAGGCGCTATATGGATTGAAGCAAGCCCCACGGGCTTGGTATGAGCGCCTCCGTGACTTCCTCATCAACAAGGGCTTCAAAATCGGCTTGGTTGATACCACACTATTCACCAAGAAGCACAAAGGGCACATCTGCATTTGTCAAGTTTATGTTGATGATATTATCTTTGGTTTGACTAATGAAGATTTTTGCAAGGAATTTGGTGATATGATGTCCAAAGAGTTTGAGATGTCCATGATTGGTGAGCTCACATTCTTCCTCGGCTTTCAAGTCAAGCAAATGAGGGAGGGGACGTTCGTGTCGCAAGAGAAGTACACGAAGGACCTCCTCAAGCACTTCAAGATGGAAGAATGCAAGCCCATCAAGACCCCCATGCCTACCAATGGACATCTCGACCTTGATGAGGGAGGTAAATCGGTTGACCAAACTCTCTATCGTTCTATGATCGGTAGCTTGTTGTACTTGACCGCATCTAGGCCCGACATCATGTTTAGTGTGTGTATGTGTGCGCGCTTTCAAGCTAATCCTAAGGAACCTTACTTAGTTACGGTAAAAAGAATCCTTAGGTACATAAAGCACACCCCGAGCATTGGCCTTTGGTATCCCAAAGGAGCTAACTTTACTCTTGTCGGTTATTCCGATTCGGATTATGCCGGTTGCAAGATTGACCGGAAAAGCACATCCGGAGGGTGCCATTTGCTCGGAAGATCACTAGTTTCTTGGTCCTCCAAGAAACAAAATAGTGTTGCCTTGTCAACAACCGAAGCGGAATACATTGCCGCGGGTGCTTGTTGTGCACAAATTCTTTATATGAAACAAACCCTACTTGATTATGGAATCAACTTAAAAAGGGTGCCTTTGTTGTGTGACAACGAGAGTGCAGGTAAAACTTGCCAATAACCCGGTTCAACACTCCCGCACAAAGCACATTGACATCCGCCATCACTTCCTTAGAGATCACGTTGCCAAGGGTGACATTTCCTTTGAGGGAGTGAGAACGGATGATAACTTGGCAGACATTTTCACTAAACCATTGAATGAGGCACGCTTTTGTACTCTAAGGAATGAACTTAATTGCCTTGATCTAAGCAACTTCACTAAAAGATGATCTTGTGTTGTCATGTGTATTGCATTGTAACATAAAACATGTCTAATATTGAATTGCACGTAGGGCTTGTCTAACTCGGTTAAGATAACCGCCTAAAAGCGTGTGAAGAAGCTTACCCGAGGAAAAACTTGACAACAACTAGTTTAATTTACGTGAATTTGCATTGCATATTGCATGGTTGTTGTTTTGTCGTTTCGTTCTTGGATTTCATTGCCTATCTTCATAAAATTCACATATGCCTAAGGCAAAATATTTGAAAAAATTGAGAGTTTGAGAGAGGGCATCTCATACTAGTTCCAACTGGTGTTTATTTGACTCTTATTGGGGTTGGAACTTAGTTGGGAAAAAATCGGCGCTGAAGAAACTTGGAAGAAAACAGGTTTTAGGGCGTCGGACCGAGGCGTCGGACGCTGATTTTCCCAGCGTCGGACCAATTGCTTCAGTTCGACGGTCCCTTTCCTTGTTGTCAGAGGCGTCGGACGCTGGTTTTCACAGCGTCGGACTTTCAGCTTCAGTCCGACGGTCGCTGGCAAAGCCGAAGGGAGCGTCGGACTGCAGCGTCGGACCGGGAATTTTTGGACGTCGGACTATTGGATAAGAGGGTTCACGCCGTGTCGCGCCGCGTTCACGGCGTCGGACCGAAAGGATTGGTCCGACGAGGAGCGTCGGACTAAGTCCGATGGCCGCTGGAGCTTACTGGAAGCGTCGGACTCTGCGGAGTATTGGTCCGACGCTTGCACAGTAATGGTCCGACGGTCGGTTCGAAGGCGCGGATCAGCCTTTTTCTTTCTCTGTCGCGTGGGGCCCCGCTGTCAGTTCGTATTCTTCTTCATCCCGATCCAGCAGCGCCGCCGCCCGCTCGTCCACACCCTAACCCTAACCGCCGCCGCGTCACGCCCTAGACCTCCGCCGCCGGTTCGCCCGCGCCCTCGCCGCCGGCCGTGAGTGCCTTCCCGTGTGTGCGGGCCTCTTCTCCCTTCTCCCGCGCGTGCGTCCGCGCCCTGCTGCAGCCGAAGCAGCGCCGCCGAGCAGCACCGCCACCGCTGTGTTCCTCGCCGCCGTTGAGCTTTTCACTGCGGCCCAAGGTCTCCCCGTCAGTCGAGCTTCTTCATCCCTTCACTCCTTAGCTGCTCCATTGGTGGTTGGATTCAAATTCCTTATTTCAAATCTTCCTCGCGCTTAAACTGCTCGACGAAATGCCTTAACCAAAACTCTTCGCATTAATCGCAGATCCTTTGGAGCGTAGCTCTGCTCTCGGCCTTCTAGGGTTCGTGGAGGTGATTCTCGCCTTGTGGTAATCCTCATTTGCCTCCACACCTAGTTTCCTCCCTATTCATTGCATATCCATGTCAGTTGCTCTAGTCATTGACTTGTGCCCTATGTCATGCAGTGATTCTCCTTGATCCTGTGGTGCCCCGTTCGACAGTGATTCTCTCCTCTTCGCAGGTCTTTTCTCAGGTTGCTTTGCTTCTCCGCTCTTATCCTATATGCTTGCTTCCATAGGTTCTCTTATCTCTAGCTTATATATGCTTATGTAAACCTTGTCTATCTCTCTCTTGCAGCTGTCGTGGTCAGAGTGTGTGGCAGTGCGTCAGTGAATCCAGGGCCAAGCCCGCGGATACGGAATGAGGCCAAGCCTCTAAGTGTCAGCGGCAGTTGTCGATTACTAAGGAGCAGTGACAATTGGCAGAGATGGTGAGGTGCAAGCAGGTCAGCCGCAGTGAGGGAGGCACAGGTGGAGACGAGAGGCCTCCTCCTCGTCCACCTTTGGACAAGGGGAAGGCCCCTCTCGTCGAGAGCAACAAGAAAAGAAAGAGGATTTCAGCAGAGCAGAGGCAGGCCATCAGGGTAGCTCAGGCTGAAGAGGAGGCAGAGCGTGGCAGGGGTATACACATTGGAGGCATCTCTGTCAGTTTGTCGGGCAGAGATGAGACCGAGGAGCAGCCGCAGCCTCAGAGGCAGCCGGAGACTGAGTCAGCACAGCTAGTGGTGGCAGAGCCGAGGCAGCCAGAGCAGCAGGAGGCAGCTACTCAGGGGGAGCAGGCCCAGGCTCCACCTCTTCGTCGCTCGGGCCGCACTCGACCTTCGGTGCCACCTCGGCCCGCTGGTCTGAGGCGCGGCGACCGAGTCCCCAGGGTGCCTGCTCCCTCCGAGCCTCAGCCGGTGCCTGAGCCGGATGTTCACTTGGACTTGCAGAGGATCTCTGCAGCCCGAGTCAGAGAGCTCCGGCTGACGTCGCTTGCCAGCTGGTTTCCGGATCAGAGAGATCCCAGAGCTTCTGAGGGCTGGTACACTACTCTTCACGAGGATTTCTTCACTGCCCTCATGGCCACAGGAGTTGGACTACGACAGCACAGAGTATGTCCCATAGAGGACATAGTCCAGGCAGCAGGAGAGGAGATCAGGCCATATTTGACATACCTGCCTGGACTTGCGGAGCTTCTTGGCCGATCAGGCCGATACGTGGAGTCGTGGGTCCGAGAGTTCTATGCTTCACTATGGATCGACCCCGACCACGAGTACTTGCAGTACACCTTCGGCGGAGAGCCATACTGGCTCTACGCGAAGGCTCTGCGAGAGCTACTTGGAGTGCCAGAGTCAGCTACCAGGTTGCACAACATTTGCTATGCCACGACAGACCCACCGAGGAGGGCTCACGGAGGACTGGCACCTGGTACTGCTCATATAGCAGCATGCTTTCGACCACCGTTCGGAGACGGCTCCCGCAGGACACCTTCGGAGCTTCGTCACGTCGTTCGTCTCTTGAACGACGTGATGAGGCGTACTCTTTTACCGCGGGAGGGGTACACGGAGGGTTTGACACATTTACAGCTATGGCTCCTTAGTGCCCTGGTCCAGCAGTCCGAGTTTGACATTGCCGATTTAATTATCAGTGAGATGGAGGACACCATAGCCGAGGGCATCAGGTCTAGGCGACAGCTCCCCTATGCTCATTGGATCTCACACATCCTTGAGCGGAGGCTGCACCGGATTTGGACAGGTATCTCCCGTGAGTTGCGCTAGACTGAGACAGAGTTTCCAGTATATAGGATGACCTCTCTGATTGACGGACGCCGTGGCAGCAGAGCTTTACACAGAGTACAGCGCCGTCAGACTTCAGGGGCAGATATGGCAGAGGTACAGCAGCAGGACGAGGCTATGAGGCACGTTGCCCATAGCGAGCTTGAGCAGTTACTTGCAGACGACGACCCCGTCGACACCTCCTCGTCCAGCTCTGACAGGGACTATCGGGCCATCCCTTCTCGTCCACGAGCTCACGACTCGGAGGCCGGTGGGTCCAGCTCCGCTCCACAGACTTCACAGACAGACCCTGCGCTGCTTGCTATTCTTCAGACCTTACAGCAGACTCAGCAGAGACAGGCAGAGGAGCAGTCCCGGTTTGCCAGGGAGCAGGCTGCAGCTCTCACTCAGATTCAGCTCAGGCAGGATCAGTTCCAGCAGCAGAAGCTCCAGATGCAGCTCCAGAGCCAGCAGATACAGCTACAGACCTTTGGGTTTATGGAGCACATCATCAGGCACACCGGAGCCCCGCCGTTCCTAGCCACTGCCTCTCCAGTCCAGCAGGTTGGACCGGCAGCCACTGCAGCCCAGGTGACTCCAGCGATACAGTCCGGTGGACTTCAGAGTCAGGGCACAGCTTCACTACAGAGTCAGTTTGTCACGCCTACTCAGCAGACTCAGCAGTGGTTTGCCACGCCAGGCACTCAGGGGTTCACTCCGATCCACACCGGTTTCACACTGACCTAGGTGGCCCCTCAGCGTCCAGGAGCTTGGGTGCTACTTTCAGTGAGATCACAGGCATACCCACACCTCCTGAGTTCAGATTGCCTGTTACGACCACCACAGCTCCACCTGCCACTGGGACTACAGAGACGCTACCGTCGTCAGTCGCCTCCTCAGAGCCTCTCCCGACTTCAGCAGGGCCTGCGCCAGTAGTAGTCACAGCAGCAGCTACAGAGACGGCTGAGCAGACCCGGACCGCTTCACCTTCCCAGTGCTCCGACAGAGGGTCAGGCTGTTCAGAGCTCCGAGTCCGAGGGAGACCCTTCTCAGTTTGAGCTTCGACCTCACTCCTCCGACCGCAACGCTGCGGCTTCTTCTCCTCCTCCTGAGTCTTAGGTCTTTGGTGCTTGATGCCAAAGGGGGAGAGAGCATAGATTTAGGGGGAGCGCTTGAGAGGGTTTTGGTTCTTTTGTTCTTTTGGATGTGACATTATCATGCATCATGTTTATTTTCATGTTTGAGACTTGCTTGTGACATGTGTTTGAGCTTCATGATTATTTATATATTGTGTCACTTGATTCACTTTTGGTTACGCTCTTGTCTTAGCTTCTGCACTTCACTCCGATCTTGAGCGTATCGTTTGGTACTTGTGCTTATTTCATATCTTATTTGTACCTTGTGGTCTTGATTTGTATAAGCATGCCTAACCCTTTTGCTCTTATTGTCACATGCTTATATGAATCAGACCTTTAAAAACCTCACTCCTTCTAAATCCATTTGAGGTTGTTGTCATCAATCACCAAAAAGGGGGAGATTGAAGCATCTAGGCCCTAGTGGTTTCGGTGATTAATGACAACAAGACGGTTATTATGACTAACGTGTGTTTTGCAGGATAACCTAGAGGTTAGGTCATAATAACATGTAGGTTCAAGCCCTTAGCGATGGAAATCGATTCGATTTTCAAAGGATGGAAGATAAGACGGTGATAGGCTAGTGCTAAGTGTCGTTTGGAGTTGAGAGACACTTGGCGTAGTCTTAGGTTTTGTTTTTTCTCTTTGACCGTACTATTAAGAGGGGTTTGGAATGGGTAGCTTGATTTAGAGCAAGATTAGAGAGTGTAGATGTGATGCACACTTGTCCAACATAGCTCTAGACAGCCCAGGGATTCTCTTGAGAGAGAGAGGATCAAACTTCGTTTTGGAAAGTTTTCAATTCGGTGAAGTTTTGATCGAATTAGAGGCGTCGGACTCTACCTAGTATGGGCGTCGGATCAATAGCTAGAGTCCGACGACACGTGGCAGCCCCTGGACGAGTTTCAGCGTGCCAGGGAGCGTCGGACCCTGGCCGGATGGGCGTCGGACCATTGGCCAGAGTCCGACGGTGCCTCTGGGTTTTTGAGCGAGCGTCGGACCGTCGCGAGTGGGAGCGTCGGACTAATGTCTGTTAGCGTCCGACGCTTCCAGAGAGGTTCCCAGCGCGGTTTTGAGCGTCAGACTTGGTCCGACGGTGTGCGTCGGACCATTGCTCCGTGTACTAGCCGTTGAGAGGCACTGTGCCCGCAGTTCAGAAGCGTTGGACTGAGGAGCGTCAGACCATCGAGTTCGGTCCGACGCCCCTCTGTCACAGTTCTGGGCGCAGTGTTTGTGTGAGAGTCGGACCGTGGAAATTGGTCCGACGGTCGAGCCTCGGCAGAGTCCGACGGTTCGCAGGAAAGTGAGAAACGGCTAGTTTTGGAGAGGGTGAGTATTTATACTCCACCAAAGCCTCCATTCTCTCTCTCTTGCCATTTCTAACAGCTGAAGGAACCATTGTTGATCTTGTGAGAGAGCAAGAGCCCTAGGGAGATTAGTGTGAACTCCATTGCTTGTGAGCTTCTTTCCTAGAGAGATCAAGAGTGACTTGTGTGCATTCATCACCCTCTTTGGCCTTGTTCTTGGTCAAGTGAGAGTCTAGGCTTGTTACTCTTGGTGATCGGCATCACCTAGACGGTTTGGTGGCGATCGGTGGCTTGGTGACCGCTTGGAGAGCTTGTGGGCGGCCCAAGTCGAAGTTGTGAGCGGTTGTGGGCGATCCACCGTGCCGGAGTGGCAAAGGATCAGCCTGTAGAGAGCACTTGGTCTTTGCGAAGATCAAGGGGGAGCTACACCCTTGCGCAGGTGCTCCAACGAGGACTAGTGGGGAGTGCCAACTCTCCGATACCTCGGGAAAAATCGGATTTGTCTTTCTAACCCTTTGCATTCCCGCATTTCCTTTGTGTTCTCTACTTTCCTAGAGTAGTATACTTGTGATAGGACTTGGCTCTAGGTTGCATAACTTGTTTTAGGAATAGAATTGACACAAGCACTTGTGGGGTGATATTGGGCAAATTGCGATAGGTTGAATTGTGTTTCAAAAAATTATTAGTTGCCCAATTCACCCCCCCTCTTGGGCATCCTTGATCCTTTCAAACTCCATTAATTATATACATGTAAACATGCATTTAATAACAAGATTTATTCAAGAACCACCACTCCGAATGATTCTAGTTAACCTTCCTATCTTTAAGCTGTACTTATTGAGTTAAAAATAGTTATATGTATGGATCAAAAAGTACTGTTGGCACATAATATATGGCAGCCAAAGGCAAATGACCTAAAGCCTTTGTTGTCGTGTCATGCATCACAATATGCACTTATACTAGATATGATTTCATCTTTTACTTTGTTCAAAAAATGATTTTATTTTTATAGACAAATAACCTAAAATGATGAAGTAAAAATGGAAACCTAAACCCTTCAACATGTAGATAATTCAACAAATGACTATGCATATGTTGGCCTATCAAACTAAGCTATTCTGATAGCTATAATTATTTTATTAGGCGTAGAGCTATATAACATGTGGGAGAAGATGGCAACATGTGTTCGGAAGGTTGCTTCAAATGTGCTTGGAGTGACCAAAGGGAGTGGATGCAAACACTTGGTGGACAAATGAAGATGTACAAAAGGCTATTAAGGAAAAGAAGGGATGCTATAAGCGCTTGTACCATGACAGGTGTGCAGAAAACAAAAAGAAGTACAAGGTGGCAAAGATGACTACAAAATGAGCAGTGATCTAGTGAGGCAAAGGGGCGGGCCTACGAGGACCTACCAATGACTGATTACAAATTGAAGGAAGGAGAGAAGGACATTTATTGGATGGCTAGGGCTCGTGACAGGAAGACAAGGAACTTCAACCAAGTGAAGTGCATAAAGGACGATAAGAGGGAGCAGCTCTTGGTGAATGGAGATGAGATCAAACATATACACATATGGCAAGAGTATTGTGATAAATTGTTCAATGGTTACAGTGTGAACACCACCATTCATTTGGATGATTCATATGATGACACCAGTAGGCGCTTTATGAGGAGGATTCAAGAATTGAAGGTCAGAGAAGCATTGAAAAGGATGAATTTGGGGGGGGGGCAAAGAGATGGGCCCAGATGGTATTCCAATCAAGGTGTGGAGATGTCTGGGGGATATAGCTACTACAATATCTTTCGATCCAACAAGACGGCTGAGGAGTGTAGAATAAGCATATTAATACCAATCTACAAGAACAAGGGAGACATCCAATATTGTACTAATTATTAGGGAAAATTAACCACACTATGAAGCTGTGGGAGAGAGTCATCGAGCAGTGTCTATGAGGATTGACACAGAAATCTACAAGACAATTTGGTTTCATGCTCGGAAGGTTAAGCACAACAACAATTTTCTTAATAAGAAAAGTTATGAAGTGGTTTAGGGACCAGAAGAGGGACCTACAAGTGGTTTACATTGTCATGAAAAAAGCTTATGACAAGATACCAAGGAATGTTACGTGGTAGGCTTTGGAAAACATAAAGTCCCAACAAAATGTGACCCTCATCAAGGACATGTGTGACATCAAGGACAACAATATCTTTAACGAGATGTTGTGGAGGATTTAGTCCCACCTTGGTTATTTAGAGCGGGCTAGACCAACATATAAGGCTTCTATAGTCCATTCCACTATCCCCGGAGTAACCCTTTTACACGAAGTGAGGACAAAAGCGTAAGTGGGATGGTGTGGTTCACCCAACGTGCAGAGTGGATTTGAGCTATTTGAACTTTGAGGCGTTACAAATGGTATCAAATCTGACATTCATCGTCAGGGGCACGTACATGGGGCTCATGGTTGTAGGCCCTATGGGGTGCACGACATGGCACATGTGTGGCGACACTGAATGCACGGTTGCATGCGATAAAAGGGAACATAAGGTTATCGTTTGCCCGATTGTGTGTGTATGTTAGGCCAATGAGGACGTAGGGCCTTAATTTAGACATGGGGTGTATGTGGCATCCTACGATCCAGTTTGGAATTTGGTCCATAGTGGCCTATGTGCATGTTACTGAGATGTCGTGGAGGTTTAGTCCCACCTTAGCTAGTTAGAGTGGGCTAGACCAACATATGAGACTTTTAGAGTCCATCCCACCATCCCTGGTTTAATCCTTTTACGTGAAGTGAGGACGAAAGCATTGGTGCTAGGTGTGGTTCACTCAACGTGTAGGGTGGATCTGAGCTGTTTGGACTTTAGGGCGTTACAACATGTACAACACCGTTGCGACTAGTGTCCGAACAAATGATGGTAATCTGTTACTTCTTGACTAGAATAAGTACTACATCAAGGATCAGCCTGGAGCCCATATACCTTGGTGTGTGATGTTTGCCGATGATGTAGTGCTAGTTGATGAAAGCCAAAAATGAGGAAATAGGAAATTGTAGCTGTGGCGACAGACCCTTGAGTCTAACGGTTTTACTATTAAGCAGAAATAAAACCGAATACATTAGATGCGACTTTGGCGTAGCTGCAAATTAAGAAGGAGGGAGATATTAGATGTGACTTTGGCGTAGCTGCAAAGGAGGAGGGAGATGTGAGTTTGGAAGGTCAAGTAATGCCTAAGGACACCTTTCGTTATCTATGATCAATACTATAGAGGGATGGGGATATATGTGCGGGCCCAAACATGCCATTAGTGTGATTTTGGTGGTCAATTGACAACTTTGCCACCCCAAGACATTAGATTTGAACACCGAACAAACAAGGTGAAGAAATCCAAGACCACTGAAGAATTTTATGCACTAGATGCTTCATAATGAGCACCGCATTCTTACCTTGAATGCACTAGAGAATGCAACATCACCAAGGCCTAGGTACCGATGTTGGCTCAGTCCTCAGTTATGAGCACCAAATAAATGGATCAAGAGAAGAGCACGTTTCCTTCACTCACTAGAAGGTTCAGTGGTGCGTTGGATACTTCACTATGCTATTGTAGTCCATCTTTCTCGAAAGTGTGTTTTTAAAGCAACTAGAATATCTCGTGGACAACAACGTCAAAGAGACTAGTGAAAAGATAGAGCTAACACACACACCAGATAATTTGGTGCGTGCACTGGAACGATAGGTGGATCATCTGATGACATGGCCAGATTTGCAATAGCAAGCCCGATGACTAGTTGGATTCCATGCACTGGATATTCTAGTGATGACATAAAGTGTGCACTAGATTGTTCGGTGAATACAACTCCTGAAGTGCATTGTCCAGTTTCTTTTCTTAGGGCTATAAATATTCTCCTACTAGACATTTGGATGTTAGGGAAACTACTAACAGAGAGCTGCACTATTCAAGATATGAGACTAAAAATTAAGGAAATTAGGATAGGGGTTATCACTTGTTTAGTGTAGGTTTTAGGATCTGCAAAGTTGGCCATTGTTTTAAACAACGCCAACCACAAGCCCCCGCTCTTAGGTCTTCAAAGTCCCTTTATTATTATATGTAGTACTCCATTACTACAGATCTTGACGTCAGTGTCGGTTCTAACCACGAACCAACAGTGATAGGACCAAAACCACGCTAATATTCGAGTTTTCATTACTGGGTCACATCACTATTAGTTTTAGCCACGAACCAGTAGCGAAAATGGGTCATTCACTGCAAAAAAAAATTCATAACTTACTCATATGATGTCTGAAGAATGAACTTTATATCAAACAACTTTATAGTTTAACCTTTTTTATTTAAGGTAGCTCAGATGTCCAAATATAAACCACAAGATTTTTTTTAAGTTAATACAAAGGAGTCCATATGTTCCATAGTCATAAGTTGGCATGTAATGGTAGTTAATTATCTCAGATGGAGAAGCATCCAAAATAAAAATTTTCGATCTTGAAAAGTTAGGTAACTTTGTAGTTCACAACATTTTTATTTAAAGTCGTTATCATGCTTCTCTATTTGATTTGCAAGATTTCATAAGTTAATATCAACTCAAGCCATATGTTCCATACATATAAGTGAGTGTGTAGTGGTAGTTAAGGATGTCAGATAAAGAAGCGATCAAAACAAAAGTTGTAGATTTCAAAAAGTTATGCAACTTTGTAGTTGACAACTTTTTCATTTAAAATGATCTATCTAATCAAAATTATATTTAATTTAAAAATTTGAAATTCTAATCTTTCAAACGACCTCGGATGGAGAAATCGTGTGACTTGTGACTAGTTAGTAGGGGCTCCTCGGTATTAAAATTTTTTCTCTATTTTTTAGCATGTTTTATAAAAATTTCTGCAAACTACATCAGTGTCTGTTCTTGAACCAACAGTGATAACCGAAAGTCATTATTGTTTGGTTTGGTTGTGTCGGCTTAAAATCCGGCAATGATAGGGAGTTTTGAACCGGCACTAATTATAGGCAGTGCTCATGCCATCAAACAATGGCATGCGAGCTAACTATGCTATGAAACAATGGATTCGGCTAGGGGATTCTGTCCCCACAAATGAAGGGCGGCTATGTTTGGCTACTCCACTCGGCCATGATTTTAATTTTTTTAGTCATAAAATAGTCTTTTTCTCTCATAATAAATTAGCATCAAGCGAACAAACTCTCACATCCTTTCGGTACTCCGCCATTTTCTCAGCTTCTTTCTACAATAATTATTATGCCTCTGCCTCCTCTATGACTATCGGGGGTAAAGGTCCCCTGACGCACCTGTTCGAGACACTAACCGTTGGGCGTGGACCTTTAGCCCCGGTTGGTGGCTGGAACCGGGACTAAATGTACCTTTACTCCCGAACACAAAATTTGCCAGGATTAAAGCACATTCCCTGTCTCAGATCAAAAGTCCGTTCTCTACTAGTGACTCTTCCCTTTGCCTCTTGCTCTGTTGGATGTTGCTTTGCCTCATGCTCCACTACTATTGCCCTGATCTCTGCTTCGTTCTAGATGCTTACTTGTTGGTAGGTTCTCTAGCTTTATATAGTATTGATATACTTATAGTATATCGGTCCTGGAATTAATACACATAACTGCTACAGTGCGTACTGAGTTGACTAGGCTCAACTAGTTTTGGCTAGTTAATCACTAATGGAGACTAATCAGATGGTCGGTCCTGACGACTAGGATCTAGTAGACGGTTTGGTAACATTCATACTGTTATGGACAGTTAAGTATTTCAAACATTAAATGTGATAAAATGGATTATATACATTTTTATTTCTTTAGAGGGAATATTACTGTAGGTGCACTAGGTTTAGGTAAATAAAAAAATATTTTGGACAATGATGCAAAAGAGAACAGGGCATGCTTGGGAGAGATATACAGTGTTTGTTGACTGTATTTCATGTACTGTTGATTACAGGAGAAGTTGTTCCTTGTTAATCATCATTGCTACACAGCTATAGGTTGATGGATTAATTATTGCCTCACTAAAGAATGAAATGGAGAATAACCCCATTCATGTAGTGGTTTTGCATTTGCAGAAGCAAGTCAAAGGCATGTCGTTGACCACTGCCACTTGTACAAAAGCACATTTTGTGTACCAATGAACGGATGACGACTGACAAAGTGAAAATAAAGTTTGACTGCGCGCACGAGTTGTTTCTTTTTCTTGGGCACTCTGAGTATATTGAGAGGTTTTTCTGTTACCTTTAGAAAGGGGCCGGTCGGGGAGAATCGACACAATGAATTGAATGAAGAGTGAAAAAATAGAAAAACAAATACATAATATAGCTAGCGATTCCACAGCAGTAACTTTTTTTTTGCTGGTTCCATTCTATTAATGTTCTAATTAATTAGTGAGCAGCATTGTCTACTACTTGCATTTAATTTACCAGCCCGTCTACGTATATATGTACTATGGTGTAACCTATCTAAACTCGAAGAATTAGTGAACACGAATTGGCGAATGTTAGTGGATCCAGCAGTGTACTGCATATCTGTATATATATAATATCGATCGCCGTGGCTCTAATATAAATGTACAGATGTTTCTAGCTATTTCATGCACACACACACCGTACTGGACATGATGGATTATTAATCTTGGAATTATAATAGTACTAGGTAGCGTGCCCGTACGTTGCTACGGAATAAATAAACTTTTATGCTTAAAATATATGGATCGCACGATAAAATTATAAAAAAATAAACACTGATTTAAAATAACATTTAATCCAAATGGCAAATTAGCATAATCATGGAAACATTATAAGGGTTCATCACAACCAATTTATATTATAATGATAACACGATGCTTCAGGCTCATAAAATCTACTGTATAGATTTTTCCGTAATTCTCCTAAGGTAATGTTTTATATCGGCAGGAAGATGTCTCTGATATCCGTTTATTTCGTGCACCAATAATTCCACAAATAAGTTCCACCGCATCTCCATACCATTCTATACATATGTTCGAAATAAATGCAAATATTATACATACTGTATTCTTTGAACAATCTCACAAAATCTTGAATCAAAGTATGTTATACTCACCATACAAATGCAAATATTATACATACCCCACGCTGACATATACTATAGAACAAGGAATCCACTTAAGCGTCTGTGAAAAAATTCATCATCAGTAACATAGAGACATAGTTAAATCATAAGTGTTATATTAGAGACCATGACTCTGAGTTAGTTACCTATCTATGTCATCTATAATGTTTTTCTTACGGATGAATTTCCATTTGAAGATATCCTCTTTCCATCCAGGAATATATTCGCTCATTAAAAGCTGATACAAATGGTTAAATCCAAGAGTTTGTCTGGCATACATCAGTGCTGGTGTGTCTTTACACCAGTCCTCAATTGATCTAAGATCAATCATGGTAAGCTTCTTCTTCCTCTGATCAAAAACATATAGCATATATTTACAAGTACACAACCATGGTAAAAGGAACTGCAAACAGATATCAATCAATTAGCATAATATATATGGGAGACAAGTAATCAAGCAGTACCAAACGACTTACGAATCTGCACTGTGCTAAGCTGTATTCCATCTTCTCACATACACCAATCGCTTCAACCTTTACTTTCGTACTATATTTTTTACGAAATTCTGGCATTTTTGTCAAATCACATATTTTCTTGAATAAAAGGATACAGTGTTAGGATTAGTAAAATTTCTCGGAGGAGGTGGGTTGGCGAGGCCGAAATCGTGTACCTCGGCACAGCAGTTGCGAGCACCGCGAAGCTCGATGTCTTCCCCTACCAGAACCGCGCCGGAAGGCCAGGAGATGGAGTCGGCCTGGTGAGGATGACGACGGCCGCGCGTGGGGTGGTGACGGCTCCCGGCTGAGGGCCTCACGACGGCGAGGATGGCGCGGACGACTACGGCGCCCTCCCGGCTGAGGTAAACGCGACGGAGAGGGCAGTGCGCGGCCACGCATGGGGCGACGACGGCCCTCTCGCGTTGGGCGATGACGGCGCCCGACTGAGGGCCCGTGACGGCGAGGATGGCGGCGATGACGACGGCGACCGGCTGAGGCAACGCGAGGGCATGCACAGCCAGGTGTCTGAAGGAGGAGGGAGGCGTCGCGGCGGCAGGGAGGAGGGAGGAGAAGCCGACTGCGAGGGCGAAGGCAAGGGCGAGGGCACGAGGGAAATGACAACAGGGAACGCGCACCTGCTCGAGATTGTGCGCGACGGCGATGGCGAGCGGAGGGGAGCGACGCAGGGCGAGGAGATTGCCGGGGAGCGTGCACCAGCTCGAGATTGAGCACGACTGGCGACGACGAGCTGTAGGGGAGCGACGCAGGGCGAGGAGATTGCGGACGGGATTTTTTTTTGTCCCGTCCCTTAATTTTGCACGGGCACGGGCGGGTCTCGGTGCATGGTTGTGACGGAGATTGCGGAGGAGATGGCTGGAGATTTGTTTCTTCCGTTGCAGGGTCGCACGGGCGTTGGAATTTTTTCTTTTCTTCGCGAGCTCGCACGGTTGATCGGCGGACGGACGACCCCAACAAATGTCGCACCAAAAAGTTGCCTCCTCTTTAGCCTGATTAGTTGTAGAGAAGAGATAGAGATTCATTGACTGAACTTGATTTTTGTTTTTTCAGTTTGATGTACTATATATAGTCAAAGTTAAAATTTAACTTATCGGAAAGTCAGAATAACGCTCCTTGTAAGACGTGGGAGTACATGCAACATGTAGATGAAAATTAAACACTCACGTTCATAACATTAAACTGAAAAAAAAATTGATTGTCCTCCATATCATGTTATCGCCATAGATAGAAACTTAACATATGCCATGGTGCACCATCATGGCATAAACTAAGTTCAATCTAGCGCATGAGAAATGCATGGAAGGTTGTTGCTATGACGGCCGCATTGGCGCTCAGCTCCCGCTGCCATGACTTTGTTGAATGCAAGGGCGATGGTAGGGCAGCCGATGGGGCGCTCAGTGACGCCCATGGTTATTGGAAGCGCCATTGCGACGCATGAACTCGGTGACAAGGTCATGCCCAAACATTTGAACTTGGTGACGTACGGCTTCTTGACCAAGCACACAATTGCGTAGGCCTATAAACAAAAAAAATTGGATCAGTGCTGAGAAATTATATTACTTAATTATTTTCACCAAAAGAACCTCACCTCGAAACATATCTGTCTCTTGTCCACAAATAGGAGAGAAAAAAATTTCACTGTAATCGTTGGTGCTCACTTCACCTATCATGCACGAGCAAAATGTAATAATTGAAAGTTTAATTAGTCAAACGATGCAAGAACATTGGTAATGTAGCACCTTTCCTTCCATTGCAGATAACATGAAGGGCAGCTAGAGTGCGAAAATCTAATGCCGCTCGACGCCATTCCAGGATGGTGTGACGCAAAAGGTGTGGTTGCTTCACATTTAATATGATGCATTCGAACCTACGAGTTACAAAATTGATTAGCAAAGATCAGTTATAAGCCTTTCAATCTAAAATAATATCTCACGACTAAACAAGTACCGACCTTTCGTTCATCACAACAACATGTCTGCATAGTCTCCTCCTCCGGTCATTCCTTCCTTGGATATCAGACACATATATAATGATTCCAATAATATCTACAAACATGGATGATAGGTGTTTTGACCAAATAAGAACATAATAAGTTAACTACGTGTTTTCTAAAATATAGGTATGAGATATACCTGCAAAAAAGGACTCAGGCAGATCCTATACATTATGGAATTCCATAAAAATACGAGGAATTTGAGCAAACCCAAAAACACTCGCTGATGTATTTACCATAGTGTCAGGGGATAGATACACGTAGAAGTCCAAACTTAAGCGGAAAATATAGCTAATTTCATCACCCAAAGTAGGCAAAAAGCCTACTTTCACGAACTCATATTCTTGTCCTTGCACAAGTAATTCGTTAAACCTCATGGCTTGGTTGCCGTCGGCAACAGCTTCCATTTTTGTCCCCTGTAATAAAACATTAAAGACACAATTAAGATTACAATTGTGTGTAATGTAAACCAAAAATTTTAAATATGGTACAAAAAATACAAGATCTAAATGTACCTCCTCGTCCTTCAAAATGACACGTAAATATGATCTACCCCGGTGCTGCCGCACATTGCCTTTCCAGAAAACCAGAGCACTTAATTGCCACATCCTGAATACATGATCCATACCCACTTGATGGAATTCAACCCATCTACAATTCCGTTCGTATCAATTAAAATGGTAAATATACATAAATAAACATATGAACATATAAAATGATCGTCTGATCAATCAACTACAAGAAAAATATTAAATCTGTACCTGTCGTGTATGGTTGCCACTGGCGGATCAGCGTAAACCCTTTTTCTTTTGAGTGAGACGATGCGGCAACTCATATCGGCAACTGGGAATAGGAGGGTTCAGCGTTGTGGTGGACACTCCGTGATAGAAGAGAAGACGTGGTCAACTTGTATTCGATCCCTGCTGGTGTCGCCGTTGTTTGGCTGTGTGGTCTGCGCTCTTTTATAGGGACAAGCACTGCACCGTCCGACAGTCTAGGCGCCAAAGTGCAAAAAAATAAATTTTGAAATGTGCCGGAGTGAAATTTGTGCTGCGTGAAAATCTCTCCCGCCAATAATGCTCCTGCAATATGATACTGAGGGGATCGAGGCGCGTCAGCGGCCGCATGCGAGAATTGAGGGCAGATTAATTAGGCGCATCAGCAGGGTTTGTTTCCTTTTTTTTCCTCCGTAGGGCCACCCGTGCGCTGGTGAGGAGGGATGGAGCCATATGGGCTAGCGATAGATGGCGGGTAGCGCTCTGGAGGCAGCGCGATGGGATCAGAAAAAAAAAAGGAAAACCAGGAAATCAGAAGCTTGTGTTAAAGGAATCAATCATAGCACTAAAATAGGAAATAGAAAAAAATTACCAACCACATTCCCTTCTTAATCACAGCACTAAAATAGGAAATAGGAAAGAAATTACAACCCACGTTGCCTTCATTGTCACATCACCTGTCCCATTATTTTTATGCTATTTCTATTTTCTAACAACGCCCCCTGCATATGCATGCAGTGGCAAGCAAATCAGAGGCCCAATCGTGCACATGATACATAAATCATCATCCACCTCTTGAAGCTAGTGCTACGCCCAGGATAAAAACGGCCATACATACGAACTTAAATATAATATTTAAGTAAATATAATGGTGTTACATGACTTTATTTTTGAAATTTAAATAAAATGTGGAATATATGACTCAAAATCACTCAATATATTGCTGATTCTTTGAAGTTGTAGCCATGGCAAAAGAAACAATAAAAAAAATATAGCGTTAATTAAAATAAACCTTTTACAATATAAATTAAGTGAAAAAATGCATCGGACGAGCAGTGGCCGTCATTACAGCTTTCCAAAATATATGGCCGTGGTCATAGGAAGCAGCATGCACGGGCACAATGGGCCATGATCACAGGTATAATTATCTACTACCGGCGGCTGCTAATCAGCAAACATCAAACGTCGGGAGGAAGTTCAATCCGCTAGCATCGTAGCTTACTGTCCTGTCCACTCCATCCGCTAAATGATCTATCTAATGATTACGTGATTAGCTTAGCTATACTCGGTCACAATGCGGCCACGTGGTTGTTGAGTCTCGTCGCCGTCGTTATCCTACTCTAACTTTGTGTCACCTGAAGGGTGTGTTGCTTATTCGAGGCTCCAGTGCGATGTATGTGAATACTAAAACGGTGACGATTAAAGGTGCAGGATGGTCGTCATGCAAAAACAGCCATACATTGAAATTAAAATATAATATTCCGGTAATTATAAAGGTGCTACACGAATTTATTCTAAACTTTAAATAAAATAAAACATCAAATATTTAACTCAAAAGCACTCTATATATATTGTTCATTCACATATGATTTGTGTTATTGATTGACCATCTCCCTCATCATCCGTCCAGAGTCTGATCAACCATCTTAAAATGCCTACAAACAGTAAGAAAATATAGCGTTAATAAAAATAATATTTTTACAATATAAATTAAGTGACAAAATGCATTGGATGTGTAAGTACTATTCTAATATCCCACCTATGGTGTTAGAACCTCCTTATATACAATATTCTTCGTAAAAGTGCCATCCACTGTTGGAGTCTTCTTATTCTTGAAGTTTCTTAGCCGACACATTCTTATTTTTTTTCCCCTCAGGCTACCTGCTTAGCATTTTTATTTTGGATCCGTTTGGCCTCCTCCTCTCGTGCATCCACATCAGGAGGGAGGACAAGGATCTTAATATTTGACCTTGATGTGGCTCTAGACATCGCAACATATAACTGACCGTGAGAGAACACTGGTGCGGGTAGGTACACACCAACGTTAGGTATAGTTTAGCCCTGGGACTTGTTGACCGTCATGGCGAAACTCAACCTGATAGGGAACTGCTTCCTCTTGAATTGGAACGGGAACATTTCGTCATCGGACGGGCATAGCGGTATCCGAGGAAGGAACACCCGCTTCCCAGCATGCTGGCCTACCACAATTTCTGCGTCGATCGTACTCCTTCGAAACCCCCGCACCAGCAGCCTTGTACCGTTGCAAAGACCATTGGCTGGGTCAATATTCCTAAGCAAAATGATAGGACACCCAAGCTTCAGCTTCAAGACGTGAGGAGGCAGCCCGTTGGGGGTCAGAGTGTTAAGGAACTCCGATGGATAGTAGTTATGTGGATCATCTACCGCGGAGTCAAAACTGTGATAAAACCACCTCACCACCCTGGAACATATCAATCATTTTCATATTGATCATGTCCACCCAATCGTTACGTGTAGATAAAATGGCTCTGGTAGTGATGTAGTCTCTGTCTGCCATGTTTGCATTCAGATCTGGAAAGATAGTGTTGATCAATGTATGAAGATCCTTCTCGGCATCTCCAGAGTACGGGACACATATCTCGTCTGGAATCCGTACATCACCATCTTTATTAGCCTCTTCTGTTCCCCCACCGATGCGCAACAGATAATCTGCAAACCACGGGTCGCTCTGAGCCCTCATGTTGTGGACGAGCTTTAGGTGGCGCATGGATTCCCAAAGATAAGATCTTCGCAGAGAAGCACCGACTATTTGGGCCCTTGATCCTTTACGCACAACAGGGAGGACCTGCCTGAAATCCCCACCAAAAACAACAGTCTTTCCACCAAACGGTAGATCCTTACGGTCCATTGCATCACGTAGGCTGTTGTCTAGTGCTTCCACGGCTTGCCTCTTTGTCATAGATGCCTCATCCCAAATTATGAGCGCTGCCTGCCGCAGCAACTTGGCAGTACCACATTGTTTCGTGAAGCTACAGGAACCGCCCTCTTGAAGAGTGAGGGGTATCTTGAAACGTGAGTGAGCCGTCCTCCTGCCCGGCATTATGGATGCTGCAACTCCGGATGTAGCCGTAGCCACGGCAAGCTTATCCTGGCTACGTAGTTTTGCGAGAAGTGCCCGATACAAAAAGGTCTTTCCTGTCCCTCCAGGTCCATCCACAAAGAACAACCCACCTCGTTTGCCGCTGACAGCGGCCATTATCTCATCGTAGGCAGACCTTTGCTCAGCATTGAGTGAGTCACACAATAGCACATCTTCGGAATTCTGCTCGATGCTAGCTTCCTCAAATATCTCACGAGGAATATGGCTGGTATTGTCATATGTGTCATCAATAGCTGGAAGAGGAAAATCATCTATTTCCTTCCCCATAGACTGCAGCATGTTTCGCATGTCTATCAAAACCATCTGTTGCACCAGATCCGGGGATGGATTATTGCGGTTGTAGTCCTCTGACATTGCATCGTAATGTTTTCTCCACAACCCCATCACATCACTCGGCTCACAGAATACCAATATCGTTGCAAATAGCCTTCGCAGAGAAGATGGCATCTGAAAGAAGGATGCTTCAGTTAGGCATTCATCCAAGGTATTGTCTTCTTCGATTAGACCCCTCCTTTCGGTGGCTTCACGGAAAGAAGGTAGGAGAACGCCATCAACAGTCCTCAGGTGTTCAAATGAGGTAGCACCAGCAACATTGTTTAAGAGAACACGAAGAAAGTAGCATTCTCCCTCAGCAGGATGAGCCGAGATGACTCTGCCAACTTGGAAAACAGAGTTTTTCCTTTTCTGCCAGAATTTGCCATCCGACTGCCATGTATAATGCTCCGGGAAGTCCCGATACAAGATTGCACGGGCTTCCTCTTGCTCTCTGTTCGCATCGAAGTACGCTGTCAACATGGACTCTTCTATACCGGGCTGCTTAAGGATCCGTTCGATCTCATCATTTTTATGAAATGACACCATATGCTTGTTGGGTAGATGAAGTTGCAGTTGTTGTACTGGTGGATAGTTCTTGCTTAAGTCAAAGCCATATATCCTCCACAGTGCTTCTGGAGGCGTCACCCACCGTGCGTCTCTATACTGCTTGATCTCATCAATGTCACCTTTATCATCTACTTTGTCAGCCTCTCTCATCACCACCGACGCCCGATCATGTCCCTTGTATATGTACTTGAACAGGTACTTTACCGATTTAATGCTCCCACAGGCCTCAACATTTATATGGCAGTTGAAGCTACGTAGCAGGTAAGGATTGTAAGGGACGACCCATTGATTGTCTAGATAATGCCCCCGAATTTTCTCCATACGACCATCGTTGCGTCGACGATAGATGGGGTAAGAATCCCTTCCGTGTGATGTTGACTCACAGAATGGGCGTGGGTAACGGTTCTTGCATGAATCGCGCCCCACCGTGCACGGACAATATGGATTAAGAATCCCACAGGGACCATGCATCATATGCTTCGTGACCATCTTGTAGAGCTCAGGGTACTTCTTTTTGTTTGGTAACTCTGCAGAGATAATCTTGTCATATTGTTTAGGACAAGTGAGCTTGTATTTGCGTTCCATTATTAGCAAGAAATGTGCATGCGGCAAACCCCTCTTCTGGAACTCCACTACATATACATAGGCCTTCACCTTCCCAAGTATGTCTTTCTCCATCAACATTTACCTCAGCGCCTCTAGCTTTGCTCTGAAGACTCGTGTCACGAGATCTGGACGGTCTTGTGGTGTCTGGCCTGGATAAAGTTCATTCTTGATCTCATCCCAGTTAGGGTTGCACGTCATTGTGAGGAAGACATCAGGTTTACCATACTTCCGCACCAAAGCCATTGCATCCATGTACCTCTTCCTCATATCACGGGGTCCTCCAATGAATGACGAAGATAGCACAGTGTGCTTTCCGATGTTTTTAGCAGATCCTTCGCCCGCATGCATGCTATCAACCAGGCCTTGGTACAGGTCAGCCCTCAAAATATCCTGATTGTTCCTCTGGTAGTCTAACCGGTTGCTCTCGATCTTGATGTAGGTGTCAACGGCAAACTGCTGAAAAAGACGTTTGCCGAAGAGTATCGGATTAAAAATCCCTGGCCGCATCTGGAACTTGTAGCAGTAGTAGTCGCGCACGGAGACGCACATATTCCCAATAGGTTCTGCAGCGATACACTGTATGAATTAGTATCATGACTACATGGTAGAGTTTTGTTTATATTAAATACTTAGAATAAATCAAGTTACCTCCATCATCGTCATCGACACCATTCTGAGCACGTCTTTTGCGGTGTGCTCGAGCTTGTTCAACTTCAGCATCTGTTATACCTACTTTTGGGATGCTATTGTGCCACTCGAGCTCACCCCTTGGAGCGAATATCGGGTACGAGAGTGGGTCGTAGCACGCATTATACGAGCGGATGCCGTATATAGAACGATCCTTCCCCTGCAGGACAACACTATGCTCGAATTGCCCGAGACGTTCACTCCCCTCAACCCAGACGGCGGCAACCTCTGATGTCAATGGCACGTTATATGTTCGCTGGTCGAGCCGCTGGTCAAGGTTCAACTCAATGTGGTAATCCTCGAGGTTTTCAACATGTCCCATACTCCTTAGTTGCTGAGAGTAGGGATTCTCATCAAAGATCCTAACCAACTGCTCTATAACTTCCCTATCTTTTTGGGCGCATTGCTCACGACACTTGCTCATGCGATGCTCAAGTGATGGGTCATCATCATAAAAATAAAGCTCGAGGTGTCTCTTTTGAACACCATCCTCTGGACCAAATGATCGTATGTTATGGTAAATCTGGCCATGGGCACGGAACGTGTACACACCACAATTTCGCATGTTTGTGGTCATACGATCTAGGTGGCAGTACAGAGAAGTGAAAGAGAAATGACCATTGAAATATCTGATGTTAGCACGAAAGTGCCTAGCATCAGCGTCCGAGCTTGACCACAACCTCACGAGCTCTGGTGGGGTCTCTGGAGTTGAAAGATGATTTTTCCACTGCGACAACAGAACCCGGGCGGTTCGTCCTGAAATTTCTTTGCGTCGCAGTGCTGGCAGTTCGGCACTGGTGATAACGTGTGCGACTCTGATGGGATATTAGCATAGACACTGTCATATGGATCCGGGACATCATGCTCAGTGTTGTCTTGGTCACCCGCGTCGACGTCGTGCTCGACGTCGGTTCCCTCTTCTTCGTCTTTTGCTAAAATAGTGATATGTTACGCGTAGTAATGAAGTTTGTTCAAAGAATATTTTGAGTGTTACATGGCGTACCTTGTCCGGCGAAAAAGTATGCCTCATCATCTTCCTCGTCGTCCTCAAATATAACATTGCCATCATCATCTGTGAAACACGACACATATATGACACACAATACATAATTGCTTACAAAAAGCATGTTAGGGAATATAGAAAATACCATCCTCGATGCAATAGTCCTGTGTATGAGCTTGTGCATAGTTTGCAGGCTTTGAAGAGCTACCGTCAACTATAGAGGGTTGTGTCTGTGTACCTGGGCAATTATGCGGCGGTGAAACTGGAGGTTCCTGTGTGACACCATCTGTTTTATGAAAATATGTGAGTTTGTGGAATATAAGAGTGAACTTGGAAGTCCCATTAAGAAATAGTTAGCAATGCTAATTACCGTTGCAAACCACACTCGATTGAGTCGGGTCGCTCGCATCATTACACTTTCCATCCGCAGACCCTCTAGCCCTTCTTCTAATGTTTGCTTCGAAAGCCCGATTACGACGAGATAGAAGAGAATTTCTCTCTCCATTATTCACTCGATGCCTATGTATGGTTTGCGGCACATCCAACTCAGGGCTTTCGACTTCTGGATTTTGCATGACAGTAGGCGTCAGGCAAACAGACGTGCCCATGAATTCGGGTATTTCAAAATCGTGTGAAGTCACTTTAGGCGAGTGGGGTGAAGAAGGGAAAATAAGTTGTGGGTTGAAGTGAGGACTCTCCATGGTTATTGAGTCCGGATGCAAATTGTTGGTTCGGTATTCTCTCACCACCCTTTTATAGTTTTTGTGACTCTCTTTTCGTTTGAACATCCTTTCCTCTCTAGTCATTTGCAATTTTCTTGCAGCTTTTTTGGGTGCATTTTTTTCTGCATACAAGTCACGCCGCCTCTTATTCATTAGCGCCCTTTGTTCAGGAGACATTGCAGCCTTCCGTGCTCTATCTAGCTCACGCTTACGCTCTTTTGGACAAGTGACAATATTGTCGATGGAACAGGTTGCATTTGTAGCACCTATATATAATAAAAAGACAGATGCCAGTATTCAATCAATTGTATTCACATAATAATTAAAATTCTATGATAAATTGTTAGCTATGATCTTGTTCGAACTCTTGAATTAAATTGAAACAAAATCATAATTCCATAAAGGCGTACCCGTTCCATGAGCAGTGTCGATATCCATCACGGTTAAATTATCATCAATATCACCAGGAACTCCAATGGTTAAAGGGATAAGACCATCTACAAATTAATAATTTAATAAGTGTCCTGAAACAGCATTAAATTTTTTAAAGGATTCGACTAATAAAACCATACCGGTTGAGTCAGCGGTCTCGTTTCGACTCATTTATAGCATCTTAGCGGTCTTTTTTTCTGCATACAATTCACGACGCCGCTTACTCAATTGCGCTCTTTGTTCGGAGGACATTGCAGCTTTCCGTGCTCTGTCACGTTCACGCTTACGCTCTTTTGAACATGTAACAAGCTGGTTGCTGGGAGTGAGTGCACATCCAGAACCTATACGATATAGAGACGCCCATTTTAATCAATGCACGCTACGATTGTCTCTAAGCATAATTGCAATTGTAATCACCAAACTTGAGCTCGTCTCACCAAACTATCACACAACGGATACAAAATTTTACCCGCTTCATGAACAGTATTATCATTTTCCTCATTGTTAATGTCATCCACGTAAGCGGTGCCACCGATGGAGCTTAAAGGCACTGTACCGTCTACAAATATAACAGTACAATACAAATTAAACTATACAGTATACAAACTATGTGATCAAGATAATTCCAGTCACCACACCAAATTAGAAAGAATACAAACGTGTGTAACGGGAATCTAGATATTATGACAACGCACGGGTATTCATCTAGACAATGCATATAATAGCAACCTGATAATTGTTGCAAGCCATTAATATAGGTGGAGTTCATATGGAGCCAGTCACTATTTGAGTCTCTTTCATTTGTTGTATTCCCATCTGCAAGTTTAAAAATTATATAAGTTGTTTTGTATTATAGCACATATATGGCAATTAATGTGACACTCCACCATACCACCATACCTGTTGAATGAGCAGCCATCTGATTACCAATCTCAACATAACCTTGGTTATTCATCTTATACCTCTGACGGGATTTCTCGTTTCTTTCTCTCCTCTTTTCATCAGACATTGTAGCATACCGTTCTCTATCCCTCTGTCTCTTCCGATCATTAGGATCGCAATCTAGTACGACGAACCACATTCAGGTATGATTCCATTCAAAAAATTTCAGTATATAGAGATCCTGAAAAAGATTATATACATCCATGTGATGTATTTGTAAGGTCCCCCAAAGGTACCCGATCACTGGTTGGCCTTGGCGTGTCCATCAACACTGCCCTATCACTACCTGCATATGAGAATTGCAAATTATATGTTAATCTCAAAACCATCTTTTCTTATATGGGCATGTGGCTAGATGGCATATTCTGCCCAGGTCAGCAAAACCAGATGGATATCTACAATTATAAAAGCAAGTACTTATTGTGAGCTTGATCATGTTAATTCCCTTGTCCAGGAGCTTACAGATAAGGTTCCGCTTACCACACGCATTCCTTTTATTTTGTTATTTTTATACGTGTCTACACTTCTTTGCAATGTCCCAGTCTTGACTGAAGATGGTTTATTTGATTTGATCCGAAAATCATAGCCTGCAAAGGCTCCTGTAGACATACATGAAAGCAACAACAGTTCTGAAAAGCTTCAGAAATCATAGGCAAAGAGCGCTCCAGCTGAAGTTGAAAAACGTGGTAGATTGGAACTCCGATGCACTATTCCTTCATTCTGGCCAAAAGGGTAAAGGAAAGACACAAGTTGACAGTAGAACTAAAAAGGATGTGTTGCTGAGTGGACCTCCTGGTATTGGTAAGACTGCAACTGCTAAAGTTGTTAGTCAGATGCTTGGATTGCAGGCCATTGAGACATTTTTGTAGTTTTTGCACTATTTATTCCTCATTTTACATGACACACCGAACTATTTATTCCTAACCAAAAATACCTCGATCTGAGTTCAGTACTAAAAATTATGCTTGATGTGACGGCCTGATGGCGATCGGAGCGACGTCCACTTTCAGCTGGCAGGTCCGGATGGAAGGCGTGCTCGTCCTTTCGAGTGGACAGCGCAGTAGGCGCCTTTTCCATTCTTGCGTAGCCCATCGTCAGGCGCTCGGACTGTCACAGTCGGAGTTGATAGGTCCCGGCGGAAAACGGGGCGGCGCACCGTAGACCATACCGTGGAGGACAGGTGGTATGGCCGTCAGGGGCGTGCGAAGCACAGTCGCGTCGAGAGTCTCGCCTGATGGGACAGTGCTTGTAAAGTGGTCAGAGAGATCTCTTGTGGTCCAAGATTGCTCCGCTGACATCACCTGTGCCTTGGATGCCTTTGCGAGATTGCGCTCGAGGGGGATAGGGAAGCTCGGGCGAATCAGAGATTTGGGGCGCCGAGGGTGCCGCTCTCCCGGGGAGGCTCGGGCGAATCGGAGGTTTGGGCGCCGAGGATGCCGCTCTCCCGAGCTCTCCCGAGGAGGCTCGGGCGCTCGGGCACTCTCCCGAGCTCTCCCGGGGAAGCTCGGGCGAATCGGAGACTTGGGCGCCGAGGACGCCGCTCTCCCGAGCTCTCCCGAGGAGGCTCGGGCGCTCGGGCCGCTCTCCCGAGCTCTTCCCGAGGAGACCCGGGCAAGTCGGAGACTTGGGCGCCGAGGACGCTGCTCTCCCGAGCTCTCCCAAGGAGGCTCGGGCGAATCGGAGGCTTGGGCGCCGAGGACGCCGCTCTCCCGAGCTCTCCCGAGGAGGCTCGGGCGAATCGGAGGTTTGGGCGCCGGGGACGCCGCTCTCCCGAGCTCTCCCGAGGAGGCTCGGGCGTTCGGGCCGCTCTCCCGAGCTCTTCCCGAGGAGACTCGGGCGAGTCGGAGACTTGGGCGCCGAGGACGCCGCTCTCCCGAGGAGGCTCGGGCGAATCGGAGGCTTGGGCGCCGAGGACGCCGCTCTCCCGAGCTCTCCCGAGGAGGCTCGGGCGAATCGGAGGTTTGGGCGCCGAGGACGCCGCTCTCCCGAGCTCTCCCGAGGAGGCTCGGGCGCTCAGGCCGCTCTCCCGAGCTCTTCCCGAGGAGACTCGGGCGAGTCGGAGACTTGGGCGCCAAGGACGCCGCTCTCCCGAGCTCTCCCGAGGAGGCTCGGGCGAATCGGAGGTTTGGGCGCCGGGGACGCCGCTCTCCCGAGGAGGCTCGGGCGCTCAGGCCGCTCTCCCGAGCTCTTCCCGAGGAGACTCGGGCGAGTCGGAGACTTGGTCGCCGAGGACGCCGCTCTCCCGAGCTCTCCCGAGGAGGCTCGGGCGAATCGGAGCGAGCTCTCCCGAGGAGGCTGTCATTAGTGGAATGATGTCGTGGGCCTCTGTACAAAATAGAAACGAATCACAGCACCACACGCGCCCTAGCTTGGCACCTCGGCACTATCGGAGGAGGTGGGTTGGCGAGGCCGAAATCGTGTACCTCGGCACAGCAGTTGCGAGCACCGCGAAGCTCGATGTCTTCCCCTACCAGAACCGCGCCGGAAGGCCAGGAGATGGAGTCGGCCGGTGAGGATGACGACGGCCGCGCGTGGGGTGGTGACAGCTCCCGGCTGAGGGCCTCACGACGGCGAGGATGGCGTGGACGACTACGGCGCCCTCCCAGCTGAGGTAAACGCGACGGAGAGGGCAGTGCGCGGCCACGCATGGGGCGACGACGGCCCTCTCGCGTTGGGCGATGACGGCGCCCGACTGAGGGCCCGTGACAGCGAGGATGGCGGCGATGACGACGGCGACCGGCTGAGGCAACGCGAGGGCATGCACAGTCAGGTGTCTGAAGGAGGAGGGAGGCGTCGCGGCGGCAGGGAGGAGGGAGGAGAAGCCGACTGCGAGGGCGAAGGCAAGGGCGAGGGCACGAGGGAAACGACAACAGGGAGCGCGCACCTGCTCGAGATTGTGCGCGACGGCGATGGCGAGCGGAGGGGAGCGACGCAGGGCGAGGAGATTGCCGGGGAGCGTGCACCAGCTCGAGATTGAGCACGACGGCGACGACGAGCGTAGGGGAGCGACGCAGGGCGAGGAGATTGCGGACGGGATTTTTTTTTTGGTCCCGTCCCTTAATTTCGCACGGGCACGGGCGGGTCTCGGTGCATGGTTGTGACGGAGATTGCGGAGGAGATGGCTGGAGATTTGTTTCTTCCATTGCAGGGTCGCACGGGCGTTGGAATTTTTTCTTTCCTTCGCGAGCTCGCACAGTTGATCGGCGGACGGACGACCCCAACAAATGTCGCACTAAAAAGCTTACGTCCTCTTTAGCCTTATTAGTTGTAGAGATAAGTAGTAAACCAAAAAATGGCCGCGCCGCGGCCAGGAAGTTAGCACATACTACGTGCAGTACAGCCGGCTGATGAGGAAACGAGAAAGGAAACAAAAAGGAAGACTGAACTAGGAAGAAAAGAGTAGAGTAGAGTAGTACGTACTCGGCGGCGGAGGCGAACTGGTAGAGGCGGCCGCGCGGGGAGAAGATGACGAGCGCGACCTCCGCATCGCACAGCACCGACAGCTCGTACGCCTTCTTCAGGAGCCCGTTCCGGCGCTTCGAGAACGTCACCTGCCGGCTCGTGTTGTCCTCGATCCGCCGCATCTCGCGCCGCCCCTTCTTGTTGGCGGCGGCGGCGTTCCCGTCGGGCGCCGCCGCCGGCGCATCCACGTCCATGGCAGCCGCCGCCGGCGGCGAATCGGAGCGGATGGGAGGGGCCGGAGCTGCGGCTGCAGGTGCCTGCCGGGCTTAATCTGGTGAGCCTTTTACATGCATGCCACTATGAAAGTTCGAAATTTCACAGAAGCCACCAGAAGGTTGGAGCGCGTACTGGTGCCACTGCTCTAAACTTTTTTGTCCTGCACGCTATTCCGTCCAATCTGAGAGCTGACGGTGGGTAACGGAGGTCGAAAAAGACCTAAGTGCCCTCAGGTCATCTCCACGGCTTGGGCACAGCGTGGCCTCGCCGGCACGGCTTAGGCGTGCTCGCTGCCCCCAGGCTTGTTTGCCTTGCCCCCGTCTGCACACACGCATGCACGGTGCTCTCGCTTGAGCCATGATGACATCATATACTCTCTTTTCTTTTGAAAAAATAAAAAATAAGTATATTAGAAAAATACAAGTACGCATACGTATTTCAACCGGCAACTATTCTGAGCCGCAAGCATAAGCACGATGAGCAGCAACTCACACGACGGCGGCGGCACCTCCAGGACACCGACGAGGACCAAGCACTCATGCACGTCCGGGAGCCGTGCCGTCCGGGACCCTTGGCCACGGCCGTGTCGTCTGGGAGCTGCACGTAGTGCATGCGCTTGTGCTTGCTGAAGGTGGAGGCCGAAGGAGACCTTGCAAATGCAGTCGAAGGCGAAGGCGCGCAGCCCCGGGGACGCGAGCTCGGCCGCGGCAAGCTTGCGCTGGAACAGCCACGCGTCCCCGTCGACGTTAAAGATCCCGCGGCCGAGGAAGTCGGCGAGGATGGCCGAGAACGGGGCGCCCTTGGGGAAGCGGGCGCGCGTGGAGCTCCTAGCTTCCTGCTCGCACGGCGGATGGCGGACCGGCCTGCTCACGACGGCAGATGGCTGACGGGCAGCGAACGGCGAAGCTCGCGCGCATGGTCCTCCCGGCGTCCTGCTCGCACGGAGGACGGCGGACGGGCTTGCCTCGCGGCGGAGCGAGCTCGCGATGCGGCGGAGCTCGCGCGCCTAGAGCCGTGGCGGATGGCGCCCTGCTCGTGACGGCGGACGACGGATAGGGCGGCGAGCGCGCTTCGGCGACCTGCTCGCGCGGCGGCCTGCTCGCGATGGCAGACGGGGCGGCGAATGGTGGAGGAGCTTCTTCCCGGCGGCCTGCTCGCCTGATGGCGGCCTGCTCGTAACGGCGGACGACGGACGGGGCAGCGAGCGCGCATGGAGCGCCGCCGCGGGGAAGCTCCGCCCCGGACGGTTGCGGCGCCACGGGGAGCTCGTCTGGATGAAGCGGCTGACAATGGACGGGCTCGAGGCGCCCTCGGCGGCGAAAAGCTCCGCGGCCTGCTGCTGCTCGAACGCTGGGGCCGCGCTCATGGTCACGGACTGCTGCTGTTGCTGCTCCACGCGCGAGTCCCCTGGCGGCGGCGGTGGCGGGGTGCCGGCGAAGCTCGCAATGTTTGGGGTGCAGGGGATGAGCATGGCGCATGGAACGTTGCGGCGCAGGGGTCAACACGCCGTCTGCTAAGATAGAGCAGGGGCAAGATGGGCCATAAATGTACTGGGACCCGCTTGTCAGGGCTCCCAAACCGTTAAGTGCTTATGGATTCGAGACGAAATGGTGTGCACGACAAAAAAGTTTAGAGCAGTGACACTAGTGCACGCTCTAACTTTTCAGTGGCTTCTGTGAAATTTCAAACTTTCATAATGTCATACATGTAAAAGGCTCTAATCTGGTAGCCTTGGGGATTTGTAGGGATGCGATTTTTGTTTGTGGAGGAAAAAAAGGGACACTTTTATTTATTACTTAGAAAGGAAAGCGTCGAGGAGCCACAAATGGCAACAGCTGGCGAATCCCCCCTGGCCTGGCCATCATCATTCACATGGCTTTCCTTCCTCCTCCAACAAAAATCCTCCAAATATTTCCACATGTGTTTTCCCTTGATCCTGAAAGTGACATGTCTGCTTTAACCGGATGTGAGGAATTATTCTTGTTGGAGGGTTAGTTGAAAACCATACTTCTATACATGTACACATATTAGCCATCCCCAGCAAGAGCGACCATGAACGACTATGTTCACTTTATTTGAGGCACTTCATCCAAATAATCACCTCCTGAGCCCTTCATACTTCTATATGTTCACTTTATCTGAGGCACTTCATCCAAATAATCACCTCCCCGCATTGCTCAGGAAAAAAAAAAGAAGTTTGTGGAGCTTTTCTACGGTGAAGTTTATAGAGCAGAGTTGTGAAGCAACCCTAAACGCCCATAAATCTCTCCATCGGCTTTAGGCTAGTCTCAATATAGTTTTATACATATTAAATAGGATGCCACATCAGATTTTCATGAAATTGTGATGTTATCCCATGAAACATATCCGTACTGTTTCTAAAATATTAGAAACGCTGTGAAACTTGCATTGAGATTCTTATTTCGTCTCATCGTGACTTTAGAGAGATAATAGGGACCCATGAAACTTTACACTGTGAGAAAGACCCGTTCCACACCAAAGTTTTATGTGTTGAAAGCTAAGAGGTGAAACTTACCGTTGAGACTGGAGACTCGCTTTATTAATGGGGATGTTTAGATGCATTTAGTTAAAAGTACTATAGCAACGTTTTATGTTTTTGCGATAAATATTCAATCATGATCTAGGTAGGCTTAAAAAATTTGTGAGATAATATTTTGCTAAGCTGTTAAATTAGCTTCAATTTTTATCTAATTGAAAGTTGAAAAAAAATCTAAACGGTTACTAAGTGCAGTAATAAAATGGAGTAGAATAAAAATTGGCAGCAGTGCCGCGTGGGCTGGTCCTCGTGGGCCGTGTCAGCGTGGGGGTTGGGTGGCGGGTCGCACGTCGCTGCTGCGGGTGCGGGGTGGTCCTCTGCTCCGCGTGTCTTGATATGGCTGGTTCGTCCGTACGACGGCCCCTACAACCGTACACCTGTGGGCTCCACGCAAGCAATAGCCTGCTGCCACGTCGGGGCTGTGATTGATGGCACACAAATCTCAACATCCCAGCTTTAGGCCCTATTTACTCCTTAAAAATTTTTCTCTTTTCCCATCACATCGATTATACTTTTTATCTGCATAGAACACTAAATAAAGTAGCAGCTGTTGCATATTTATATTTCTTATTTGGCTAGCTCGAGATAAATCTTTTGAGTCTAATTGAGCCATGACTGGACAGAAGTTGTCAAATACAAACGTAATAATCTAAAAATATAGTTAAAAAGTTGCATTCTTTTTTGACCGAGAGAGTATGATCTAGACAAACCAATTGTCAGTTGGTAAAATAGCTCTGCTTGGTCAAAACACTTCAGTTAATAGCTAGCCCAACCAACAATAGCTTCAAATAAACTACGTACAAAAAATATTTAGCTGGCTCCTCATATATAACTAAATGCAACTAACCTTGCATCTAGAGGGACTCAAATGAGACCTAGATAATAGCGGCTCAGCTAATAAAAAACCATTAGTGGGCTTTCCCAGCTACCATTTGCTCTGATCCGATCCTTATCAGAGCGGAGGACCTCGATCGGTTGTCCGATGACTCAGAAGCGGGTTGTTCAAAGGACCTGGTTGAGCCCTACTACAGCGTGACGGCGACGATGGTTGTGCCGTGCTGACAACACAATGGCCTGACTCCTTTGTTGCCAATGCTTGGTGAGGCAGACACGCACCACGCATCATGGTTTTGTTGCCCGGGCCGGCCGGCCGGGCGTGCATACAACTTGAGGGGGAGGGGGCTTTATGCTGCTGCAGTCGAGGCCTGGGAGCCGGAATCGCCTGGTCTGGCCCAACGGAACGAAAATGAACTAAGATTGGCCCAGGAACTAGATGGCCTAAAGACTGAGGCCAAACATCATTCCTGCATGAGTAGCTATATATTCTCTGTGTGTCTATCTATCCATCTATTATATACACATGCAGCTCCCTGTTCCTGATGGATGCATATTCTGCAGTTGGTAGCTAGACACGGTCGTCGGCGTTGTTAGCAGCAGTGTTGGCGGTGGTGCCGCCATTGCCGTTGCCGTTGGTTCGTCTGATGGACATGGTCGTCCCATCGTTGTCGTCGTTCCCGTTGAGATGCTGCTGCTGCTGCTGCTGCTGTTTGAGGTGCATCATCTCTCTTCCTTTGCCCCAGAGGAACGCGTAGAGTCCGATGACGATGAGCATCGCGCCGAGCAGGCTGCCGACGGAGACGTCGGTGCCGAGCAGCAGCGAGTCGAGCACGGTGGTGGCGACGAGGGAGAGGGAGTTGAACATGGAGGGGTAGATGGGCCCGCGCCTGGCGATGGCCCAGGAGATGAGGCAGAAGGTTGCGGCGGTGTTGAACACCCCGGAGTAGACGACGGTGACGAGGCGCAGGTCCCACGCCAGGCGCCACGCCGCCGCCGGGTGGCCCCTGGCGACGACGGCGCCGATGGCCAGCGCCTGCACGGTGCCGGAGGCGCAGGCCAGCAGCGTGGACAGGTACTTGCAGGGGAACACCCTGCCCACCTTGGCCTGCACGATGAACCAGAGCGCGTAGGAGAGGCAGCTGCCGCACAGGTACACGGTGCCCAGCGCCATGTTCCGGTGGTGGTGCGGCGACGTGGCGGCGCGGTGCCGGAGCAGGTGCGTCGGCCACGGGTGCAGCAGCGGGCCCCTGTAGAGCCCCGCCACCATGGTGCCGCCCACGCACACGGCCGTGCCGGCCATCTTCGCCCGCCCCGCCCACGTCCCCGCCGCCACCTTCTCCACGCGGAGCAGCACCGCCATGAGGAACGTCACCACGGGGATCAGGTTCAGGAAGTTGACGGAGATGGCGGCAGTGGTGGCGCGCAGGCCGTAGTAGTGGAGACCCATCGCCAGAACGATGCCGAACAGCGCGCTGATAGACATCCAACCCAACACCTTCAGCGTCACCTTCCGCACCATCGCCCTGCACCCCATCAGGCCGTCACACATAATTAACTGATCAAATCTAGCTAGGATATCAGTTTTTCTAGAAATAAATTTGAAGAGGTCTTCGCCGCCTGTGACAGCTGATTTGGCAAGATTAGATTGGGTGGAGGAAAAAACCAAACCTTGATGGGCGCGAAACTACCTTAATATATGAGACCGATCAATTGCATGCTCTCCAACTTATCAACCAAGGTCAAAGTTGACGATGGCACAAAGGTGAAACAACTCTGAGAAAATAATTTTTAACCAGATCTTGTGGTCGGTGCTAATCTCTTACACTACCGGAAAACCGAATAGCCTCCTACAATTTCCTTGAGGGGCAAAATTGAACCCCCAAGGATATATCATTACCTTGGGGGTCATATGAAACCTCCAATAAAACACTTATGCTTGAGTGCTAAACCTAAACCATAAGTTAATTCCATATTTTCTTGAGTGTTAGTCTGAACTGCCAAGATAATTCATATTTCCTTAAGTGTTATTAGAAACCTCCAAGGTAGTAGATATTTTCTTGGATGTAACTGGACACAGAGTTTTGAATTTCAATTTTTTTTGAATATTTCAAATGACCTTAGATGGAGATACAACCTAAACTAAAGTTGTAGGACTCAACGATATATAGAACTTTTCATTTGAAACATTTCATTTGATATTGTCTAGGTTCTCTAATATTCATTATAAGATCCATTAAACTGAGAACAAAAGAAAGAAACATTCACTTAGATACAAAAGACTTCGTGGTTTAGTGGTAGGTGACTTTCACGCGACCCTTAAGAAAACTACTTTCCTTGACGGTTGGAACATTTTCTTAGCCGTTTGAGAAATTAAGTATGGTCCCAATTTCTTTGGTGGTTAGCCTCCAAGAATATCATCTTGAGTGCCAAAACCCCAAAGAAATTAATTTCCCTTATTATCTTCTATACTTGAGTGAATTTGCTTGACGATCTGTGGCCAAGGATCATTTCGTTGGTAGTTTTTTTTTTGCACACAAGGCAATTAGGGATTGTGGTAGTGTTAGGATGTGGCTAATAAAAAAAAAGACTCGACCCGCGTGGTAAGACAACTCTAGAGCATTGTGCTAAAGAAAAAGATCTTGTCACGCAGGTCGACAAAACCCCTGAACATCTATCAGACCCATGCAAAGCGGCACCGCAACTCATGTGAAACTGAACCAGATCTTAGACTTGGGATTTGGTATGGGACAGGCGAGAGGGGTTTTTTTTTTTCGACGTGCAAACTGGAGCTTCCCACCACCGGGGAGCCACCAACCAAGCTATATGAGCTTGTACCGTTGTATGCAACGTGGGTAATATAAGTGATATTAAATTTGTAATTGCTAAAAAATATCTTAGTTTGTGCCACCGGACCACCATCTGGAGTAGTACAACTCAAAAACTTGCCGACCTGAGAAGAATTGCAGAAGTCCAGCAATATTGACATGTTGAAGCATGCATGCAAGAGATGAATGCATGGGAGAACGAAGATTCTTATGCCTGATCAAGGAATGGTAGAAATGGGAAAGACGACAGCTACCTGCCGGCTGAATTAAGCAGAAGGGCTGCTGTCCAGTCCAAGAGTATTGATTCCTACTGAAGGAGCGGTCGTTGCTCGGGCAAATATAATGGGTGAATTTGGCTTGGCCCTACAACTCTGAAACAATTATCGAAATAATGAACCTGTTTGTTGTCCATTAGTTCAATGATGCATGAAACCTGGCCTGATCGAGCAAATTAAAAGGAAAGAAACCAAGTCCGTCCAAAGTGCTACACTACCTATAGCCAGTAAGATCGACGACCTTTCGTTTAAAACAAAAGGAGAAATTAAAGAGAAAACGAAGATGCATCCAGTGCACATCCTTGTCTCTGTCTGTAACATAATACTACACAAATACAGAGAGCTAGCACGACACCTGAGATAAGATATTACAGAGAGTATATGTTTTGTCTTATGTTATTAGGCATCGATCATCAACAGGCAACAGCATGATCATCAACAGCATGTGCATGCATGCATGCGGCAAGAATTGATGAATGCATGGAAGCCGACGCACGCAGCATTATACTACTTACTACGTACTATCTCTTTTAATCCAAACACATATAGATAATAAATTGGATAATTGTTAGTTAGACCACTAGATATCAATTATCCCACTATTTAGACCAAATTAGATAATAAATTATTATCCAACTAACTCTAACAGCCTGTAGTATTTGGAGCTAAGGAGACATGATCTCTCATGTGTGTCTAACACCTGTACGTCTTGCTAATATAATCGCAGCAAGTTTTTTTAAGCAAGGAAGAATTCAAGCAACTAACTAACTAACTGAGCTGACTGATCTCGACGCCGTGCGTTGCAAGTAGTAGTACATGACAAGATGGCACTCGACCCGGCATATCTATCTCGGCATATCTATATCTGTGTCTCTCATCCGATTCCGAACCATCCCTTTAATTTGCAGGCAGCATGCAGCTGGCACATCATGCATGCCGTCTCTAGCATGCTTGTTCGCATTTCTTTACACGTGAACAACCTAGGTAGCTAGCTAGCTACTTTCTCTGCTTTCTTTGCAATTTGCATGCTTAACTTGCCAATACAAGGCAGGCAGGCAAGGAACAGCAGGAAAGCAAACGCAACGACCGTGCCTTGCCCTGCCGACGCCATAGCAAAACGCGTATGCTACGCTCATGCAAACCCTGCCTTGTCGGTCCTCCATGAGTCTATTTATTTATTTACCTGAATATATATATTTCGATCCGAGGAGGGTCGGATCCGAACCTAAGCTAGCTACTCCCCCTATTCTAAATTACTATAAGATGTTTCGAGTTTTTAAATATATTATTTTTATTAGGTACATATATAAAAAAGTCAAAACAATCATGGTGAAGTATGTGTGTGTGTGTGTGTGTGTGTGTGTGTGTGTGTGTGTGTGTGTGTGTCTAGGTAGAATGTGCAGATATAAACCAACTACTTTGGTCATGACTCAGGTAGAGGTAGTGGCTTTTATTTTGATTGTCAAATGTCTCAAGCAACCAATCCCCTAGCCACCAGGATTTGTGGTGGTGTGCCTCGACAAGCAACCAAACAGCCTCGTACAACTAGAATGTCTTTTTAATTAACTTATTAATATATATTTATATATGTAATGAAAATGGTATGATGGGTTAGATATACATATTTGTCATCCAATTATATTAACTTACTTTACTTTAGTCAACTTCTCTGTTTTTGGTTTAATTTTGTTTATCATTTAATATATTTCAGTAGGGGCTCCTTTGCTCCTCCTGTTCTTTTCAAAAAAAAAAAATTAGATTAACCTGTTTATATATGACATGCATGTTTCGTTGTTAAAATGTCTTTTATGAACGTAAGCAAGTCTTTGTTATTATATTGTGGTTGGGCAGCAGCTGGTATATGTATGCGTGTACTCGATCGCCTGCCCATCAAATTAATTAATAACTAGACGACAATGCAAGCTATGTAGAGTTTGTTTACTTTGTGACACGAGCATCATACGTACGTCTTATGCTTACACACACACACACATGAAGTACACACATGCTGCTGCAATGCATATATTGTTAATAATTGTGCGTACGTACTAGCTAGTAGCTAGCTAGGTAGAAGAAGTGGTGTAGTACCTGTCGAAGTAGAAGGCGAAGGGAGCGACGATGATGGTGCCGATGAGGTTGCGGTAGGCGAGGAGGACGAAGGGCTCCATCCCCACGTTTAGCGCCAGCTTGGAGAGGAGCAGGGCTCCCATGGTGAAGGCCTGCACCAGCACCATGCTCGCCGGCAACATCACCGCCTCCATCGACCATCCAGCGCCGCCTGCTGGCATGTTCACTTCACTTCAATTCTCGTCGATCGTCTTTTCGATCGATGGCCCGGCCGCCGGCCGGCCCTCCACAATCGTCCGATCCTCACGAAGACGCTGATCGACCGACGACGATCTCGCAGCGTGATCTGATCGATCTGTACGTCGTCTCAGATCGATCCCTGCACAGATAGTATATATATGTATGATGGATGGATCGATTCAATTCTCACAGCGCAGCAGACTAGCTAACAGATGGAGCACTTGACTGACTGACCGACGACCGACTGACGCTGATCGATATACATAATAATATATATAGGCTAGCTAGCAGCTCGACTGCCTATAGCTAGTATGTACCCAGGGAAATATGTACCCAGAGTCCCAGACCCAGAGATGCATTATGCAATTCGATGACAACTAGTAGTACACAGTACCTGAATAGCACTTGCGTAAGCACATGGCAATCTTGTTAGGCCATTTGTACATACTGCTACTACGGCCCTGATTAGATCCACTACAAATTGCAATTGCAACTAGTCACATCAACGTTGCGACACATGTATGGAGCATTAAATATAGACAAAATGTTTGCATGTTTGTACTTTTTGCATGTACATCACGAGACGAATCTTTTAAGTTTACTTGGGCCATGATTGGACAAAAGTTATCAAATACAAACGAACGTGGTACAGTACAGAATTACAACTGCAACTGGGATCTAAACGGGGACCTGCTACTACTGCTACTCGACATATATCTTTCTCCGTGGGCATGGATCATGCAATGCAAGCTAATAAAATTGCATGCCCGACAATAGAATCCATGCATGGCCTGCATTGTAGTCATCATCTCTGCTCTTTCTATTCAACTCCCGGCCCATTTGCTTTCTTTCTCTCGTCCATCCGTTTTTATCTGCATTGGCGGCTCTCTTGTCGTCTACTACATATCAATCAATCAGCCGGCCGGCCATCCATGCATGCCCAGCAGAGTTTGGTTTGCGTGGACAACATACACAGCAATGTCAAAAAGAAAAAGAGTCACTAGCTAGCTAGTAGCTGCTAGTAGTCGCCTCTAGTCATTCAAAAACCTAATCAAGACGATGAATAGCTGATGATCCAGTAGTGCACGCAACTTATATTATTTTATTTGCTTTGCTTTGCTTTAATTAATATAAAGTATATGAGCAGGCACGCAAGTCTTGCATGATTCAACTGATTGATAGATATACAGGCACGCACACTGTCATAGCTTTCGCATGAACTAATTAACCGCGAGATTATTGTATTGTACTTATAGCAACTTGTTGTTAGAAATTAGTTAAACTAGTAGTCAATAGAGACAACGCACAGACAGCAAACAAGTTTCCTCAAAGATTAGGTGAAGTACAGTCAAGACCACAAGAATAAAATATATATCAAGCGTTGTTACATACTTTCCTCAATCATCCGTACACATATATAATTAGGTCATGTTTGATAGGGCTTCTCTCTAGTTGCTTCGGCTCTTACTGAGGAGCCCTATCAAACAGTATAATAAGAGGAGCTGTCTTTCAACGAAAAAAAGAGGTGGATGAACCACAAATTCCAAAAACTTGATCCGGCTCCCTATCAAACAAGACCTTAACATCCCTATCAAACAAGACCTTAACATCGCCTATAGCTAGTAATGTGGATCGGATGTTGGAAAAACTTGTCTATGAGTGAACGCAAAAGCATTTGTTTGAGACTAACTAGTTATTATATATCTCAGCAAACTATTTAGTTTTATTATGCAACCCCTATGCATGCATCTCAGATTTATTAACACTTCTTCCTTTCTCTATCTATATATGTAAGCAAAGTCATTGTAGCAATAAAGGGGGACAATGTGATTACTAGAGTATGGTTCTAAATAAATAGCCCGTTATAGTCTGCTACAGCTTAATTATTCATAGGGTTTACCTTACGATAAACCAATAATATTGTCAATTGTTTTGTTATTACTCCTAATGAGGTTTAGCTTCGCTAATAGACACCACTCTTTGGCTTATCTGTAGATATTTTTAACATGCACCGTTGATCTTATTCTGACCAAGACAAATATACACTCTATTTGGCTGAGCTGAAATTCGGCTGGGCTGAATTATACGGCTAAAGTATTGTGAGAAAAATACTGTTCTATGTTGAAAATAAGCTGAACCTAACTCAAACGAACAGAGTGTCGTAATAATCATTCTTTACTCTTTAGGACTATAAGATCTATGTCTTTCTTTGATTAATAAATTAGGTAATATAAACCCTTGGGTATATAATCGTTGCATTTTTTAATAAACAATGGCCATGAGTTTGAATGTTGAGATGATGGCATAGGTAGGTTCAGATCCCAATATTTCACCATTCATCGTTACTTTGCTGCCCCAGTTCCTACTCTATCGATTTACCTATATATGCATCCAGTAGATAGGTCTCACCTGCCTGGCACGACGGCTACTCGCCTTCGTGTCCGCAAACACTTCATATATAGTTTTTACCTCTCTTAATGAAATACGCGTGAATGATCTGATCGCGAAAAAAGCCCTATATATGCAAGCAGAGGCAAGCTATACATTTATATGTACACAGACATGGAAGTCAAGAAAAAGGCAGAAGCTAATCAATAAAAAAATAAGGGTATGCATAACCAAACAGTTCAAGGAAACTTACTGTTACTGTTTAGTAATCCCTTATTTGTGTTGGATGCGATTCTTCGGAAAAGCAAGATGGTGTGAAGTTGGAACTGATATGAAAACAACAACCTTACGGCTCGAGGTAATCATATCCATTTGCCACTTGCATATTGAAAGGAAGGCCAGGAAGACGAGCATGATATAGCTAAAATGGATGGAAGGAAAATATTATTGAAAGAAAGGCTAGGAAGACGAAGAAGAAATGAGCGGATGCTATATATGTGGTCTCGTTGACCATGCGCATGTATGTTAATTGTGGAGCCAAATTAGTTTAGTTTGTTTTGGAGATCTCGAGAAAAATGCAAGCATGGTCAATACATGACGCACATGGAAAACAGCTAGCTAGTCCTAACTATAATAAGACTAGTCGTAGGTCTCTTGTGCATGTGGGGTTTGCACGCATTTCTGATACACACGGTCCAACAGACGGATCGAGTGAAACGTGGGAAATTATTTCAGCCGCTGACTCCTTTTTGCAGTTTATATGAACTAGAGGAGGAACGGAAAGGACGGAGGTGACCAAACATGTGACATATATGTGCGATGGGAGGGCAGCATTGTTTGCGGTAATAGTGTTTTTTCAACAAATGAAATGTGTGGATCGCGTATGTATATAAAAAATGCAATTAGGTACACAATACTCCCTCCATCCTTAAAAGAATCAGATTCTCACTTCCCAAAAAGTCAAACTTATTATTAAGGATGATTGCTATGGTGTAAAATTGTACTATCAAAACAATCAACATTGCCACAAAAAAAACACACACACACACAAGGGACATAGTGAAATATGATGCATGTTGTATTTAATTAAACTTACTTTGGTCTAGACGCCTACACTAGGCTTCTAGAATGGTGGCCAAGGGGAGGATGCCTGTTTTCACTCAGAATTATACTAAGGAGGAATATAGCCATTTCCAGCAAGTTATGCACATCATAGCGTTAAAAGGCCAAGTGGTGTGACCAAATACCAATAAAACACGTGGAGAAGAAAGCCAGCTGCGACCAAGTCAGCTTAACCGGTTTTTACCCCTGAGTTAGCTTAGCCGGGTCGACTAAGTTGGCTCCCCTCCTCCAGCGTGGCGAGGCACCTGCCCGGGCCCGTGAAAACCGACTTAGTTGGTTCTGGTACCGGCTAAGCCGGCTCCGCCTGCAAAGTCTGAAACCGATTTGTTTCCAAAATTGATTTTTGACGTGAAACAAAATTGATTTAACTCCCTATGTTATTCATGGGAGTAAAAATAGATTGCATTTTAATATGTTTTTACTCTCTAAATTATTTGTGTGCCTGTCCAGCATCGTCGATGGTGAGGTCTTCCTACAAGTCCAGAACTTTTTTTATTCCATCGTTCGAATAAAAGTGCTTGTTATTTTTTATTCCATTGATCTATAGTGGAGTAAAAGTATTTGTTATTTTTTTGTTTCATCGATCTACAGTAGAGTAAAAGTGTTCGTCATTTTTATTCCATTGATTGACATTGGAGTAAAGGTGTTTGTTATTATTTATTCCGTCTATCTACAGTGGAGTAAAAGTGTTTATGTTTATTTCTAGCTACGGATTGTTATTCAAATCATACAAAATCATTCGTGAGACATTTTGAGGAATTCAAACGTATAATTTCAGCCGGGCCAGCCATATAGGGTTGAATTTTTATTTTGTAGGAGCCATGAAGTAATAAATTTATGAGACATTTGAACGCATTTGGACAAGCAAGTTTTTAATTCAAAAAACTATATTATTTGTGAAAATCACACATAATAGATCAACACAGACAGACGTTCCAGAGTTCTTAATTCAAGACAACGACAACACAACGGCCTTGGCTTCCACGTAGATCTAGCCGGACCAACAGATCCTCGTTGCGCCATGCTTTTCGTGCAGATTAAACCGCTGCCATCTCCCCGCACGGCCACATCCGACCAGGATCGGCGTGATGCACCACCAAAGCATGCGCGCCGCGGATCCGTTGCCTCGCTGACTTGATGCCGATGATCTTGCCGTTCCGTGGATGGAAAAAAATATAGAGAAAACAAAGGGACAAAGTGAGAGGATCAAGATAATCACAGAACTGCAGGACAGAAAATCTCACCAGAGGAAGGATCCACGCCGGGTTGGCCACGCCGCCGCCAGGAGGCACTTTCAGCGCCGGGCTTGCTGCGCCACCGGCGAGAAGCGGACATCCGCGCGGGGGTGGTGTAACAGAACCGCCTAAATCACATGATCCACAGGTATCTGTCATTATCACTAATGATCTTTGACATCCGGGTTGGCCACGCCGCCGCCAGGAGGCACTTTCAGCGCCGGGCTTGCTGCGCCACCGGCGAGAAGCGGCATCCGCGCGGGGGTGGTGTAACAGAACCGCCTAAATCACATGATCCACAGGTACCTGTCATTGTCACTAATGATCTTTGACAGCCAGGTCCATGTCCCAGATGATTTAAAAGGTTCTGTCGGGCTACATAAGCACCCGTATTCTCCGACAGGATCCCATTGCGAAGCTATTACAGGTTACAACATTTCATAATAAAATGCATCAGAGTAAAAGCGTGGAAAGATTATAAAGTACTTAAATTACAAACCAGTTGTCCAAAATAGAATTTAAGTGCAGTTATTACAAACCATAATTAAAAGTTGGTAGCAGTGGTACAACAATATAACATACTTAGATAGTTGATAACACGAACCCTACCCACGTGTTCAATTTTACTCTTTCTCACTTCCTTCCTGCAAGATTGTCACACAGCAGGGGGCAAGACAAACCTCCGACTGTTGGTTTCCTGCAACGGGGGTTAACAAACCCTGAATACTGGAGTACTCCGCAAGACTTACCCGACTAAGAAAAAGGAATGAGACACAGAAATGCAGGCTGAGGGGAGTCAAGGTAAGGCTTTAGCAAGAGTCAAAGTATTTTGCGGAAAAAGCAATACTAATCCTATTTTTAGTATTTTAATCAATATTATTATAATCCATATCAATAGTTCTCAATTCTTTCACATATATCTTTCAATTCCAATTACTTATTCATTCTAAAAAACGTCCTAGTTTCGAACCACTATTCGATGTAGGTGTGAGGATCAAGTCTCCATAACCGAGGAGCAACGACGATTCGAATCGATTAAGTACCCAGCTGGGGATCCCTATCCACACTGCATATGTAGCACCTAAGCTTGCATAAGACAACCCCGTCTACCACTGGCTTTTCTATCCCTGAACCGGTCCTGCGCCACCCGAGGAGCACAGTACTCCTCTCGTCTCCTGGCACGCCGGCCACGAGGGTACACGCTACTCTCATCCATCTCTCCACTCTCAGTACGTGGTTATCGGTTCAAGTAATAGAGCCACCGAAGATAGGGCTTACCGGAGTATGTGGCTAGTTGTAAAGTCTCAATCACAGCAGGCCGACAACGAACGGTCCTTAATTCCTTTTTCGTTGGAAACCATGCATTGGGACTCTAACCCAAGTACACTGGTGACCACCCGGTTTTCACATCCCTTTTCCGCTAGCGACGATAAGTTGGGACTCTAACCCAAACATATGACCACCAACCGGAAAACCCATCCCCGTTGATGACAATGGACTGGCCAAGTGCACTACCAACGACGAGGACAATATCATTCCCTTTTAATGATTCATTCTTTGCATATCATCATAGTTTAAAATAACATTTTTGCAAATCTAATAATTAAGCATGACTAAGCATTCTTCAATAATTTAAATAAATCAGGTTCTCAGAGCATGATAAGTGGTCAAGAATGATAATACATTAATTGGTTATCACTCAACTCCTATTAATCTAATGCAATAGATTAACTCAAGTGATAAACATTTATAAATAACAAGGAGGGGCTAATGCACCGGGGCTTGCCTTGGATTGCAAAAAGAGTAGGGTCGGGGTCTGTGCCACAGATGTCAAATCCCTGCACCAACTCCGAAGTAGGCTCTTCGGAAGTCACCTCGGTCTTCACCTCCTGATCTCTGGTCACTACACGCATGCAATGATGAATACATGAATGCGATGCACGATGCGAAGATACAAGACATAATATATAAAGTAGAGTACCAATACTATTGTTCTATAAACTATTCAAAGTAATTTACCCTAAGATGTCCTAGGTTATAAGGGTATTTGAACTTAGGACCACGATCAATCATAAAATCACACAAACCCTAAGTCATTAACATTTAATTAAAAAGTTACTTTTTTAATTAATCTATTATCCTAGTATTAATAAACCACTAATTAGATTACTTCCAAATGAACCCAAACTTTACCAACAGATAGTTTTTGACCCTAAACAGTACCAAAATAAATTTAATGATTTTTAGAGTTACAGAGAATTAATTAAAATTGCACAAAGTTGTATTTATTATTTAATTTACTAATTTTTAATTCATACAGAAAGTACTCAAAATGACACAGTTTATATTTTTATTAAATAATACACATCACAGAGAGCATCCACAAATATTTTTATAATTTTTCATGAAGTAATTTAATTCACATAAAAAGATCAATCTACAACACTATTCATCTAAAAATGAATTAGAAAACCTTTTGAAAATTCGCTAGGAAAAAGAAAAGCGCAAGCCAGCCTGGGTCGGCCCAATAGGCAGCAAGCAGGCCCAGCCAGCCCGCGCACGCGCCCGCGCGCTCCCACACTCCCTCTGTGCCGCTGACGGGCAGGCCCCACCCGTCAGCCTCTCCCTCACCCCCTCTCCTTCTACCTCCGGCTCCCCCGCACGCGAACACGGCGGCTCGCCGCCGGCGGTTCCTCCGGCGAGGGAGAGACCTCCGACGGACGGCCCAAGCCCTAGCCCACTACCCTAGTGACCTAAACAGACCAGAGCAGGTCGGCAGCGAGCACAAGCACCACCCGTGGCGGCTCGGCCACGTCGGCGTGCCACACGCCGGCGAGCTCGAAGGGATAGGGTGCAAGGCTAGTTGTGTGAAAGCTCTAGGGGCTCGCCGTGACTTGAGTCGGCTAGGTTATCTCTCTCGAGGCGGTGCAGTGGGTCAGGCTCGACGTCGGCGGCGGGAACAGCAGCACGAACCGGCGGCGAACTCACGTTCCGGCCAACCTAGGACGTCAACCAATAAACCGGCTTGTACATAAGTTTTCGGTAGTCATGACAGAGAGAGGGAAACACAAGACAAGAAGGATCCAAGCTCACCCAGGCGAGCTGGTCACGAGCGGCAGAGCTGGCAGCGATGTTCTGACCAGCCACGGAGACGACGACGACGTTCCGACACGTTCGAGCTACTACAGCTTGGCTCGCAGGGTGGAAACGGGGCGCAGTGACGGGGTGAAGCTACCGGCAAGGAGAATTGGATGGAGGTGGCTTGATGAGGGCGAATTCGGCCAAGAGCCAAGCGGAGCTCGCCGGTGACCGAGAGGGAGGGAGAAAGGAGAATGGAGAGCTCGTCGCCTTTAAACAGGACCGGGAGGAGGGGATAAGGGCGAGGGTTACCGGGTCCCCCTTCGGCCGCACGCCAGAGCCCGAGGCCTGGCCAGGCCGGACGACGGCCAGCGCGTGCAGCGGCACATGCGCACGGCCGGCCGGACGACTGTAGGGGCCCGGGTGTACTGTAGCAGGCCCTAGAGTCAAATGCTACCAATTCAAATTATGACCTATACGGTTTGAATCAGGAAGAGGTCCAAAAATAAAAGTTGTAGAAAATTTCGAGTAGAACATTTTTTCTTTTTGGACCAAGTTCAAATTCGTCCCAGATTTGAAAATATTCAAAAGGGGGTAAAACTTAGATTTAAATTTGATTTAGCAATTCAATGAAATTCTCCAAAAATTTCTCCATAACTTGGAATTCTGTAAAAATAAAAGTTGTTCCACTTGTTGAGGCTCTACAACTTTCATTAAGGGACTTTGGTCAGATTCCGTGTAATTTTTAAATTGATGTTTCAAATTTGAATTTCAAAATATTGTTTTGAGTTTAATTTATATTTCCACTGTATAACTTCAAAATCTCTAAAAATAATAGTTGTTCCATTTTAAAAGATCTACAACTTTTATTAAGACACTTTCCTCAGATTCCTCATAGTTTTTGAATTAGATTTTTGGGACCAATTAGGGCTTTATTTAAATCTTCTTTTTGATTTAATTTTTGATTTCCACTTATGGGGTTTCAATTGCGCAATCAAATTACTCTAAGGGCCCTAAGCACAATCAGATACATGCAATTAATTTAAACATAATGACATAGCAGTTTTATTATTAGTAATACCAGAACTATTACATGTGACCGCGCCCGCCGTCACAAGTTGGAGGGTCAGGGCTGCGATCACATCTGTCACAGCTCGGATGTGACAAAGTTGAAGAATGGAGGAATTATATAAAGAAGCAATAAATGCGATGCGGGGTTAATAGGCCGGGATTCAACTGCGATCATCACGGTCCGGGGCAATAAATGACATATACTATTTAACTCCCCTATGTGCTACAGTAGTAAATTACAGTGGGCGCTAAATACTATTTGAAGCCCAGAATATTGTTTATATATATATATATATATATATATATATATATATATATGCATTTTATATACTTCCGGGAGTAGTTACTTCCACCTTCAATAAACCACATTGTGTATGTGTACATACTATTTTATCAGTTTGAGTATGTTTAGATACTCAATTTAAGATACTCCAAATCTTAATATACAAATTTTTTTCACCAGAACCTATACTTTTAAATATATTACTAAAATACCACTGCAGTAGTATATTAAAAAGTATAATCATATACTATACGGATAACAAAAAAAGTATAACCACATACTACTATAGCTGGTTTAGTATGACCATATACTTCGTTTATATATATTTTTTGGACCATAGACGATATAAATCTTGAGATATAGACATGGGAGTAACTACTCCTTAGAAATAGAAAATAATTATATACTATACGGATAACAAAAGTATATACTTTTAAATAATTATATATAAGGATCACAACGATTGAGTTACCATCTATCCAATCATAGAAAACACAATAAAATCAACCCTTTTTACCCTTTTCCTACCCTTCCTGTTGTTCGTCACGTCTCCGAGCATGATTTGGCGGCGTTCTTGGCGGCCTTACAGGTCCTAGGGCAGCCTCCATGTGCTTCTCACCGACAGGTCTTCCCGAGAGGCATTCAACAGTCTATCTAGCACAGAACGAGCTCTACATCGACCCTACTGGTCTTTAGATTGGTTTTTGTCGATTACGTTACGTTCTTACTTGCTGCAGCTTGTGTGCAACCTCTGTTGATATAAATAAACTTTGGAAACAGACGATAGACCACAATTATGAAATTGAGAGACCAAATATTTTCTATAGTAATACTGTTGGGGCATCTAGATTCTTCACAGGTATGATCTAGGATGCCCAAGCAAAAAATATGGGGTATAGATGAAAAATAGGTAATCGAAAGAAGATTAAATTCTAGGAAGATAATTGGCTGGGTTCTAGTTTGGCTATCCAGTTCTGGGATATGTATGGCTTGGTCAATAAAAAATCTCATATGTTTTTTATCTTTGGAATGGTGCTGACCTTAAGTGTACTTTTTGGAGGGGAATAGATAGTAGACTTATGAATATATGTTGCAGAAAATTCTTCAGTTAACTTCTACTATTGTTTTTTCTGAGGTAGAGGATTTCTCAGTTCGGAGCTTTAGTTCTAATGGTACCTATTCTTCCCAATCCCTTTATAGAATCATAAATTTTAGAGGAGTAAAACCGGTTCATGTTCCAGCTGTTTGGAGTCTACAGATAATTTAGGAATCAGAAGGAAGTAGTGGATCCTTCTTATCTATTCTGTAGGGAAAATGAATTTGTGGAATACCTGTTCTTTGGGTGTGTTACTAAGCAACTATTTTTTTAAACATGATTTCACATGCATTTCATTAAGAAGGAGAAACATAGTAGTGAACCAAAAAATATTTTACACGCCCAATATCACATCACAACGTGGTGTTATGAGCGATTGGGTTAAACACAACACAAGGCACCGCTAGGCGGTGGAAAGCACGCTGTTGTAACTAATTGAGAAACTAAAAGTGTGATTGAAGAGCTTGCGACGGTGAGCTTACTCGTTCATACCTAGCACCTGTTTCTCAACGTTACACATACCTTGAATGCCAACCAACAACTTGTTGACCTAACCAGATGCCTATACCGGTACGTGCTTCTTCGTTAAATACTATCCCTCTAAGCTATTCCATGCCTTTCTGTGAAAGCCTATTCCTTACTTATACCATACATGCCTGAACCCTTGTTCAAGACGCCCGCGTCACCGTCCGCCTTCCGCGAGCAGCGGCCATGGGGAAAAGCTCCCGCATTGCCTCGTGCTTGGATGACGTTACTAAGCAACTCTGGATGTGTCTCTGACATTCTGAGTAGGATTGTTTTTTATGAAACTTCAAGTAGGACTGTTGGTACTGATTTCCTATCAATTAATTGGAGAAATGTGGATTAGCAATAAATGTTTTCTAGTTGATAACATTTTCTGTGCAGCAGCCCCGTGGGGTCTCTGGAAACTGAGAAATAGCATTTCCTTTCAGGGAACTATTTGGAGAAGTATTCAGTCCTTCCTGCTTTCACAATTTCTGTCATTCTTCAAAGGTGCGCAACTGAGAGAAGACCGGAGTTCAGCTCCAAACAAGAAAGCTTAAGGATGATGGCAACCGGCCCTCAAGATTGACCGGCTGAGCCAGGTGGAAGGTGAATGGCTTATATGTACAAGTCGGCGTTTGGACTGGAGGCAGAAGAAGGTCCCAGCTGATTGAGTAGTCTCTGAACTTCTGTTGGAACGTTCTTCTCAGGTTGCTGAAGAACAAGGGAAATCGCTTAATCTCTCACAGTTGGTGACGAGTTGAAAAATGTAAGCTGCTTAATAAGTTGATGTAGTAAACTTTTCAAGATCTTCTGACTGCTTTAAACCTGTTACTGGTCCTTGTGATAATAATGCAGGGCGTTTTTGCCCTGAAACTCTAAAAAAATTCAGCTGATGTAGAGTATTAATTAATATATCCAGTAATGTCTCTTGGGGTTGAAACTCAATGTCTTGGGGTCGAAACTCAAATTTTGACACCGAGACTTTCGGGAGTCGGATAACTACTAGTAGAAATATAATATAGTATTTCAGAAAAAAAAAACCCATCATCTACGGGTCATAATAATGAGCTTGTTTAATTTGCCCACAGCGATTGCACGCTTGCATTAATTAATTTCTTCTTTTCTGTTATCATCATACATCCTCTCTTTGGTGCATTGCTTGCTTTGATTTCTCTTCCCCGTCTAGTGCATTGATATTGATGGCTGGAGGAGCAGCATCCGATGCCTCTTTGGTCTTTGCCCAGAGAACAAAGTACAATCCAATAATTACAAGAGCAGAGCCCAGGGTGCTGGAGAATAAAATAAAGCACATATATAACATTATATTTTTGAATGTAACTATGTCTGTATGAACTATAGGTAAATTGTTGGAATTAATTTGCATATATACACATGTATACTACTGTACCTTCCAACATGGAGCTGTTCATGGAGAGCGACGACGTTGATAGCACCTGCTATGAGTTGTATGAGAGGTGTGAATGCAGTGGTGAAGACTGGACCTCTTTGCTCGATGCACCAAGACATGGCCAAGAAACCAACTCCAGACCCCATTATCCCCTTGAATAATAATAAAAGATCGAGAACACTGGTCAATTAATGGTCTAAAATTAATCATTTAGGTTATTATAGACTAAATCAATTTGCTGGCTTCTTATTATGTCAATAATTACATACCACAAAGAGCACAGTGATGATCTGAAGCTTGGTTCTGAGGATCCACACTGACATGTTCCTCTCAGTGGCCAGCCCCACGACAGCCATCTGAAGGAAGCTGAGCAAGAACATGAGGGCATTTCCAGAGTAGAGTGCCGGATACTTCTTCCCCAGTCTTGATTGGAGGATGAACCAAAAGGACCAACATGCTGCGCCTGCAAGTAGGGCCACAGAACCAGTCGCCCATGCATGATGCTGTGCGCCACCACCATTCTGGCTCACCACAGCCATTCCTTGCTGGGGTGCAGCAGGTGAGGGTTTGGTCAGTGACGGGCCTTGGTAGAGTGCAAGCAGGATTGCTCCTGTGAACCCTACTGTTGTGCCAATCACCTTTGCTATGCCGGCTCCAGTCTTGAGGTCCAGTTTCTCCATCCTAGTAATTAATATGTACAGCATGCAGTTACACTTACAGCATTATTTAATTAAGTATATGGCTAGGTAGCATATAATTAATTCATTATATTAATTCCGTACCCAAAAGGAAGTGCCACAAGAAAAGTGAACATGGGAGTCATGTTGATGAAGGCACATGCAAATGTTGCTGTGGTGTATCGTAGCCCCACGAAGAACAGCCACTGGGTAAGTGAGGCACTACATATATATACATACACACATACACGATACGTACTAATTATTGTGTGTGTAACAAATTAAGGAAGTTTTTTTTATTAGCACAAGTCATGAAAATAAAGCATCTCAACTACCACTATACTGAACAAGAGTGATAAGAGATCACAACTAGCTACTTACCCAAGCACCGCACTGAAGAAGAGATACACAAAGATCTCAAGTGTCATCTTAGGCCTCGTCTTCCTACACATATTATGCATGCATGCATGGTAAATTTATTAATCAGCAAGATATGCATAGTCATCTAATTAACCTTTCTTTTCTATGAAATTAAATCTCATTCTAGCTACTTAATTCCACACAGGTACAGACAGACAAAATTATTGACTCCTGAAAGACACTTGAGCTGTCACTCTCACAAACGTATACGTACTGTCACAAGCAAAGAGATCCTGAGAGATTGTTGTGTACGTAGCTAGTAGCAGTTACGTGTTAATATAGGACGCAGCTAGCTAGACAGCAATAGCAAAATAATACCTCTCCCGGTAGTAGGCGATTGGGGCGAGGAAGATGAAGGCGGTGAACTGACGAAGAGTGATGAGGACAGTGGTGTGCATCCCTTGGTTGAAAGCCATCTTCGTCAGTGTGTTGAGCACTGCGAACACTACGACAACGGACAGCATTGTTGCCGTAGGCTTCCAGTCACGCCAAGCATAACGGCCCATCGATCTCGATCTCTAGCTAAAAAGGATGTATATGAGATTGGAGATCAAGTGATGTGATGGTATCCGATCGATCGATCCAGCAGCGCAGCTGCAGCACTACAATACAAGCTCTATGCTTTTAATTAGCTCTGCCTCCAATCTGTTTGCCTTACACATCCACACATTGCATTCACGCAGGGGTCAGCTATTTATACATGTTCAGTTGGGCAATTGGCCATGGCCACCAGCTCCAGCAAGCAAGCAAATTAATTCTGTGCAGGGAGACCTATAGCTAGCTAGTACGTAGTTTGCTTTATGTGCACTCAAGAATGATACCTTGAATAATAAGATAATAATATATATATGTTTGCAGCTGGGCCCAGGGATATTTTTCTATACCATTCAACCGCACAAGAACCCATCTGGCAAAAGGATAACGGGAGAATATTATTCTGCATGTATGTAACTACTTTATGCTCAAACTAAATAGAGCAAATCAAAGGATGCTTTAGTTTGGAAAAGCTAAGCTTCAGAATTACCCTTTCAAATAAGGAAAACGTTTTTGCATGTACTGTTAGTACAGTGTTAATTAGTGTTAACGGGTAAGCATAACCTTTGCCGATCCCTGTAAAATAATACTTCCTCCGTCAATTTGAACATGCAATTCTCGCTTTTCGAGAAATCTAATTGTTTGAACTTTGACTAAATTTATATAAATAAGTACTATTCAAGATACAAAATAAGTATAATTAGATTTGTTATGAAATATATTTTTATAATAATTTTATTTAAAAAATATAAACAGTAATATTATTTAGTATAAACTTGGTCAAATTTGAGTTATTTTAATGGACACATTTTCCATAGTTGCATTATCAAATGGATAGAGGGAGTATACAGTAATTTATTGGGTAAAGTCCATTTTCAACCTCTACCTTGCACGTCATTCTGATTTCCAACATTGGACTATGAAATTAGGCACTAGACACCTTTCAACTGTCAAAACTGGATAAATCCTCTTGCTGGTTTCAAAGGTGGATTCATATGTTGTAAGAATAAGAAAATTGTTTAATCTCTATAAATCCATAGCTAATATGATTAAAATCAGGAAAAATATGAAATTAATACTCTAGAGTATGTACCAATTTATTCCTATAAATGTTACCTATCTAGGTTTTTTAATCTATTTATAATTATTTTAAATTTATTTAATTTTGTTCCGACTATTGTTTTCCACTACACCATAACCTTTAAACGGCGACTGACTTGAAGTTGCTTTAAGGGGTGTACAGCGATGGACAGTCCGTTACTAAAGTTATAGCAACGGACTCCAGCAGATGCTAATGAAGCCGACTTGATCTTTAGCAACGGACTGTTCGACGGTATAGATTTAGCAACGGACAGCCTATTAGAACTTTTAACAACGGACGGTTCATTGCAGTAAGAACTTTTAATAACTGACAGTCCATCGAACTCAATTAAATAGGTAAAAAAAATAATTCAGATATATTAAAAACTGGACCACTTCAGAACTTATTCAATATTGGAGGACATGCATAAATGGGCACATTAGTCATAGTCTCATTCATCCATATCAAATGAGTACATATATAATGATCACTAGCTTAAGTTTCTTGGCATCAAGCCAACATACAAGCATGTATATAGTAGCTAAATACAAAATCTAGCCATCATGATATAAAAACGAATATGATATAAATAACTCCAAATAGAGCAACAGTTTTAAAGAAAATTGGCACGAGCATTACATTTTTTGTTTTAAAATAAATTATTTGTAAATTTTAAGGCATTAAACCTTAGAAAACATAAACTACATTTGAAACCAGTTTTAAGAATTAGAAAATAGAAACCTAACTTTATTTGAGTTTTAAGAAAATGTAATAACATCAAATTAGCTTGATTAAAATTTTATGACTTTAGTCATGATATTACATTTATTTTTACTTGTAGATGCAGTGGTGAATCTCACATGTTGTGCCAGAGCAACGTAATTAAATCCCCTGCGTAGCTCTTGCAATTGTATATGTCAATAGCATAACAGTACCTTGTGTTATTAGCTGACTTGAAATTAACTGTTCTTATGCCCTCTGTCCCCTAAATATCTGTAGTTTTCTACCAAAGAAATAACTTTGATGAAATATATACTAAATTTTTTCTATAAAAACTCGACCAAAATCAAAGATTAGGACAAGACTAAAGGTATGCCTATAGTTTAAGTAGAACAGGGGAGTTAAAAAATGTTAGAGCAGAATTGAACTTGGGTGGTTTTCCTTCCTCCTTGTGCTGCTTCTCAGCCGCCTCATTTCTCTTTATTGGTAATCAAATGAGATTACCGGTGCCGGGGGAGCTTGTTGTCAATGTTGTTTGTGTTTAGGCATGATTGCGCAAGAAAAAGAATTAAGCTTGCGTATAGAAAAGAATAATCTATTGAGAAAAAACAGAAAGTACAATGGAAAAGCAAGGGTATAGTGAGAGCAAGCTGTCGGTATACCATGCAAGCCGTACGTCAATGCATGCATATATATGGTCGTGCGGTTGGGCCATGTTTGAGTTGAATTAAGAAAGAAAGAAACGAAAAGCTTGTAGCATCTAATGCTCTTCTTGCAAACAATTCAAGCAGCTTTATTTCTCTCCATCCACAGTTGAGCGATGCGCGGTGTATGGATTACATTGCTCGCTGTGCAGTGTAGTGTTCTATATACGAACGCATGCATTTCGTTCCATCCATCCATGCCATGCATGCATATCCAGGCGTTAGGTTTATTATATCAATTTCATATCGACGAATGACGACCTATATTAGATAGAGCACATGGGCGTCCAAGTGTAGACAAATCCAAAGACAAAAAGGATCTATCCTTTGCTTTCCTACTATCCCTCTCCATTGCTTTTTGTTATTTCCTTGCGTCACATGGTATTCTTCATATCACCTGGTCAATATAATCAACACAATGATACTGCTTGCATGTCAAAATCAATCGATCAGTCATATCTGGCGGATACATATACCATATATATAGCTAGCATGATCTATATCACCACTAACATATATTCTGATCTTATGCTCCTCCAATAGATATATAAGAGCATCTCCAAGAGTTCCTCATATTTTATTTCCTAAAACTTGGTTTTTGCCAACTTCTAAATAAATATGGGGAGGAAAAAAAGAGTTTATCTCCAAGAGTTTCCAATACTTCCTTTCCAAATCTAATTTTAGGCTCATAATTTATTTTTTTGGCACCGTTTTTTTTTCTTTCGCACAGTAATCAGCGACGGTCATCCTAGCGCCGCCGCTGTGTAGACGGTGCTGAGCACCGCATCCAGGTTCCATGTCTCCTAGCCCTGCATCTCACTGTTGTATCGCCGGATAGATTCAATCAAAACCATGGCCAGGCCATTGCACCACATCATCAGACAAGCACCTGGCCAGTTCCGGCGACGAACGGTTTACACGCGCTCTCAGACCACCTGGGACTGCAGCACGGCGCCACCGTCGCATCTGGCAGCACCTATCGTCTCCTTCCCACGACGTGTCACAAAGGCCCAGTATCGCATCCCTGATAGCGCACCGCTGGCCGCATGCGTAAAGCGTGTTGGAGACCTCATCGTAGCCGGCGCCGTTCAGTGTGGCTGCAGACGACGCGTCTCGGATGGCAGTCGTAGCTCCTGTGACAGTAGCTAGCAGAACACTGGACACCGGCGTCGTGAGGCCGCGCGAGAAGACGATGGTGCCGGAAGAGCGATGCGTGCGAGAAGGGTGCGCGTATTTTTACGCACAATATCGACCTTTTTGCCAATTGCTAAAATATGGGAAAGAATATGGGGTACTCTTGGAGATAGAATTTTCTGTTTTTTCCTTAAAAGTATGGATGGAAAAGAGATATAGGGAACTCTTGGAGATGCTCTAATAATGAAAATATAGCACTACTAGAGAAAAAAATGGTGCTTCAACGAGGCCAAACCTCTGATCCATGTTTGCGCTTACACTAGAAAAGTAGTAGGCAACAGTCCCGGTTGAGAACCGGCATTAGTCCCAAAATTTTCAATCAGGACTGTAATCTGGGACTAAAGTTCTGCCCTTTAATTCCGAGTCATGTTACCATTGTACATCCATTGCTGTCTCATCTGCATTATATGAGTATATCAAACATGCCAATATCCATCTATATTGCACAACATGATTAACTAATTCAAAGGTGCTAATATCTGCTACACAACATGATTAATTAATATCCTACCACAGTTGGATGACTTAAACTTTAATTTATTGGAGTCTTAAATACAATTTAGACAATCTTAAGAAATTCACAACCAATTCCAACTAAACAAACAAATTCTTTGTTAGTTCATCGATGGGCTTCTTTTTCTTGTTCACCTCTTCATGCATATGTGCACTCTCATCAACAGCCTCAAAAAAAATTTCTATATGCTCAATATACTCTTCCTCCCTAGTACAAACCTTTACATCCAATATCATCCCACTAAAATTAGAACACCAAATCAAGAAATTTAATGAAAATCATAAAAAAGGCTACAACCATAAAAAACAAACTCACATTACGATCTAAACACTTGTAGTTATAGAATTTTCTTTTGCTTATTACACTTGCTTCACGCAATGAGAGGGAGGTCCGGCCTTAGTCGCTCACGAACCTCATGTGAGACAGGATACGGAAGCAGTCGCCATCAACATCAGCTGGTATAAGGCTTCTTCTTCAACATATGCAAACTACCAAGTAAGTTTGAGCTCAAATTGTGTATAAATAAAAAAATACATCATTATTCTCATCTATAAAAAACCTCAAGTTTCACCATTTCTAAAACATGAAATATAATGAGCTATATTTTATACTAGCAATGAAAGATGGATCCTCATTTTGATCAAGTACTATAAGCTTTCTTCTTCTACCAATGCAAAATGTCAAGTGGGCTTGAGCTATAGTAGTAATAAAAAGAAGTCCATTAGTATTCCCAATATAAAAAACCAAGATGGCTATATTTCTAAAGTATGTAATGAAATATACTAGCATGTAATAAAGTTACTAACCTTTAGAACCCTAGAATAGATGGAGGAATGAAATCTTCACCAATCCTCCTAGAATGAACTCCTTCCACGAGCAAGAACAGAGACTTTGAAATGGCTCGGGCTGGCTGAGGAAGGAGAAAGCTACAGTGAGTATATAGGCTAAGACCTCTAGTCTCAGTTGGTGGCTCCAACTAGGACTATAGATCACTCTTTAGTCCCGAATGTTGCCAGCAAACCGGGATTAAAGGTTTGGTCCCGGTTGATGGCTGCAACCAGAACTAAAGGGGGAGCAGGCCACCGAGGTGCCCCTGGGGACCTCCATTATTGTTCATAAAAAGAACCAACGGAGCTACAAGCCATCACCTCTACGTGTTAGCAGGTGACAATGGAGAGAAACCCATATTTCTCATAACCATTAAAGATCGTTCTACCCATTCTATGGCCAAGTTGAGGTCAAATAGAGGCCTCTATTGATAGGGGATGCATCGATAGAGGCAACGTCCCCTCAACCGCCCCACTAGGAAGGGGGGAGGTCCTTGCATGTCCTCCTTTACATCCACCTTCACCACTAATCATGATAGTAAAGCCTACGATAAATCATCACTTCATCGGAATGAAAACCTTAAATAGTTCTGTCTGCGAAAATATTTGGGCATTGTTAGTAATGAAGATCAAGCAACACCATATTTTCTTGCCGATGCTACAAGCTGGGTTGTTGACAGTAAAGTTATCTTCATTGTAAGATTGATATTAATGTCGTTTTCTATTGTGCTCCCTCCAAGACTGTTGTTTGTTCAGTCTAAGGCCCTGTTTGGGACTATTTTATCAACTTTGTTCCACCAACTTTACTATGGAGCAGCTTTGTAAAAAAAAATAATGTTCTTGAAGTACCTCTTTTGGTGTTTCACAGTCTCTACATTTTTTCTAGAACAAAGCTGATAGAGTCATTCCTGTTCAGTTAGTGAAGTTGAGAGCAGAGTCAAAAAAAAGTGGAATAGAGCAAACATAACTCTGAATCTTCTTCTTTATCATTCAGTATATCGATGATCGATGGCTCTCTTGCTCCCTTCGTTAAAGAAAAATAAGAACAATAGTCGAAAAATAAGAAACAACAGTCGATCGATGAGACATGCGGTCCTCGTGTCGACATATGCAAGCAAAGCAGTCGTTACAGTAAATATTTATATATTCAGAGACCGGCATGGAGGAGCAGGACATACACACGGCATTTTTGTTTTTTTCGCTAACACATACACACGTACATCTCAACTCTGACTAGAAGTGAATGACGAACTGAATGAAGTAATAAGAGACATAAATTATACAATAAATGAAGCAGGCAAATAAAGGCGTGTGCGTTCATGCGTCAGAGGATCATGCTTGTTGTGTTGTGGCGGCTTTTCGCTGGTGCCCTGCAAATCCGATGCTCCCGATCGACCCGGACGGACGCAATGCAAACACGCAGAGGTGAAGTTCGGTCGATACTATAATATATTCTCGCACTTACAAATTGGCAATCTACTAGTTAATTAATTAGTTCTTCCACGCACACTAGCTAAAGAATTGATGCGTGTTACCGACATTAGAAATGCATGCTTAGCAAAGCAAAAGGAAGCACAGATATATATGTAAATATAGTAGCTAGGTGCTAGGGAATTTCAATCTCTTTCTCGATCGATTCATCATCCATCAATCCAATCAACATGCATGATAGAGCTTTCTATTTCCCTTTTCACTTAATGGAGTACGTTCTTAGCTTGAAATAGTAATCTCAGTTGTGGTGTATATAAAAAGTATGTGTGTTTCTCGGCTCGTGGATCAGTAGCTATAGTGCTTAGACACCTTTAAAGTAAATACTGGTATGATAAAGTTTATCCGAGCGAGTCAATAAGTATTCATCTAGAAGAAGATAAATTTAAAAACTCTATCCCTCAATTTCAAAGTGTAATTCTTTTATCAAATATAGAAAAAAAATAGATGTACGTCCCCTGCGTACTTCTATAATGTTGGTCAAAATTAGAAAAGCCGTCCTACAATAAAAATAAAATAACCTACATTTTGGAATTGAAGAGTATAAGATATATAATAACTATCTTGCTATTTGCTTGGAGCCATTAAATCCTATCTAGACTGCCGAATAAAATGGCTTTAGATCTATATGCTTATTCTTTTATAGTTTAAACTAGTGATAAAGTTTCATTAGTTAGGTTGAGTTATGGTAGTCAAAAGCAATTCCCATTAGAACAGAGGCCATGGCCGCCGAGACAACATCAGTCTTTGTCTTTGTCTCCTGGAGACATACAACACAGACACACTCCTGCGACACAAACTTGCGGAAAGAGTGCCTCCCGCTGGCCATTAGGGGCTGTTTGGTTTCATGTGTGAGAACTTGCCTGGTCCAGGCAAGGGATCCCAGGCGTCCATTTTTGTGTGCCTATGGACAGGATTGTTGCCTGGGTATGTCTGCAAAGAGCGTTCACATTCCACGCCTGGTCTAGCTTCTCAATTTCGTCGTCGGCTCCAGCTTTTTCATCAGTACCTTTCTAGCCTATCGCTCAGGCAGCTTTACTTAGAATTTAGATTTCATAGCCGGCTCGAGACCAGCGGCGTATCGAGATCATGAGGTAGTTCAGGGGACCATGGGCTGAGGGCCACATACGACGATTCTTCAGGCATGACAGCAACGGTGCAGCCTTCATCAGTGCCAGCGGCTGGGCCCGCTCTAGCCCCACCAAAGCTGTGTGGGTGGGCGCTGTGGCCGATAGCAACAGTGTGGGTGGGCGCTGTGGCCGGGATGGCCAACGGCGACGGCAGCGGCGGACGCCGGGGCCGGAGTGGCCACCGGCGAGGGAGGGGGGGCTATAGCCTAATGCTCACGACCTCTAGGTTCTTGGACGGTATCTATGTGAGTGACAAGGGCCCCATCTCTGAGGAGAAGTGAGGCAGGACCTTTGTTCCTATAGAGCTAGCAAAAGCTATGTTAGCGAGAGTTTATGAGGTGGACCTTTTTCGTGTCGTGTTTTTTATTCAGTTAATTACATTTTCTCAAGTTGATTGGATACTGAAGTTTTGTATGCTGTCTTATGATGCTATTATGTAACTGGAGGTGGCATTCCTATGGTATCAACATTGTTTGTGATGGAGCATATTTTTGTATTCATCCAAATACCTCCACTCTGTTCCATTCATTGGTTCAAATAGTTTAACCGCTTGTTGACATTACAATTGAAAGAACCTCTTGCGATGTAGACCCAGAGTAGAGCGCAGCAATGCAATGCAAACATTGTAGGGCGTTCATTGTATGCAAAACAAAAATATGTTTTGAGTGATTCATGTAGATGATTTGTACCTTATGCATTGTCATGGTAGAAAATGTGTCAAGTAAATGGATGGTCATGAAGCAGTGGCGTCCTGGAGGGCACAAGATCTCAAATAACAGAAATGCGATTCTATCGAAGTTGTGATGACCTAGATATTTCTGATAAGAGAATTGTTACGGTACCCTAAATGACTGTGAGCTGTTCATTTAATTTGATCGAACAATCACGATCAGATATTACCTCCTAGGACAAATGTAACGGGGATCCTGATTCTTGGATGGAATGGTCAAGAAACAAAGAGCACTAACCTCTGAATTATTTGCCCTGTTGGAATGCTCCCACGGCTGTAGGGACCACAAGATTTTTAACCTGATGACGGTAGCATGCATACAACAGCCTCAGCAGCCACAGCATCTGATGCCCACAGTTTTCTGAAATTCTGAATGCAAGCAACATGGATGCACTTTGTACCATTCCTCAACTAGTAGCAAATGGTGAGGCTGCTATGCTGTCTGTCTACCCTCTGCTCCACTCCCAATTGTTGTCCTCTGTCTGTCTACCAATGCATAAAAGCTTTCTGATTCTCTAACTGTTATAGTTTTCTTTGTCACTGAATATATTGTTATTAAATACAGGGCATTGTTTGCTCAGCAGTACCTGTTCTTGCTAGGGTTATTTTTATTTGACTAGTATCATTTTTTTTCGAAAGGTTCATTTCCGGCTTTCATTGATAAGGTAGTTTAGCGATAATTACATGGTTTGGCGCAAGATGCACCCAACTCTCATGGTTATCACCTAGCAGTGGCCATGGCAACCTATGACATAGCTGATGTACTACATGTATGTATTGATCACGACATCTAGATGGGTAGAAATTGGCAATCTATACCTACTACTAAAGAAGAAAGATTTCTTTCCTCTTTTTTTCGTCATGTTTTTTTTTTTTGTGTCCGTCCGAGCGAGCCTGTGCGTCGCTGCCCGTGCGTCCGCATGCACCGCGACACCTACACCGATTCTAGAACAGGCTGAGGCAACGGCCCATCCAAAGCCCGAGTCACGGGACTTTCGGCCTAGAAACATCTCGCAGGACGCCACCACTGGCACGTACGGCATGCAAGTGGAACCCATCAGCCACGTGCAGGGCCCACGTGAGTTTCCTGGTCCCATGCCGACATCAACGAGAGAAGATTTCGTTTGTTTTTTTTATCATCAAGCGTTTTTTTCCTGGTGTCTCGTCAGCTCCCTTCCGAGCAAGCCAATTCCCGCTGAGGCCCATGGAAATCACGGCCCACTGGAGCACCGCTCGCATCTGAGAATCTTAATAACACAATTTAGTTTTACTTGTCCGGTTGATATTAGTACCATATGGTAAAGTGAGAGAGAACAACCAGATAAGATACAAATAAAATAAGAGACATTCTGCTAAGAAAGTCCATATCTTTCTTAGCTTTTTTTGGCAAAGAAGAGACGTTGATATGCAAGTTAAACACAGTATAATAATTACTTTTTACTAGATTGGTTACGAAACCAATTGAGTCAACGAAAATTTTATTTTGACACTCACCAACTATAATGCATGGTCACTAACAATTAATTTATTTTGATATTCTCCCGTTGCAACACACGGGTACTTTTGCTAGTATTTCCTGAAGCCCTTTATTTCCCGCCCGGATCCAAGTCCTTGCTTCATCTTGTATTTGGCTGAACACTTGCTCCGGAGATCCTGAGAGTGTTGAAAACCAGGTTGTTCCTCTCTTTCCATAGCTCCCAAGCCGTCAGCGTGATGATCGATCGAATCCCTGCTCTTTTGCCTCTATTTGCTGACCATCCCATGTCCACGCACCACTGAACTAAATCATCCTCCTGCATCCAGGTTGCCAGTTTTAGGACTGCCGTCCTTGTCCAACAACCTACCGATTCCCTTACCGATCTGTTATTTGACTACTATCAGGGGTCGTACTAAAAAAAAGGTGAATGACGCATGTTAGCAAGGAGAAAGTGCCTTTGGTTTTGATCTGGGTCGAGTTGGAAAGGCAGTGCTTAATTAACATGTAGTGGATGGATTCATCTTGACACTGTTTCTTATTAGCTGAATATAATCTGCTAGGAGCAGTGAGCAATCTCTCTGGACTCAATAGAATCATTGAACCTATTACACCAACGGTCTTTCTCGTTTACAGAAAGCAACTGAAGCTAAAACGAGAGAGAGAAAGAAATGGCAGACAAGAAACACATTCTCTTAAGCTTTCTAGCACTATACCATGGTGTCCAACTCTGGAATCTTGGTAGTGGAGCATTATAGGAACGCTTGCTTGTGCTCTGCTCTGCTGCATATAGACGTAGTGGCAGGCTGGCTGACAATTGTGCACACATATAAGCACTGATTCATCAAAGGAACAGGACCTACTTCATATCATAGACGATAAAGACCGAGTCCAGCCAGTGCTACAGGACTAGCTTTTGATCTCCATCCCATCTAAAGAGTTTTTTTTCACGACCTGCGACTTCACGCTTTTTCCAGTAAAAAGAAGGGTGCCGAAAGAACGGTGAACGGGTCGAGATGGCGGACTAGAGGGGGGTGAATAGTCTGACAAAAAATAAATCGCAGCGAAAATGAAACCTAATTGGTTCTAGCGACAATTCACCTCTCTAACTAAGACTCTAAGCACCTTACAAAAGATCCTAGCAAGAAGCAAATGTGCAAGTCTAGCTTGAGCTTCCCTAAACCGTTCTAGCGCAAAATCATACAAACCTAAGCGCTAGTACTTTAAGCACAAGAAAAACTCCTATCAACTAGCAAGCAAAAGCGTACTAAGCACATAAACTCACTACTTGCTCAATGACAAGGATACACAATCCAAATCAAGGAGCGCAACTCACTTTAGCTATACAAACTAAGTGAGAACTACTTCTAAACTACACAAGCTAAGAAGGTGAATGGCAAGCTACACAAGCTAACCGGTCTCACAAAAGCAACTACAACTATACAAGTAAAGTAATGCACAAAATAAATAACTTGTGTAGAAGGGAGCAAACCACCGCGAAGGATGGGAAAATGTTGACGCGGTGATTTATTTCCCGGAGGTTCACTTGTCGCCACAAGCTACGTCCTCCCTTGAGACAAGCTCCAAGGTTGCCGCCGATCCTCTAGCTTAAGGTGACCCACCACAAGTCACCACTCCCACATGGAGCGCCCACAAGCTCAAGCTCTTTGATCCGGCCGGACCACTTGTCGCTCTTCACGTCTCGCTCTACTAGCGATGCTCTTCGCGATCTCCCGCGGGGTGAGCTTCCAACCCCTCACAAAGCTTCTTCGGAGCCAAGCACAATCTTCTTGCTTGCTTCACGGAGCCACGAGCCACCAACCCGTCTAGGAGGTGTCAACCTCCAAGAGTAACAAGCACCACCGGCTTGCAACTCGATCACCTAGTGCCAACTCTTGCAATCTCTCAATGCCACGCACTAGAATCACTCACTAGCGATCAATTGGATGAACACTAAGCACACTAGTGAGTTCGAGAGCTCCCAAGCACACCTACACAAGCCACACAGGCCCAAGGGTGCTCAGCTAATCGGCCAAGGCCGCCAAGTGCTTGGATTTATAGCCCTCAAGCGAATAGAGCCGTTGCCCTCTCAAACCGACCGTCGGACTGAGTGTCGGACGCTCAGCCGCGACAGCGTCGGACTAAAAACCACGGTCCGACGCCTCCGATGGTCGCCACGTGTCACTAGTCGTTTGAAGTCGAACGTTGGATCACAATGGCTAACTTCCCGCGCTTCAGCTCACCGTCGGACGGAACACCGTCTAGACCAAAGCCCACGGTCCGACTCTCCTCGGTTAGCCACGGTCGGACTGAATTTCCACCGCGCGTCGGACTAAACGAAGCCACGGTCCGACGTTTCCAGAGAGCTCCCCGAGCACTGAAAACCGTCGGACGTTAGTCCGACGCTCGCCGTCGGACCAACGGAGCGCGTCCGACGCACCACAGCTCGCCACGCGTTACCTCCTCGTTGCTCTGCACCGTCGGACCCTGAAGCACACGGTCCGACGCTCGGCCTCCACAGACCGTCGGACCGAACGCCGACTAACAGTCCGATGCTCGCTGAAAAACTAGGGTTAGCCATCGGACCGAGAGCAATGGTCCGACGCTCCCACTCCTTAGCGTCCGACGCTCTGCAGAGAGCTCTTCTCAACTCCAAACTTCACCACCTTTGCAAATGTGTTAACACCACCAAGTGTACAACTCATGTACATGTGTGTTAGCTTTTCACAAACATTTTTCAAAGGATTTTTCTCTCTTTTCACCGCGCCACTCGATCCTAGCAACGTATGCAACTTAGATCGCTCAAGTGGCACTAAATGACCGATATGCAAACAAGTTTGCCCCTCTTGATAGTACGGTCATCTATCCTAAAACCGGTCAAGCATTTCTCTACTCAACCTTAGACCGGTGAAATGGAAACGCCCTAGGTTATACCTTTGCCTTGTGCTTTCCTTTCCGATCACCTGTCTTCATCTCCGTCTCCGAAACCATCGATGCCGGTGCAACACATGCACCAACACCTCATGAATGATATGATCCACTTCATATCATCATGTGGCTTTTGGTCCATCGATCCTAGACTTGCTTGCTCTTCACCGTTGCGTTGGTCCATCGGCGTCAAGCCATCACCCGACTTGCCCTTCACACTTGCAACCGGTCCATCGACGCGAAGCCTTGTCTTGATCTTCTCCACCTAGCCACATGACTCCATGTCATGTCTCATGCGTTTAGCTCCTTCATACCATATGTGTGAGCTAAGCATCATCTCCAAGCCATTTTCACTTCCATAGCATAAATGCTCACACACATGTACCTGTGGACTAATCACCTGTGTAATCAACACTTAAACACATATTAGTCCACCTAAGTTGTCACTCAATTACCAAAACCAAACAAGGATCTTTCAATCTCCCCCTTTTTGGTAATTGATGACAACTCTACAAAGATATGAAAATTAAGCGCACTGACCAAGTTAGCTCTTCACACAAGTGTAAATCACTAATTTGGGTTGGATCTTATGTTACTTATCCATCTTTAAGCTCAAATCTTTAGACTTGGATAAGCTCCATAAAACCCGACTTGGTAGTGTTAACTCCCCCTACATGTGTGCTCAAATGGTTTGGTTTCAAATTTTCACACATGCATAAATATGGAATTTGTGGGAGTGCCAACACTACTAAGTGATGCTAAGGTGCATAGAATAAACCTTTGTAGCGTGATACCAATTTCTTGATACCAATTGCTTGGAGCCAATTGAAGTTGCATCATTAAGTCCATCCTTAGCATCAAGATTAGCTAGACAAGCAAAAATACTAGATACCCCGTGAGATCAACATTAAGAGCAAGGTTCTAGTAAATATTTGAAAAACACAAGTCTAGCTAACAACTTATGCATGCTAGTTATCAAATCATCATTCAAACCTATACGATCATACACCACACAAACAACGATACCATACGTAAGTAACTACATGCGAATGCAAGCAAGCATATGAATATGCACATTTCAAATGCAATCAACCATGTCCATGAGCTTGCTTCCCCTACTTGTGTGCTTCTCTTGTTCAACAATTTTGATCCCCTTATAATCTTCAATCTTGTGGATCATCCTTCTTGTTGGCCTATCACTCTCCCATTATCGGCCTTCATGATGGTTCATTGCGTACCTCCATCCATCTTGATAATCTCTCCCCCTCGATCATGTAATCCAATCTCTCTTCCACACTCTTGATTTCATATCTTTGTCCAATCTTTCCCCCTTTGTCATCAATTTCCATAAAAGTTCAATGCTCTATTGTGACAAAGGTGTGTGTGAGGGATGTTGAGGGTAGATAATTGCACATTTGATGGACACCTTGTTGGAAGTCATTATCTTGATGATCACTTAAAGTTGAGGATCACTTGCACATATTGTTGGATACCACTTGAATACTTGATCTAGCCACCACTTGTGAGTACCAATGGATTTGGACTTATACCACTTGCATGGATGCCGTCATGATGATCATAGTACCACTTGAAGTTCAACCACTTGTAGACATACACCATGTGTAGTAATACCACATAAAGAATAGTGATACCACTTGTTAGATCATGTGCATGCTACTAGTGATGATGGAGTCTAGATACCTCATGAAAGAGTAACTTGATATCCATTTTCATTGTTGTCTTGTGCTTCTTGAACTTAGCTTGTTGTCATGAGCTTCTTTTCTTGATTAGTTTAATCTAGCAAATTTGCACAAGTAATCTAACTCAGGTTTGAATCAAAGACAAGCTTCTTCACGCCACTAGGGGTTATCTTGCCTATGTTGAATTAGATTCTTTTTGCTTATTTAACTAGATCAAACACTAGGTTCACATGCTCATGAACAAGTCATATTTAGCCACTAGATCAACCAAGACATACAAGCAATAGTGGCATCATATGAACTTAAAATCATTTTACTTTTCATAAATGCTCATCTATGTATGACTATATGCTCTAAACATGTCCTTAGCATAATATGGATGCATATGCCATACAATGATACCTTTGCTATCTCGGAGTAGAGGATAGTGATTTTCAATCAATCTCCAATAATAGCAATGGTGAAGTCCATTTGAAGAGCTTGGTAAAGACCAATTATCATCATGAATTCTATTTTTCACCCATATGATCAAGTGCTAGCTTCAATGTTGTGGTTGACTTGCTTCTTTTCTTGATCAAGCTTTGCATGAGAGAATACCACTTGAATTTGCATGAATACCACTTGTATATGTATATATGAATTCTTCTCATTTGGTTGTTGCTTGCTCTCTAGATCAACCCTTTTGATTTGCTTCAACTAAGCATATTCAATGATTTTCCGGATCACCACTTCCATATTATCCATCCAAGCATCACCCACTTGGTTTACCTACATAAGGCGGCACGCCCCGACGATCGGGAGAAGTGATCTCTCTCAAAAAAACATCTTCAATACTCATTTGAATTGCCTTTACTTGATTGATCTAAGGACTTAACATGATGATTAACTTGAACTCCTTCTTTAAGTCCTTTTCTTTCTTCTTCATTTTTTGGTCTTGATCTTCACTTGAGCACCAATCTTCATGATCCAAAACCAAACAAATGAGACTCTCAACCACTTGTAATCATAATTCCAATTTGAAGAGCCTTTCAATACAAGAGATACCAAATATTTCCAATAATTCTCTCTTGTGGACAGATTCTGTACCTTTTAAAGAATATGCTATATCTCCCAATGTATATGTCCAATTGCCACGAAATTTTGTGGAGATGACCTTCTATGAGTCTACTAGCAGCCACAAAAATTTGAGCTTCATTTGACTAAGTATGGACTGCCAACCATCATTTTTCCTCCACATGGATACATGCTTGAAAAACTGCTGCACTATAGTTGACAAGAACTACTCCAAAACCAAAGTAATCCTTATCCAATTCTTATGAGATCTTCACAGCAACTTGTACCATAAGTCTAGAGCATGTATATTAATTTTCAAGCCAATCCAAATAGTTTTGATTACTCAAGCACTGGCTTTGTTCATAGCTAGCTCAGTTTCACAATTTTGGACAGATTTTGATCAATTGAGCTAATCTTCATCAAATTGAATCAAACTTGAGGTAAACAAGCTTGAATACTCTCACAAAACATATATCCGTTCAATACACTTACTAAAAGCCATCTTATGATCATATCCAACCAAATCTACTCAAATTTGATCACTAAGCAATTATTCCATTCAAACTTCTCATTGTAAGCAACATATGCATATTTATCCTAATTCAATCAACTCATATGTATCCAAATAAGATTGATCAACAAATGATATACCTCGAAGATTCATGATCATCCATTTGCAAGCTTCAACTTGATTCTTTGCAAGTCATCAAATAGTTAACCAAAAGATCACCCACAACTTGAACTTTTGCACTTGTATGTTATAGCACTTGGACTTCACTTTATTTGACTTGGCATTGGTTTGGATTTGCACTAGGTTTCATGACTTGACTCAATATATGATGATCAATATGAATGCCAATTGAATCAAGCCTCCAATGCCATGGTACCTACACACATTCATCCACTTTTTGATGGTACCCAAACAAGTTTGGGTCCTCTCAAGTTAGGAGCAACATACTTTGGCATAGCCTTAGTATGGATAGCGGGATATTTAGCAATAGCAACCGATGAGGTACCATTGTCATCCTTCCTAAGCAAATTATTTGCATAAATTGAAATAGACTTAGGAGTGTTACCTAAGGGACATGAATTTGCCATGTGTCCCCTTTCCCGGTATGAGTAGCACATTTGCTTTGCTTGAGCCTTCTCTTTCTTGCTCATTTGGTGCTCCTCCTTGCCTTGCCTCTCTTGAGTTGCTTGAGCCTTCTTCTCAAACTTGTTAGGACACTTCGAGGCAAAGTGACCCATTTCTTCACATTGGAAGCACTTGATGTGAGCTAAATCTTTCCTCACTTGATTCTTGCTCATCATCATGTTGGCATCATGGATATGAGTTGGATGCCTTCCTCTTCCATTACTCCTTCTTGTCTTCTTCTTCTTCAAGTCACCTTGGTATGATTCATGGTTGGTCTTGACTTGTTCTTGGGGTGTCTTATCTTGTGGCTTTAGTTGAGGCCTCACAAATCTATTGTATAGACTTTGTGAGCGTGTGAGCCTCTTTTCTTCCTTCTTCAACTTGAGCTTCTCTTGCTTGGGGCATGATGAAGCTAAGTGACCCATCTCATAGCATGTGAAGCACATGAAATGAGCAAGCCGTTCTTGCTCTAGCTTCTTCATCTCTTTCTCATATGTTCTCTTGCCCCATCTCTTGCCTTTGATCTTGTTCTTGTTAAAGTGTATGCCACTTGTATCTTGGCTTCTTAGTATGTTGACTTTGCTTGCCTTGAAACCAAGACCACTCATGTCACCCACCATTTTTGTGTTCTTCATCATATGGTTAAGGGCAGCACTTGAGTTGTTCCACCTTACTATCTTGTTGCTCAAGTTCTTCACTTCTTGTTTAAGCTCATTGTTCTCTTTCAAAGGGTTAGTCTCACGAGACATAGAAGTAGAACAAGTATGTAAAAGTGAAGAATAAGGCATATCCAATAAATCATCACATGAGGTGGATACATTCTTCATACCTACATCACAAGAGTTAGTAGCAATAAGAGTTAGTAGCAATATATGATTGATCATTTGACCCAAGTGATGAGCTCTCACTAGTTTTAGATTTTTCATTAGAAATTTCCTTAGTGAGAAAATCATGGTCTTTTACCAAATTTTCATAAGCAACACAAAGCTCCTCATGAGTCAATTTTAGCTCCTCATGTGAACAACTCATGACATAAAGAAGATGCTTTTGTTGTTCACATGTGTTATTTAGAAAAGAGTTTTCATTATTCAAATTCTTTGTTTTGTTCATATCTTTTCTTAAAGCATTTACGAGTTTGCATACAAGCTCAAAATTGGATCATCACAATCAACAATCACATTACCAAGTGATACCTTGCCGCCACCGAGTGACTTGTAGCTATGTGATGAGGATGAAGAGCTTGTTGATGCATCACTCTCATAGCCATCATCAAGTGAGCTTGAGGTAGAATCATCATGTGCCTCACTTGTGGCTTCATCAACTCCCTTGTCAAGTGCTCTTGTGGTAGCATCATCATCATCACTTGACGAAGAGAAGGAGCTACTCTTCACAATCACGGAGTTGTGAAGTTGCTCTTGATCACCAAGCTTTTGCTCTTTGGCTTGATCATCATCACCGGAGAGCTTGTCATATTTTGCATTGAGAAATGCCCAAATCTCATGGCAAGTTTCAAAGTCCATGATCTCTCCAAAAATGCTATCATCCAAAGATCTATAAAATATGTTAATTGCTTGGCTGATCTAGATGTAAGCATTTCTCTTGTGCTTTGGTTGTGTTCTTTCGATCAATTGCATGAGAAAAGCCTATATCTACCATCCACCACATTTGAGGAGAAATAAACTTAATATTACATTCCATCCAATTTCTCAACGTGCAAAGTGTGTGCCATCAAATATGTATGGACACTCAATATCTAACCCATAAGTCGCCATCCTCTCGGGTCAGTTAAGACCACAAATGAGAGACCAAGCTCCGATACCAATTGAAAGGGTCGAGATGGCGGACTAGAGGGGGGTGAATAGTCCGACAAAAATAAATCGCAGCGGAAATGAAACCTAATTGGTTCTAGCGACAATTCACCCCTCTAACTAAGACTCTAAGCACCTTGTAAAAGATCCTAACAAGAAGAAAAGGTGCAAGTCTAGCTTGAGCTTCCCTAAGCCGTTCTAGCGCAAGATCACACAAACCTAAACGCTAGTATTTTAAGCACCGGGAAAACTCGTATCAACTAGCAAGCAAAAGCGCACTAAGCACCTAAGCTCACTACTTGCTCAATGACAAGGATACACAATCCAAATCAAGGAGCGCAACTCACTTTAACTACACAAACTAAGTGAGAACTACTTATAAGCTACACAAGCTAAGAAGGTGAGTGGCAAGCTACACAAGCTAACCGGTCTCACAAGAGCAACTACAACTACACAAGTAGAGTAATACACAAAGTAAATAACTTGTGTATAAGGGAGCAAACCACCGCGAATGATGGGAAGATGTTGACGCGGTGATTTATTTCCCGGAGGTTCACTTGTCGCCACAAGCTACGTCCTCCCTTGAGACAAGCTCCAAGGTTGCCGCCGATCCTCTAGCTTGAGGTGACCCACCACAAGTCACCACTCCCACGTGGAGCGCCCACAAGCTCAAGCTCTTTGATCTGGCCGGACGACTTATCGCTCTTCACGTCTCGCTCTACTAGCGATGCACTTCTCGATTCTCCCGCGGGGTGAGCTGCAACCCCTCACAAAGCTTCTCCAGAGCCAAGCACAATCTTCTTGCTTGCTTCACGGAGCCATGAGCCACCAAGCCGTCTAGGAGGTGGCAACCTCCAAGAGTAACAAGCACCACCGGCTTGCAACTCGATCACCTAGTGCCAACTCTTGCAATCTCTCAATGCAATGCACTAGAATCACTCACTAGCGATCAATTGGATGAACACTAAGCACACTGGTGAGTCAGAGAGCTCCCAAGCACACCTACACAAGCCACACAGGCCCAAGGGTGCTCAGCTAATCAGCCAAGGCCGCCAAGTGCTTAGATTTATAGCTCTCAAGCGAATAGAGCCGTTGCCCTCTCAAACCGACCGTCGGACTGAGTGTCGGACGCTCAGCCAGCGATAGCGTCGGACTAAAAACCACAGTCCGACGCCTCCGATGGTTGCCACGTGTCACTAGTAGTTGGAAGTCGAACGTTGGATCACAACGGCTAACTTCCCGCGCTTCAGCTCACCGTCGGACGGAACACCGTCGGACCAAAGCCCACGGTCCGACGCTCCTCGGTTAGCCACGGTTGGACTGAATTTCCACTGCACGTCGGACTAAACGAAGCCACGGTCCGACGTTTCCAGAGAGCTCCCCGAGCACTGAAAACCGTCGGACGTTAGGTCCGACGCACCACAGCTCGCCACGCGTTACCTCCTCGTTGCTCTGCACCGTTGGACCCTGAAGCACACGGTCCGACGCTCGGCCTCCACAGACCGTCGGACCAACACCGACTAACGTCCGACGCTCACTGAAAAACTAGGGTTAGCCGTCGGACCGAGAGCAATGGTCCGACGCTCCCACTCCTTAGCGTCCGACGCTCTGCAGAGAGCTCTTCTCAACTCCAAACTTCACCACCTTTGCAAATGTGCTAACACCACCAAGTGTACAATTCATGTGCATGTGTGTTAGCTTTTCACAAACATTTTTTCAAATGATTTTTCTCTCTTTTCACCGCGCCACTCGATCCTAGCAACGTATGCAAGTTAGATCGCTCAAGTGGCACTAGATGACCGATATGCAAACAAGTTTGCCCCTCTTGATAGTACGGCCATCTATCCTAAAACCGGTCAAGCACTTTTCTACTCAACCTTAGACCGGTAAAATGAAAACGCCCTAGGTTATACCTTTGCCTTGCGCTTTCCATTCCGATCACCGTCTTCATCTCCGTCTCCGAAACCATCGATGCCGATGCAACACATGCACCAACACCTCATGAATGATATGATCCAATTCATATCATCATGTGGCTTTTGGTCCATCGATCCTTGACTTGCTTGCTCTTCACCGTTGCGTTGGTCCATCGGCGCCAAGCCATCACCCGACTTGCCCTTCACACTTGCAACAGGTCCATCGACGTGAAGCCTTGTCTTGATCTTCTCCACCTAGCCACATGACTCCATGTCATGTCTCATGCGTTTAGCTCCTTCATACCATATGTGTGAGCTAAGCATCATCTCCAAGCCATTTCCACTTCCATGGCATAAATGCTCACACACATGTACCTGTGGACTAATCACCTGTGTAATCAACACTTAAACACATATTAGTCCACCTAAGTTATCACTCAATTACCAAAACCAAATAAGGACCTTTCAAACGGCAAACACAATATAGATACACAACCACAGAGAAAGTGGTTAGAATACAAAGACAGAAAAAATGAAAAGCAAGAGGTAGGGAGAGGCACCTAACAAAACCCTAACCGATTGGACCTGTAAGAAAAGGTACATCGCAAGGCTATTAACAAAGAATATGAAGCCGTGGTGGCAACGCATCCAACGAGAAGCATAGAGGCAAAGTATTCACCCGATCATGAGCCACTACGGCAAAGTATCCGCCCTATGAAGCTATGGCGGCAAAGCATCCGTCCGAACAAGAACCACGCGGCAAAGTATCCATGGGAAAGGGGGTCCCAATTGGCACTCAGCGGCAAGTGCATGAGGGGGGGGACCCCGCAGCGACATCAACGGCAAAGTATCCGACCGAATAGCGACGATAGCAAAGCATCCATCAAAGAATGACAGCGGCAAAGTATCCGTTGCGACGAACCAAGCGACGACGGCAGCATCTGGTAGGCTCGACAGATCAATGCAAAGATGATCTTGAGGCGCACACAGGCACATCACAGGAAGGATCAGCTCCGGCGATAGCAATGAGATGGGTCACAAAAGTGCTCCAATGATGCCTTTAAGAAGGGCCTTGATATCCGCAGACGCCAACAAAGTTGGAACAAACACTTGAGAGGCCGAGGTCGTAGGTTCGGACCCCTGTGGCCACTAGCACGCGAAAAAATACCGTGATTTGGACTGAGACGGGCGAGCGCTAACCCCTGGCCGATGGGCCCCTCCCTGGATTTAAATATATATTTTTTGCTATTTTTAAAACCTGATTTTCAGAAAACCATTACTACATGCGGTTTTTTAAGTGAACCGCCAGTACAAATCGATTTACTGGCGGTTCTCAAGCAACCACCTATGAAAAACGTTGATTTTCACTGGCCTCTCGTACTGGCGGTTGAGAAGAACGTCAGTAAAAAGACGTGTACAACCGCCACTGATAGAGTTCTGTGTACTAGTGGTCGATGGCGAGCCGGCATGCACCAATGACATCCCCTCTGGCGTGGAGGTGACTACCTCAGCCACTACAGCTCATGTAGGGACCTTGGCCGCCAAGAAGCTGAAGCGCTTCACCGCCAAGATCCTGCGTAAGGTGCAATCGCCGCTCCTCTTGCCACCTTCGTTACTTGTGACTGACTTAAACAAAGCAGGAAGATCGTCTCCCAATCGCTTTCACGCGTCAAGGCCTCAAAATGGGGAGAGGTTCCGATGATGCAGCGGATGGGGATGCTCGACAGACAGCCAATGTAACCACGGCGGCGACGGACGCATTCAACAGCATCTTCGTCGACCAGCTTGATCCTTCGCATGATGAGGCTATATTGCGACAGCTCTTTCCTGACTCACAAGGAGGGAGAGTGAAGCGATCGAGGCGCCGTGCAAGTCAACGTGTCTGATCGCCGGTACGGATTAGATAGTTTGAGTAGCGAGTAATAGATTTGATCTCCCTCTGTTAGGGAAGGCAAAGCCGATTGTATAACTTTAACCCCTCTAGTGTGCCATGTGTGTATCACGTCGTTGTAGTTCTCAGTTTTGCTCAATCTTAGAAATTAAAGATGCTTAAATCTTTTGCGCATTCGAGAAAAAAAATTATAAATTTGGCCCTTAACACATCATGAATTAGTCAGGGACGAAAGATATCCTCAATCTAATGATGAAAGAAGCAGCACAAATTAAGTAGTGGAATATGAATGGGTGCACTGTCATCAGCACTATTAAGACTAAGAGTCGGCATATTTATTTCTTTAGTTAGCTGAAAGGTGGTAGTACAACTATTAACCAAAAGACAAGTTTTATGTCAGCATATATCTCTTGAGCGGCAAAATATGTGGAGACATCAAAAGTCACCTGCGTGGAGTTAACCTGCAGTGCGGGGGTCCTCTGTCTCCTCTTGGGAAAGATCTAGCTGTTCGAGACACCTACTACTGTCAGTTTTCTGGATAAAAATAAGTCAATTATTTCCTCGCTCGTCCTTGTAATGGAAATATAAAGTGGATTATAGTATATATATTGTATTTGACATGTTACGACAAGTTTGTTTAAATAATTCAGTTCCAAGTTGTTACATACTGGTACCATTAAAATTCCTATTCTAATATAATTCGGTTTCAAATTTTTTGACAGTGTAGGTCCTACTTCGTGTACCACCAAAATGCAAGTTTTTCATTTGGCTCCTACTTCAAGATCAATTGTGGACAGCGGCGGCGCACCTACCTGCACGAAGTTGGGAGAATAACTATTTTTATGGCCTTTGCATCAGAAGCTTGGAAATTGCCATACACCTATTCATCGACTGCCCTTTCCCCTGGATCATTTGGGAACTTGTGGCCAAATTGGAGTAATTGTCTGATTCTCAATCCATCTCATTGGATGAAGCCATTTGGCTTGGAGGACTAGTTCTCGTCACTAGTTGAAAGGGTACCACGATTGGCTCACTGCCTTGCGATCATGACGTCATGGTGCATTTGGAAATATATGAATACAGCGGTCTTCAGAGGCTTTACAGCTTCGCCAACACAGGTTTTTATCACAATAACGGAAGAGTGCTCCCAATGGGCGGCTGCTATCGCAAAGCTAGTCAGGCCCTTAGTGGTTGAAAATTGTTTTAGTGAGTAATTAGCATTGATTTTTCCTTTTGCCCCTCTAGCGGTCTGCTAAAAGGGGCTGCGCTACTCGCTCCTTAGCTGAAAACTCTATTATATCTTATTAATATAATATCAGATAATCGGATCTTTCAAAAAGAAAAAAAAATGTTGTAACAAAAGATATGAATGAATGGATTACTAGTTTTTACCGCCCACCACCAAAGCACTAAACTACTGACTTGGCAATCAGGACCACGTGCACCTAACAAATGTAGTAATGTACCGTACCATCTGTGACTCCTCAAGCTTAAATGGTATGACTGTACCACTGCATCAGATTTTTTTTTTTTGAAAGTTCTGGTTTCCCGGCATTATATTAATAAGAGAGAAAGAGAGTTTACAACATAATGCGCAAGGAGCACAACCGCCTACAGCAGACCGCTACAAGTGGTTTGAAATACAAAAGCTAATTACTCATTAAAATGGGTTACGACTGTTGGAGGACTAAGTAACCTCCCTCCATCATGAGCCCAGTTGGCTATAGCAACCATCTGTATTGTCGTACACCTAGATCTCATAATCACCACGACATTACTTTGCATCCAAATACATCACAATGTCAAGATCACCAAGGTATGGGCCATTTGGGTTCCTCCATCTGCCATGAACACAGACCAGCCAAATACTAACCTCATTGAACAGAGGAAGTGTTGCTGCTCCATCTGCATTTGTAGATCTAAGGAACCTCCATCTCTACTCCTCCAGACTCAGCTGCAATGGCTGCAAGTGCTCTGGAAAGCTCCTTGTCCTCTAGACGTGTTGCTGCTCGGAGGCTCTTGACTGCCTCCTCTAGGAGATTGTGCCCGTACATTTTGATGTAGGCTGTGACCGCTGCATCTGGTGCCAGTGCCGCTGACATGCCGTTGATGAAGGAGAGCTCGCGCATGAGCTTGTGCTGGGCACGCTCAGCGACTGGTATTGAGGATGGCCGAGCTGCCTGGCGTGCACTCGAGCGGGTGGGGGCAGTACCAGCCCTCTTCCTTTGTTTCCTGTTGGTCTGGGGAGGCGACACCGGCCTCTGGAGGAGTGGAGCAGGGATGGGCTTGACCATCCCTGCACAGAAGCCGGCATAGCCATCAAGCTCCTCCTGGTCCAAACACCCTTCCTCCACCTCCGTTGCATAGTCAGCGAAGACATCCCAACCCGCAATGTACCGAATGGTCGGGTCATCCATGTTCGAGACATCTCCAATGCATGGGCCCTTGCTAGAGACCTGAGGCACTGCATCAATGGCCAAGGTGTTTGCCGTCAGGTTGTCAAGCCCCAGGGTGCCCAGCTCAAAGACAACTCCTTTGGGCTGCGCCGATGCAGAGCAGGGCCCGTCGTTGGTGCTGTCAGGTGGGTCGCACAACAGAGGGACGGGCGGCACTTTGGCATAGCTATGTTCATGAAACATTGGGTCATCCTCCTTGGACAAGACCCTGCCGCCGTCCGAATCCCTGAAAAAGTCAAGCTCACCAGTGAAGCGCGGTGCAGACTCCATCCCCGAGATCGGGTGATTGGGGAACGCGAGCGACGGCGCTCCCAGTCCTCCGAGGCGTGAGCAAGGGCCTCCCTTCCTCGCTCAGTCCTCCGTGGCGAGTGGATGCCTGGGCGCCCCCGGTCCAGGGCATGGTCACCAACCGGAGCCTGGCATCGGCCGCACCAGGGAACGATGGTGACACGGGCTAGCGATGGGTGATTGGCAACCTAGCCAGGCACGTACTCCGTCTCCCTTGTTATTGGTGGTAGAAGTGTTGAGTTGTTCGGAGCGTTTTGACATGGTGGTGTGGCGGGATGGTTGGCAGAGCATAGTGGTGGGAAAACAAGGCGATTGTGGATGCTGCCCGCTGGGAAGGTGAGACGGGAGCGGAGCATGGCTGAGATGGGTTGTCGTCGACCTGAGCGACAGTTGCGGGAGAATGTGACCGAAGCCCCTGCACCTGATGCAACGAACAGGGTCTCGGCATTGTGCAACATGGTGGTCGGCGCCGAGACAACGGAAGCAGCGCCCAGCTAGGCGCTTTTTGAAAAACACCTGCCCATCTATGGTGTGCCCCGGCACAACGTTCGGCGCAGCTGGCCTAGCCTTGCTGCAGCCATCCGCCTGTGGAGTTTCACCCTTGTGCCACCAGAACTTCTTCCTTGCAGTCTGCCAACTCGGTGAAAGCGGAGGCTGCAGCTCATTAGCTCTCGAAGATTCCCCAAACTCCCAGCAGCTGGCAGGCGGAGAGGTGGCCAGCTGCTTGGAACCTTGATTCTTCTGCTCTGGTAGACTCATGGCGGAGACTTCCATCGGCTTCAACCTCCTTCACACCGTCTTGCGATGGCCGGCATCCGCGGCAGAGGGCGTCTGCACGAGCGTTGGCCTGACTATGATGGACTTCAGCCTGGCCGGTACCGAAGCTCTAGGAGGCACAGACAGGATGGTGCTCTGCCGGCCGCTGTCAGCAGATCCTCCAAGCTTCGTGTTGTCGGGAGGTGGCATACCAGGGCTCAGCCATGGCTGCAACGCCCTTGAGCTGCTCGCCCCATCAGCGCGGGGGGCATCTGCGCGCGAGCCACCCTGCACAAGCGTGCAGGCGGCAGGGGCCGATGGTGCTTCAGGGGGAGCGCCTCGTCCTCGTTAGCGTCGTCGTCGTCGCCCCAGTCCACCAGCTCCACTTCCTCCTCCTCATCAGATGGAGATGTACAAGGCACAGGACCGGTTGGGAGATCAACCGGCGGCGCCTGCGACAGGGATGCGGACGGCAGTGCCAGAGGAGCCGCTGGCTGTGGGAAAGGTGGGGGCTCTCTCTCTCCTACGCTCTCACCTGGAGCAGCAACGGTGGGAACGGGATGGGACTCTCCATGACGCGGTAGATCAGCTTCCAGGGGATTCGGATCTGGGGTTGGATGGGTTGGGCAGTGGCTGGACAGACAGATCGGGGAGGGGGGTAGGACGGCGCCGTCGCCGTTGGCCAGGGAAGGGGATGGGTCGGGAGCCATCCGTTTTACGTGTTGGAGAATTGCCCTCTTCAGAAACAGTGACCTGATAGTCTACTGCATCAGATTTGCTATATATGCTCTTTTTCCTGTCGATGTCAAACACTGGCAGTACATAGTTCATCAGGTGCGCAGATGCGGGTCCCCCTCAACTGCCTCGACAATGCTTTTGTCAGTAATTCTTTAGGCCCTTAATTTCCCCCTACTCTGAAACTCATGTTCACATATTTCAGCATTAATTAATTCTTTACAAAAAGTCAAAGCAGTGCCAGGGCATGCACAATATGGTATCAACAGTATGTACAGCTGCAGTAGTGCACAGCACCTTGCATAATGAGAAAATTATTTTCTCGGCCCTGAAAAAAGTTCGACTTATTTTCTTGGCCCTGTTTTTATCGAACTTTGTTATTTGGCGCTAAAACGAAATTTGCTTATTTTCTTGGCCCTTCCGTCCACTTTGAAAGATCATAACTCTTCGATACGACATCGGGTGAAGATGATTTTTATATGAAAATTGTAGGTCTCGACGAGATCTACAACTTTATATTTTTGAGTTTTTTCATTTGATGAAGTTCAGATGCCCAAAAACATTAATATTATATATTTATGTTTTTAGGCATCTGAACTTTCTCAAATGAAAAAACTCAAAACTACAAAGTTGTAGATCTCGTCGAGACTTATAATTTTCATGTAAAAATCAGCTTCATCCGATATCGTATCGAAGAGTTATGATCTTTCAAAGTGAACGGAAGGGCCAAGAAAATAAGTAAATTTCGTTTTAGGGCCAAATAACAAAGTTCGATAAAAATAAGGCCAAGAAACTAAGCCAAAATTTTTCAGGGCCGAGGAAATAATTTGCCCTTGCATAATACTACTATATATAGGTGAAGAATGATATAATATGGAGGACTTAAGGGTGATGCAAATTAAAGAGCTCTCTCTGAGAGAGAGAGAGAGAGAGAGAGAGAGAGAGAGAGAGAGAGAGAGAGGTGAGCACCCTCCACTACCCATTTTATCTATAGAAGGTGATGATAAATACCACATACACACCAGCTGACTGTGAAGAGCTAGCTTTTCAAGCAATTCCCAGGAATTTTGTAAGCTGAGTGCATATCCAGCTTTTCTTCACTTTCTTGGAAACTTATGCGAGCTTGGCTAAATCATGTTATTATAATTTCACTGGAGATCGAGCAATTAGGGATGCTCCTCATATAGCATTTACCTTTTTTATTCAGAGACATTGGCAAGTGGAATGAAGGGCGCTACCGCCCCAGCCCCTCCTTTTTTTTTTCTTTTTTTTTTTTCGCAAAAACGACCCAGCCCCTCCTTGTATACTATATATAATGTAGTCCCGTTCATGACCAGCTAGCTCCTTTATTTGCAATATATATCTATCAAAATCTATAGCAGCTAGCGTCTTACAAGAGATTGACACACATCTAGTCATATACTCATATTGTTGGGGGCCGAGATGCCATGCCACAGTAGCTCACACATGGATGAGTGGAGGCCGGTGATGGCAATGCTGATCTTCAACCTCATCTCTGCTGTGATGACAACGCTGGTGAAGAAGGCGCTGGAGCAAGGGCTCAACGCCCTGGTTCTCATCACTCTTCGCCAGTTGGTCGCCACTCTCTTCCTAGCGCCAATAGCCTACTTCAAAGAACGGTGCGTATACATGCTTAATTTGATATTCACTAACTGATGATATGTAAGCCAAGGTTTTTTTTACCGGTAAGAAAAAAATTTCGGTGGTCACCGATAAAAGCGAAATTTCGGAAATTTCGGTGGTCACTGTAGCATTTTTTTAAAAAATAATTAATTTTGTGCTAAAAAACAAAAAAATAATAGCATACTGGTATTTGTTTTTCGTTTCGGCACTCACCGATAAAAGCGAAATTTCGGATATTTCGGTGAAATTTCGCCGAAATTGTTTTCCCATTGTAAGCTAATAATGTTCTTATTAGCTGTTTCCCCCCTTTTATTTAATTTCCTGCAGGAGCACAAGGCCTAAATTCACGCTAGAGATCTTTGTGTACCACTTCTTCAGTGCAGCGCTTGGGTACAACTAACACATACATATATATACTAATAATAATAACATTAATTAGATGATTCTTCTTCTTCTGAATGTGTATGTCGTCCATGCAGTGCTGCCCTCTCGCAGTACACCTTCTTCTATGGGCTCAAGTTCACGACTGCGACATTCGCCATAACATTTGCAAACATGGCTCCTGTTCTCACCTTCCTCATCGCCATAGCTCTACGGTATGTAACATGCACATATTTGTTTGTCAGTGGCCTTATTGGACTCTGAATGTATTGAACAACGCCTGCCGGGCCGGCCGGCCAGCAGTACGTAAACTAACTAAAATGGATATCATCAGGGTGGAGTCGCTCAACGTGAAGAGCAAAGCAGGGTCTGCAAAGATCCTCGGGACGCTCATGTCGCTTGGAGGAGTGCTGCTGCTGAGCCTCTACAAGGGTGTGGCGGTGACACACCAACACCAGAGCAGCAGCACAGCTTCCATCTCTCAACAAGTAGAAGAAGCAGGCAACGACGACGACAAGAAGGCCTGGATGCTGGGGACCTTAGCGTTACTGGCAAACTGCATCTTCTTCTCGCTGTGGTTGCTGCTGCAGAGCAGGCTGACGAAGAAGTACCCGGCGCTCTACTCCAGCACCGCCTTCATGTTCTTCATCAGCACACTGCAGACAGGAGCGCTGACGGTGACGATCGAGAGGCAGGCGTCGGTGTGGATCATCACAAAGAAGCTGGAGATCGTCACAACAGTGTACTCGGTAAGATATATCATCTGATCGATCGATGAGCTTTATTTACACAGGTTAAAAATTAAACTTGCTGCTTAGGCATGATTTATTAAAGGCAACATGCAGTTATCCCTAGCTATGACACGATCCACCATGATTGGTTATTATATATTTGATAGTAACAGACTTTGGTCAAATTAAAGTGGCTTTCGGAAAGAAATCGCAAGAAATCTGATTGCCAGTTTGCCACAAAAACGGTAGCAGCATTTGTAGCACCGACCACAGTTTGTCCAAGTGGAGGAAATTCTGTCCTTAATTAATTAGCATCTCTTCCACTAACCTTATTTTTAACAGAGAACTCAGTACTGAAACCCTGTATCATGTTCTTTTTCTTGGTGCCTCTTTATTTATTTGTTCTGAAAGAAAAGAAAAATATTTCATCATGATGCATGACTAAACTACCAGGAGTATGCAGGGAAGTGAACCTAGTAATTAAGGATTATGTAAGTGGCATTGATACATATATAGGAGTATGAAATAATCAAACTCCGACTCTCCGAGAAATTAAAGATAAATATTTTTTATTTCGAAACACAACAAATATATATATATTTAAGACTTTGTTGCATATATACAACATTGGTATTATTAGGGAATCATGGCATCTGCAGCAGGCTTCCTGATAATGACCTGGTGCGTCCATAAGAGGGGTCCAGTTTTCACTGCAGCCTTCATCCCCATCATCCAGATCATGGTGGCCATCATCGATTTCTTCTTCCTCCATGAACAGCTATATCTTGGCAGGTACTGTGTACATGCTGTGTTTTTTTTTTTTTTTTTTTGCATGTACTGAACACTCCTGCATCTATTGACAAAGTTTGGACTTTTCCTTTTTCAAAACCAAAAACAAAACAAAAAAAACAGCGTTCTAGGATCCGTGCTGATGATATTTGGGCTTTATCTTCTGCTGTGGGGAAAGAAGAAGGATGCCGCGGCAGCGTGCAGTAGTACAGATAGCAAACATCAGGCAGATGATGAAGAGGCGCCCGCCGACATCATGAGCAACAAGTAGTGAAACCATAATAAGGATCACTATAAATACTACTGTCTGTACGTGTCTCAGAATCTGTATGTAGCTTAATTTTTTTTCTTCATTTTTCCTTCCTTTTTACCAGTTAGTGACTTGTACTCCGTACTTAAATAATTACTACAATGATGAATATGGAACACCGTACCGCCGTGCAAGTGTGCATTCTGGAGACCATACAAATTAAAATTCAATATTCCGTAAATACTTTAATTCTAGTTAGAACACAACATATTAATGTCTTGTTGTTTAGATATTTTACCAAATGGCATTAAGTTTATATAATATAATGAATATATATGTCGTTATGTAGTTTCATCAGTAACAGGAACTAATGATCAAATGATAAAAACCGTATTTTGTGGTTGCTAGTGGTGGACCATGCCCCCACGCGTCCAAATATCACCTTTTCTTATTGCTTGCATGCAGGGAATTGAATATATAAAATGCTTTAATTCAGTCAGCATTCGATCAGCAGTGTTTATATTCGCTTTATGTGTGCACATATATATGCGACTGCGAGCCGCTTTCTTTTCCTTTTCCAGTAAAATATATATATAGGAGAGCCAATTGACACACAGTGCTCTACAGTCTACAATACAGACATATTGCATCTGCTATTCTTCATGATGAGAAGAAAAGAAGGTGGACTTACTCCATCGGTACGAACAAGGATCTAATTCCACTGAGATAGCATCTTAGCTTTGACCAAATATATATGAAAAGATAGCAAATCTATAATACTAATAAATATCATTAGTCTTTTATTGAATATATTTTAATAGTATATATACTTGGTGTCATAAATATTAATATTTTCTCAATAAACTTGGTCAAATTTTACATAGTTTGGCTAAGAGAAATATTATACTTTCATGTTTTTTCGGATGAAGATACTGTATTATTTAGGTGAAGTTCATTTTTGACTATATATCCAACTATTGTCCGAGAATGATTTTTTACACATGAAAATCTAAAACCATACTTTAACAGCTAAACTATTATAATATCAGACAGATTTGGCCATTTAGAGATCATTTCGACATGTGGTCTTGCATTTCTTGAATATAAAAATGGTCTGTTTTTTTGCATATTTATATTTTTAAATTAGAAAAATATGGTATCAATATCATTTTTTACAAAATATAAACTACATTTTGGGCTCTATTTGGAGTTAGAGGGTGTTTTATTTGTTCCTATTTCTAGTGTTCTATTGCTCATAATTATGTTATTTTTTATTATTTAAATTATTATTTTTGCTCTATGTCATGCACGAGATTGACCAAAAGAATGAACATCAGACTACAGGTCCATGGACAAATAATACCTTTTTTGGAGAAAAACAATGTTGGTTTCATATTTTCTTGATTAGTAATGATAGTTTCGTGGTCAAAGATTTGTTTTTTGTCTGTCTTGGAGTTGTTTGCCAAAAAAAAATAAAAAATCCCACAATAGTTAGATGGCGTACCTCCATGTTGGGATTCGAAGATTGAGCATGCCTTGAATTTTGTCTCATTCACAATTGTTTGAAGAAAAATCTAGTGCCAATAGAAATTAAAGGAGAGGTGTAAGAAGATCACCTTGCTTAATTGCACCCCTTTTGCAATTATTGAATAGTCTTCCTAGCGACACTATAAGCCCTAGCTTAGCTTAAAATAGCAGCGGTTGAAGCATTCAACGATGGATGGAGCTGAGGCGCGGCGGAGGGGGAACGGAGGAGGAAGAGGAAGAAGAGGTCGTCGTCGTCTGTGCATGATCGAGAGAGATCTCGACCTCGTCTGCATGCACATGCATGGCAATATTAATTCCGGCCGGCAACGGCAAGCAATGGCATGCATGCACGCACCACCGTACCTAGGCCTAGGCGGCGGATGGATGGATTGGACTTGGACGCATCCCAGCCCATGCATCCATGGAAATGGAAGCATAGGTGGCGAGGCTCACTCCCCGCCTCTCACTTGGCTCCTTCCGAGATCCATCGATCGGCCACATATATCGATCTTAATGCTCTAGTAATAGTAATTGGTTCGTTCGTGTTCGTACGTCGACGATATTACCATGCATTCCGTGTAGTGCAGTGCCTCGATCTCTCTCTCCATTATTTCTACTTTTCTAGCAAGCAGGGCATTATATTTCCTCATCCCCGGTAGCTAGGCAGGCAGGTGCAGTTATTATTGTTAGCAGATCGATCGATCGTCCAGCAGCATCCAACCAAACAAGCTAAGCAAGTAGGTCGAAAATGGCGGTCGTCGATTGCCATAGCAGCAGCAGCAGCAGCCGCCTGCGTGCGCTGGTCCTCGGCCTCTGCTGCCTTGTGCAGCTGGCTGGTGTTGCTGCGCAGGCGCAGGCGGTGGAGTTTGAGTTGGTGCCTGACGCCGCCGCCGCTGGTGCCATTGATCCGACGACGATGAGCATGGGCGCCGCCATGGGTGAGTGCGCGCCGCCGGTGAGCGTGGAGGAGGCTTGCCGCGGCGCGTCGGAGACGCACGCCGGCGTGGAGTACGAGCACTGCGTGGCGTCAGTGGGCGGCGACCCGCGCAGCAAGGAGGCCGGCAACAAGAACATGCACGGGCTGGCGATGGTGGCCACCAAGATGGCCATCGACCACGCCGCCAGCACCGAGTCCAAGATCGACGGCCTGGCGGATCTGCTGGAGGAAGAGCAGGCCCCCCGCCGCGCCCGCTTCGACCACTGCCTCGAGCTCTACGGCGGCGCCGCCGACCTCCTCCGCGACGCGCTCGACAACCTCAAGGCCAAGATCTACGGCAAGGCCATGGAGCAGCTCACCGCCGCCATGGGCGCCTCGGAGACCTGCGAGGACGCCTGGAAGGACGAGGAGGAGCAGCACCGCGTCCCCGTCGCCGCGCACGACAGGGAGTACGGACGGATGGCCCACATCGCCTTCGGATTCACACACGCCGCCGCCGCCGCCGCGTGATCCGTCGTCGTCCATGCATGGTCGCTGCTCCCCGATCTCTTCGATTCATTCTTGCATCCACCATCCATCGTCCATCATGCGACTCGCCGAATCGATCGATCATATCCCCTCCTAATTGCTTGCATCTATCCATGCGTGCGTCCAGTGATATACCATCATATCTCTGCCAGCATTGATATTTCCATGATCGATGCAGGTCTTTCCGTATATCGAGCGAGCAAATCAATTAATTACACATTATTTAGTAGTCGTCGTCGATTATATTAATTTTATTTTATTTTTGTATGATCTTCTATATATTTCCCTAGCTTATGTATGTGCCGCTGTTGTTGAATACGTTTATGTGTTGTAGGGTTTCTTCATCAGATGAAGAGAACCACAAGGAATAAAAACCTCATCTTTTGTTATTAATCATCAGTTGTTTATCGATCAGTTCTTTTGTTTCTATATTGTTATGCATATTATTTGTGTAATTTTCTAGAGCAAATAGCCTCTATTTCTTTTTCAGTTCCAACTGAAATATCTTGTCCTATTATCTTAATTTGACATTTTTCTTTTGGCTATCAGAGTAGCAGCAAAGAGATTTTCACTGAAAGAATAATTTAATGTAGAGGTAAAAACCACCAATGTTGTCAAATTGGCGATGGTTTTTTATTTTCAAAATAAAGCAAAAGTTTGATGCAAATGCGATCCAACCGAGGGAGGATTCGCAAGTTGCAACGGACCATGAGCAGCAAACAATCCAATTAATCCAACAGGTTGCTAGCTGCTTACACGCTTGAGCCATCTGCGCCTGGGCTGGGGGACAAAGCACCAGGCACATGACCCTACTGCTTTCTTCGGTCGGGTGCTCTTTTTTCCCGATGAATTTGCCGACTCTCCATTCGTGCAAATGCAACCATTACTCTTCTTTGGCAGAATAACTTGCTTAAAAACGGAGGCAAGATAATCATACTTGTCCAAATGAACAAGGCAAATGCAAATAAGGAAGGATCCCGTTTTCACCAGGCCAGGCCGGCTCACTTGTTACACGTCACAAATTTGAACCGATCCACCGATGTTATATATGGGAGTCCAACAAGTAGCATGCAATGCAAATGCGATGTACCATCACAAGATGCCACCAGTACCACCTTGCTATGGCTCCTCTGTCTTATTCGTTCCATTCTTCTTCTCCTCCTTGATAGCAATCCTCCTCCTTCAACAACAGAACAATCCCTCAGCTTCAGCTTCAGCTTCAGCTTCAGCCATGGCCACCACCACCACCACCACATTGTCTGACGTGGTAACCGACACCTGCGAGAGATGCAGCCAAAGCGACCCCCAGGTGAACTACACCCTCTGCGTGTCGTCTCTGTTGTCAGACCCGGAGAGCCGGCAGGCGGACCTCCACGAGCTGGCCATGATCTCGGCCAAGCTGGTGAGGTCAGTCGCGGTGGGCATGGAGGCCAGCATGGCGGAGCTCAGCAGGAAGGAGCGGCCATGGTCTCCCCAGAGGTCCTGCCTGGAGGCGTGCATGGTGGTGTACCGCAACTCCCTCTACGACCTGGACAGCTCCATGGCAGCCATCCAGGAGAGGAGGTACGCGGACGCCAAGACGTCCATGAGCGCCACGGTGGATGCGCCCGTCACCTGTGAGGATGAGTTCAAGGAGCAGGGGCTGGAGCCACCCATGAGAGCGGAGACCAAACACCTGTTTCAACAGGCGGTCATCTCCCTCGCCATCATCTCCCTGCTATAGTGCTTGCTATGATGTTGTATGGTTATCTACTGCTGATAATTATCACCATGATATTATTGTGCTTGCAAGAAGAAACCAGTATGTAACTAAGACTAGGAGTGCCGCAACGTTTCTATCTATATATATATATATATATGTGGGCTAGTTACCTATATAGCATGGACCAAGCCCCCAACGATCCAACTTTACAACAACATCCACAAACAACCATTCTATATTGCTTTGCAATCTAGAGCTATCCTTCGGTTAACTTCAACCGTGGAACAACATTCATTGCTTGCAACTCCTAGCAAAACAAAATAACAAACACACACATGAGGACAACTGTTCTTTTAATGGCCTATTATAAAACACTGCACCAGAACTCCAGCAAAGCAATGCCAATACCTGGAACAAAAGCTTGCAAGCATATGGCAGCCTCATCTTGGCCATATTTTCCCCGTTCTTGCACATTGAACAGTGCAAAGTCTTCAGTTTGTGATTGTAGTACCCCAACAAGCCACATTTTCTGCAAACCTGCCCCCAGCATTCAGATCCATAAACAATGTGAGACCACAGCCAATGCTCACAAACGACATACAAGTGCTTTCACTGCTTTGCGATGGCAAAAATCTACCATATCATGAACAATGTAAACAGGGTTAATTTAGCTCTTATGAAATGCTCGACCATTGATGGATTAGAAACCTAACACATCAAATTCATTTTCCTGAAGAAGAGAGCCTTAAATGCTTAGCCACCTGATATTGTGTTAGGTTTCATAATCACACTGATGCAAGAAAATTTCATGAGCAATTGTGCTCCTTGAACAATTCCAGCTTGTGCAAAAAGGAAACAAACCACTTCCTTCGCAGAAAAAAGGAAACAAACTACTTCGAAAATCACCTGGACTTGATATGGATCACTGGATAGCAATAGACGTTCAAAGATGAGCATGCTAGCACCATATGCAATCAAACAATCACGCTCCATTTCACCAAGACGGAGACCTATCAGAAAGAAAATATTAAACAAGGGCAACAAGATAATCAACAAGGGTACTGGGGCAGTCATATAATTGCAGAATATTAGTGTGTTGCAAAACCTCCATCACGACTTCGCCCTTCAGTAGGTTGCCTGGTCAATAACACTCGTGGTCCACTAGCTCGAGCATGCATCTTATCAAGAACCTGGAGAATTCACATGTCAACAAAATTGTTTATGGATTCGACACCACCAAGTTTTCTTGTAATGTGTTTATATAAACCTAATAAATTGCAATGTTATGGGAGTACTTTTCAGTGGGAACATCCATGGCACTATCTTTCACCCCTGTTACTCATGGGCATATAGATAACCAAAGTTTTAAAGGTTAGACTAGACAAGTCTCAGAACAAAAGCACAGCATGACAAATGGTAGGTTTAGAAAACAAGGTCTCAATTAAAGCCCAAAAGAAACTATCCCTACCATGTGCTTCAGTTTCTGATAGTAGATTGGCCCCATGAATATGTATGCCTCCAGAGGATGACCTAGAATGCCTGGAATGGGGAGGGGGTCCAAAATCAGCTCTGAAGACCCATACATAAAGAAAGCCATCTAACGTTTAAGAAATATGATGTTGTTCCACAGAAATTTGCATAATTAAACTAATGTAAGACAGCTATGAAGCTTTAGATCCCACCATTTACCTAGATTTCCTAAGCTGATATAATATAGCTATAAATTTGTGTGTGCTTACAAACTATTCTGATCCAAAATACATGCAGTTTAGAATTTGGCATGTCAAACTCTTTCACTTCGAGAATTAATACATATAAACAAAAACATAGGTTCACAGTTAAAAATAGATGTTATAGATTCACCATGGAAAGCATTTTCAAAACACCTAATTACCTGGATTTGCAATGTCACATTTTTTTGTTGAAATTGTCAATCAAAGTTCCACCTTATTGACCAGGCTAATCTCCTATATGACATTTACTTTTAATTGGAGGCAGTAACAATTAGCCCTTGTAATTTTCCATTAACCTAAGCATACATTGGTTTGTAAGCATACATTGGTTTGTATCTAACCTATATTTGCCCACTGCAAAATAACAAGATTTACAGATTTGGTTGACTAGCAAATAACATGAAGTTTTAAAGATTGTCAGCATTAGAATTTACCCGAGTACAAGAAATCTTTTCCGTTATAGCTGAAGCCATGCTTGATTAGAGTATCGCTGGTATAAAAGAAAAAACAGTGTTAAAAAGATCAATTAGACAAACTTGAGGTGTTAGTATGACAGAAGTATACCTTATGTCTTCAACCTTATCAGCATTACCACTTGGTTCACCAAATGCACTGCCATAATGAAATCGACCACAAGACACACCAGCCTTTCCACCGATAAGTTCAATCATTTTACCTATAGTCATACGACTGATGAGGCAAAAGAGAGAAAAAAAGTCAAATGGGATGGAATCAAAAAATTGTACACTTAAACAAAAGATAACAATCTAGCCAAATTTCTGGCCACAAATTCATTGAATTTGACCCTTTTTTAGGTCCAGAGCTTCAAATTCTGCAGAACATATATTATAGGATGGAATGAACTATATAATAAAATGCATGCAAAATGTAAGATAAAATATGGTGAGTCTTTGGTAATCAATTTTTTCAAAAACGTGAGCTAGATTGCCTTACCCTTAACATTCGAGATTTCTTTGCTGCCTGTGTCTACAGGCTCACACTCATGGAGCCTTAGTTATTTTACCCATTTCATAAAATATAAAGTATTGAGTTGCATGCACCGACCACTTCAACCCAAAAGCTTAAGATGATGGGGAAAGATGGGCAATTCACTTAAATTTCAACATAAAGGTCAACAAAACAGACCATTTTTAGATTACTACCTTTTTAGACAAGTAAAGGTTCAGAGCATATGTCAAACTTAAATGACTTTAAGATGCAAGGAATCCACTAAACATATCAAGTCAATTATCCAACTATTTGTAGAATAATCCGAAGTGATAAAAACAAAGAAAATTACAGGTTCAATTCTAAATTGGATATTCTCAAGCAAATAATCGAACACAGAAACCAAGTTTTATATTAAATTAGAGCAGAGCAGAATAAGACATGAACAAACATTCCATAAGTAAAACGGTTACACAAAATACTAACACTGTATCCAAAGGCAAATTAATGTTCATGAGAGCAGCAACTTTCTCATAGCCAAATTACGAGATATCAGGTTAGGAAAATTAACGAAGAGATAAAACATGTAGAGAGAATGTAACAAAACTGATGTCAAACCTAGGGAATCCATGTGGATTCATAATTAAATCAGGACATATTCCTCTCTCAGAGAAGGGGAAGTCTTCCTGCTGAACAATGGTGCCACAAACACCTTTCTGCCCATGTCTGCTACTAAATTTATCACCAACCTGGCTCGCAAATAGGAAGGACAAATTTAAATCCATCTTTATACATTTGAAACCAAGTGAATGCAGCAAATAAGCCATACCTCTGGCCTCCTTGTATGGCGGATAATGCATTTAATAGACAGCTTGTCATTTGTATCTGAACAAAGCATTACACGATCTACAACAGTAGTCTCACCATCAACACCTTTGTAAGTGGCTGGTGTGTTCTTGTACTCCCTAGGTAGATTTTAGTAAGACAACAAAACACATATGACACTCATTCAACATAATCAGAACTTCTGAGCAATAAAATAGAAGACAGAAGTATGGAACAAAATAAGAAAGAAAATATAAAAGGGTGGATGCTCACCTGCCTGTTAATGGTGCACCTCTTTTATTGACAACCATGGGAGTTTGCTTGTTCACATAGATATCATGATTACGAATTATTTGGCCAGGTGCAGCAATACCATCTTCATCCAGTGCCTGTGAATAAGATAAGTAACCAAAAAAATAAACATAACAAGAACATGGAAGAAAACTGTTGCGATGCTCTCTTAATTCCTTGGCCACTTTCATCATTTTCTACATGATAATTCCTAAAAGTTTGAACCAAGGTGTCAGCCAATTTAAATTACCCTCATGGTTATAACAAAACAAGAGTATTCTCAGACAAAAGTACATATAAAGTCATAGGAGAACAGATGAGGACAATTTTAGATAGCCTCCAGAACTGAAGTCAAGGAAATAATGCACAGATTATATGAACCTGAGCACATCACTACACTGAATAGTTTCCCTTTAAACAAATTCAACTTGCTTAAAGTATTCCTCCAGAAGACAGACAATAGATTTGGTTTTGTTCTGTGAAACTTGTTTCATTCTATGATCTCCCTATAGGCAATTACTGAGACCTTCACAGCCTACAAAAGTTTCTTCTGAACACCCCCACCAACCCCCCCCCCCCCCCCCCCAAAAAAAAAAAAAAAAATCATAGTGGGGTTCAGTTTATCACTCAACTAAAACAAAACAATCCTACTGAGAAAAACAATTAAGGATTTTGTAAAATTGCACAATACTGATTATGATCTGTTACAGTGTGTGTATTAGGCCCATGTATGTACTGCTATATAGCTACCCTTCTAGGGTTAGCCCATTAATCTAATCACCCATTGTAGCATGGTATCAAGCTAGATTTACCCTTCTCTTTCTCTCCTCCCCTCCCTCCCACCCAGCCGCCGCCGCCGCCCTTCTCCGGCCACCATGGCAGGCGGCCGGCCCCCTCCTCCCCCTTCCTCCTACTTCTCCACCTTCCCTCCCCTCCCCTACTCCTCCTGGGCGCAGCACGTGGCCGGCAGCCGCCTGCCGCGGTCCTCATGGCCGCCGACGGCGGGGCTGACGCGCCCAGCGCGCCCCTGCCCGGCGGGCCCGCGCCGCCGTCCACCCGGGTCCGACCCGCCGCTGGCCGGCCCGGCCCTGGCCACGCCACCGCCACCCGGGGCTGCCCTGGCGCGACCGGGGCTGCGGGCTGCCGCCGCCGGGGCCGCCCTGGCCGCACCCAGGGCTGAGGGCCTGCCGCTGCAGCCGCCGCCGCCCGCGCAGCCCCAGACCCTGGCTGCGACCGGTACTCTGGCCGGCGGCTGGGGCCCAGGGCGCGCCGTTCCTTGACCCCCACCACGCCGCCGCTCTCCTCTCCGCTCGGGCTGCCGCCGCCGAAGGCGCGGCACGCGTGAGCGCGGCTGCCCTCGCCTTGGAGCGGGAGCGCGAGGCGGCCGCTGCCTTGGTGCGTCAGCTCCTCGGCTACTCGGCGTCCTACGACACCTCCGCCACCTCCTCCGGCCCGCGCGCCGTCCGCGTGTCGCCTCTCCAGATCCCCGATCCGGCGGATCCGCTCGTGGCGTAGCTCCACTACCAAGCCGGCGGTGTCCAGAACATCCGCAACCTGGTCACGGTCGTCCTCGACCCGGAGTCGTCCTCCTACGCCCGCTGGCGGGACATGGTTCTCCTCACCCTACGCCGCTACGCCCTCGACGACCACGTCCTCATCGACACCCCTGCTTGCGGCTCAGACCCCCGGGTGGCTGCGCCTCGACAGCATCGTCCTGTCCTGGATCCTCGGGACCATCACCACAGACCTCCACGACCTCGTCCGCAACACGCCCGACGCCCGTCGTGCCTGGCTGGCGCTTGAGGGCCAGTTCCTGGGCAATGCCGAGGCCGGGGCTCTGCGTCTCGACGCCAGCTTCCGCACCTTCGTTCAGGGCGACCTCTCCGTCGGCGAGTACTGCCGCCGGATGAAGAGCATGGCTGACTCCCTTGGTGACCTTGACTCGCCCGTGGAGGACCGGATCTTGGTCCTCAACGTCCTCCGCGGCCTCAGCGACCGCTACGGCCACCTCCGGACCTGGATTACCCGGCAGCGGCCCTTCCCCTCCTTCCTGCAGGTCCGTGACGACCTCGTCATGGAGGAGCTCACTCAGGGCGTCCAACCTGCTTCCCTCTCCGCGCCGGGCTCCTCGTCCTCCTCGACTGCCCTTGCCGCCACTCCACCGCCGCGTACGCCCACACCGGCACCGTCGTCTCTTCTTGGTCCTCCTCCCTCCGGGCCGAGCGGGGGTGGGGGGGCCGTGGCGGTCGTCGTCGACGCGGAGGGGGGCGTGGTGCTGGTTCTGGTCGTGGGGCTACGCCCGCGCCACCATGAGGGGGTGCACCCTGGCCATCCTTCAGCAACCCATGGTCAGGGCGCATCTCCATGTGGCCCTTCCAGGGTGCCGGCGGTGATCTTCGCACTCCGGCGGCCATGCTTGCCGGTGCCATACCGGCCGCTCCATGGGCTCCACCACCTGGGGTTGCTACGCCTCCCACGTCGCCGTGGGTTCTGCCTTCCCAGTCGTCGCCAGGGCCTGCCGGTTGGGATGCGACTGCTCTGGCCCGCTCCTGTAGCACCATGGGCCTGACACCGCCCACCGGCCTCGACTGGGTCGCCGACTCGGGTGCCACCTACCACACCACTTCTGACCCCGGTATACTCACGGCTGTACACCCTCCTTCGTCTCTTCCTTCATCCATCATGGTCGCAAATGGCTCTTGTATTCCTGTCACATCCGTGGGTTCCGCTACTACTCCTGGCTCTTTTCGTCTTCCTGACGTCCTTGTTGCTCCCTCTATGGTTCACAACATTCTCTCCATTCGTCGTTTTACAGCTGACAATTCTTGTTCTGTTGAGTTTGACTCCTCTGGTCTTACTGTGAAGGATTTGGCTTCCCGGCGTCCACTCCTCCGATTTGACAGCACGGGGCCCCTTTACACGCTTCGGCTTCCTCCGTCTGCTCCCACCACTTCGGCTTCGGCTTCCACTTCGTCCGCTGCCTTCGCCGCCTCTGCTTCCTCTTCTACCTGGCACCGCCGTCTCGGACATCCTGGCCATGATGCTTTGATGCAGCTTAGTCGTAGTTCCGACATACCTTGTACTCGGGCTCACGATGAGCATTTGTGTCATGCGTGCCAAGTGGGCCGACATGTTCGTCTTCCTTTTCCCACCTCTTCTTCACATGCGACCCACATTTTTGGTCTTGTTCACTGCGACCTGTGGACATCTCCTGTGATGAGCATTTCTGGATATAAATACTATCTTGTCGTGGTTGATGATTTTTCTCATTATTCTTGGACTTTTCCCTTGCGTGCTAAGTCTGAGGCATTTCCCACGCTCCGTCACTTCTTCGCCTGGGTGTCTACACAGTTTAGCCTCACCATCAAGGCCGTCCAGTGTGACAACGGGCGTGAGTTCGACAACTCCACCTCTCGGGATTTCTTCCTCTCTCACGGTGTCCATTCGCGCATGTCTTACCCCTATACCTCCTCCCAGAACGGCAAGGCAGAGCGCATGATTCGCACCACGAATGACACCATGCGCACCCTTCTCCAGGCTTCCCTTCCTGCCCGCTTCTGGGCCGAGAGCCTTCACACTTCCACCTATCTCCTTAACCGCCTACCTTCCATTGCCTGCCCAGTTCCTACACCACACCACGCCCTCTTCGATACCCCTCCTCGCTACGATCACCTCCGTGTCTTCGGGTGTGCGTGCTACCCCAACATCACTGCCACTGCTCCTCACAAGCTGGCACCCCGGTCGACCCTGTGTGTCTTCCTTGGGTACTCCCCAGATCACAAGGGGTACCGCTGCTATGACCTCACCACTCGCCGGGTCCTCATCTCTCGCCACGTGGTGTTTGACGAGTCTGTTTTCTCTTTCTCCACCACCTCTACACCTCCTTCCATCTCCGATCTTGACCTCTCCTTCCTTTCTCCCACTGACGCGGTGGTTCAGCCACCATTTCCGTTTGGTCCTGCAGGTCCTGCTCCGCCACTCACGTCGCCGGCACCCTACACCGGCCCGGCGCCCTCCGGTGCGTCGCCTGACCCTGCGTCCTCCGCGGGTCCAGCCACGACTGACCCTGGGCCGGAGGCGCCGACCTCGGCGACTCCAGCGCGGTTCGCCCACCCGGTGCGTGTCTACCAGCACCGAGTGCGACCGGCCCCGCTGGACACGGTGCCTGTGCCACCACCGTCCTCGCCGCCACGATCACCTACGGTGGCACCTTCTCCGTCGACGCCCACACCGCCATCTCCACCACTACCAGCTGCCCATGTCGAGCCGCCGGTGTACCACCCGCCGCTTCTTCACCGACACGCGCGTCATGTTCACCCCATGGTGACGCGGCACGCGGCTGGTGTCCTACGGCCCCGGGCTCTTGCAGCGACGCCCGGGGAACCGCAGGTCTCTCCTGTACCCTCTTCTGTCCGCGACGCCTTGGCGGATCCTCACTGGTGTCGTGCGATGGAAGAGGAGTATGCGGCCCTTTTGGCCAACCAGACGTGGGACCTGGTGCCGCGCCCACCTGGTGCCAATGTCGTCACTGGCAAGTGGATCTGGACGCACAAGCGCCGAGCCGATGGCTCCCTGGAGCGGTACAAGGCTCGTTGGGTTCTCCGGGGCTTCATTCAGTGGCCCGGTGTTGACTATGATGAGACCTTCAGTCCAGTGGTGAAGCCAGCTACCGTCCGCACAGTTCTCTCCCTGGCTCTCGAGCGCTCCTGGCCTGTGCATCAGCTGGATGTCAAGAATGCCTTCCTCCATGGCACTCTGACCGAGACCGTCTACTGCAGCCAGCCGGCAGGTTTCGTGGATTCCTCTCGCCCTGACTTGGTCTGCCGGCTCAACAAGTCTCTCTACGGGCTCAAGCAGGCACCTCGGGCTTGGTACTCTCGGTTTGCTACCTTCCTGCTGACTCTTGGGTTCACGGAGGCCAAGTCTGACACTTCGCTATTCATATACCACCATGGGGGTGAGACTGCTTACCTGCTCCTCTATGTGGATGACATCGTTCTCACCGCCTCCAGCCAGTCTCTGCTCCAGCGCATCATTGCCTCTCTCCAGGCGAAGTTTGCCATGAAGGATCTGGGTGTGCTCCATCACTTCCTCGGCGTCACTGTTGAGCCCCGACCTTCAGGCTTGTTCCTCCACCAGCGGCAGTTCACTCGTGACATTCTGGAGCGAGCAGGGATGACTTACTGCAAGCCCTGTTCCACCCCAATCGACACTCAGGGCAAGCTGTCAGAGGCCGCGGGTCCGTTGCTTGGGCCCGCGGACTCTACCGCCTACCGGAGCCTTGCTGGCGCGCTCCATTACCTCACCTTCACCCGGCCTGACATCTACGCCGTGCAGCAGCTGTGCCTCTACATGCATGCTCCACGGGAGCCCCACCTTGCTACTCTAAAGCGGCTTCTCCGGTACCTGCGTGGCACCCTCGCCTATGGGCTGCTTCTCGGCCGGTCCTCCTCTGCTGAGCTGGTTGTCTACACCGACACTGACTGGGCGGGCTGCCCGGACACCCACCGGTCCACCTTCAGCTACGCTGTCTTCTTGGGCGGCAACCTTGTCTCTTGGTCGTCCAAGCGCCAGCCGGTGGTCTCACGCTCCAGTGCCGAGGCGGAGTACCGCGCCGTGGCCAACGGTGTGGCCGAGGTTGCTTGGCTCCGCCAGCTCCTGGCTGAGCTTCACCGCCCCCTCGCCAGGAGCACGCTCGTCTACTGCGACAACGTCAGCGCGGTCTACCTCTCCACCAACCCTGTGTAGCACCAGAGGACCAAGCATGTGGAGATTGACCTTCACTTCGTCCGCGACCGTGTGGCCATCGGCGACGTCCGAGTCCTTCATGTCCCGACCACCTCCCAGTTTGCGGACATCTTCACCAAGGGCCTCCCTTCCTCGACCTTCTCCGAGTTTCGCTCCAACCTCAACATCACCAGTGGCTAGTTGTGGCTGTAGGGGGGATCCTGTGTATTGTGCTTGTTTTCTTTCTTGTCCAGTCTTGTACTCCGCTGCGCCGGTGGTCCAGACTGCGCGGGGGGGGGGGGGGTGTTAGAGTGTGTGTATTAGGCCCATGAGGCTAAGCCCATGAGGCCCATGTATGTACTGCTATATAGCTACCCTTCTAGGGTTAGCCCATTAATCTAATCACCCATTGTAGCATGATCAATTGTAATCTTACCCGCATAGACCTTATCAAAATACCATCTTTATCTCTCTGTGGCTTAATAATCCTATCAGACACACCATCACCGTGGTTCTCCTTAATAACTGTGTACCTACAAGATGAGAACAAAAATAGTCACTATAGAACGGCGGTGGCACTCAGGACATGCTCCATGCACTACCTGAAATTAAATGAAAGAGAGCCACCGGAAGTACAGAATTACTTTTTCATTGCTATACAACGACCGAAACCTCGATCCAGGGATGATTTGTTCATTACAATGGCATCTTCAATATCATATCCACTATAACCCATGACAGCAACAGTGGCATTCTGCCCAGCACCAAGCTTATCATATCCCACCTGAAAAGGAATTCTAGTAAAATACTGTCACATATTAAGTCTAAGTGAGCTGCAGATCAGAGACGAACCAACTCAATTGTTTTTGTTGTCAGCAGTGGACGTTGTGCGTACACAAGTAAGTAGAGCAGTGAATCTGCTCTGAACAACTGCGGCACATTATAAAAATACATTAATTTCACCACAAAGGGAAGAAACTAAAACAAGATAGGACCAGAATCTCACAAATCCAAACACAACACAAAAGAAAATTGATTATATCTTATTGTATGAAAAGATGCTTTTGAAAGGTATAAATGCATCAAGCAGTTTCAACTAGACCAACCCATGTAACAATCATCTGAGCGCACAAGAGTGAAAGTATATAAAAAAAAGGAACACGAAACCAACTGTTGTATGGTGACTCGAATTACTTGGACTAGGACTAACCCAAGGGGTGCTATTAAGATTTCTAGTCCTACTTGGACATGAGCGATTAACTGATTAAGAGTTAAATTCTACTGGGTAAGACTCCTACCTGCATGAGACAAGGCCTTGGAGAGGACTATATAAGCAAGGGTTGTAAAAGAGAAATAAAGTGGTTCTTTACCTGATTATATGCAATATTTCCCATAGCTTGTTTACCCATTGCGCACTGCAAAACAGAAATATCAATATAAAGTAGGCAGTAACCCAAGAATTGATGGGATATATCATCAAATCTGCATCCTTGCCTGATAAGTGTTACGTGGAGATTGGTTATGGTGCGGATAAGGAATAAGTCCAGATACTACTCCTAGGATAGACAATGGCTCTATTTCAATGTGTGTGATCTTGCTTCTTTCAACATCGTCTTGATCCACATGCTCATACAACGCAATCTGTTAAAATCAAATTAAAACACATTCCCACAGTATAAATAAAGCAAAAAGAGCATGATATACCAATGCATTGTTCTCTTCGTTGACATCAAGATATTCAATCAATCCATCATCCAGAAAATGATCGAAAGTACGGACACCGTCCTATATTATTTTTTTTTTGTAAGACAAATAATAAACAAATGAAATGTATTAAGAAATTATAAAGTGCATATTGCTAACCCTCAGTTCTGTCATATGATCTTCTTTGACCCTTGATATCCCCTTATCAGCAATTATAAGTGGGCGACATACACGACCACCATCAGATGCAATGTGAATGCAATGCTAGAAAAGATTGTTACAAGGTTAGTACATTCAGCATATCTTGTAAAACAAAGAAGAATAGGAAAAATAAAAACAGATGCTGATCACAAACAAGCCAGTAAACAAAACCATACTTTTCTAGACCTGGACCAAACTACACTCAATGTGTATCTTTTGCATAGTAATGAGAAAATAAGAATATGGCCACTGCAAGGTTGTGTATCTTTTGCCCACAGAACATAATGGTTGGCCGGACTGGAAACCTGGCTCCGATACCATGTTAGAAGAATATGGCCAACCGCAAGAAGGGTCCGAACAGTGTTCATGTGAGCAACAGGATCAAAGGTCTCCTCATAGTCAACACCGTACTCCTGCTGAAAACCACGTGCCACAAGGCAAGCCTTGTAGCACCCTCCTCGCCACCTGAGATATCCTTTTCTCCGCCTTCACCACCTCCTCCTTCCTCTCCACCACCGATCTATCCTTCACGTGAGATCACTCACTACTACACTCGTCGTCCGCGACCGGCGCCTCCACTTGACTCTTCTTCGTCCGTTCTTGGGCCTCCTCCTGAGTCTTCGCCTCGCTATGCTCTTCGTGACCGCAATACTCTTCGTCGTCCCGAGCGTCTTGGATTCACCGCTGCCGTCTTGGCTGAGCCTACGACCTATCATGAGGCTTCTGCTCACCAGGAGTGCCAGCACGCTATGGCTGAGGAGATTGCTGCCTTGGAGCGTACTGGCACATGGGATCTTGTCCCTTTGCCACCTCATGTCACCCCTATCACTTGCAAGTGGGTGTACAAGGTCAAGACTCGCTCAGATGGCTCTCTTGAGCGCTACAAGGCTCGCCTTGTGGCACGTGGTTTTCAGCAGGAGTACGGTGTTGACTATGAGGAGACCTTTGCTCCTGTTGCTCACATGACCACTGTTCGGACCCTTCTTGCGGTTGGCCATATTCTTCTAACACAAACTTCACTATTTTGTTTCAACATAGGTAAAGGAGGGTTGTGATATGCATCCTATGGTGCTCTGCTGGTGCAAAAGGACTCCAGGAGCTGCTGGCTGGGTCGCTTGTCATGGATTGATTCCTATTTCTGTTGGTGCTCTGTCGATTAGCCAGTACTAGACTAGTTTCTTTGGTCTTGTGTCTCACATTCACATGTTATGTGGAAGGCTAGTTGCTCTGGTCTAGCGTTTCCCTTGGGGAGGAAGGGGGGTTCTCCCTCCTTTGTGCTGTTCCTCTTTTTCTCTCTTAATGAAATGATGCACAATTCTCTTGTATGTTCGGGGGAAAAAAAGAGCATCAATTTTCAGATCTAGATTTAACAAGCCTTCCATATGCTTTCACTGTCACTGTCATGAATCCAAATGGGGCCATGGGGGTAACCACCAAAACACAAGCTGACTTGCTCCAACTCACAGTAAGTGGCACTATAACAGTATAACAATAAAGCTTCTTGCAACTGCGTACCTCAAGGGACTAAACTATTCTTTGGCATCAATATTATCATCAAATATTAAAATTAAGCTTTCAATAGCAGTTTATTCCATGGTGCTATAAGTTAGCAGTAATAAGCTTTAGCTTAGAAAATTATTAAATCAATTACCACTGGAAAGATTAGCGTAGAATTGTCAATAAACATTTATATTTATTTATTATTAGCTATAAGAGGCACAATCACTGAATCGTGCTAAAAATCATTATAAGTAGTAGTAATCAAGAGAAGAAATTATACCTGCTTTTCATTTACAAAAATGCTTACAAACTCTCCGATTTGTCTTGATCGACGCAACGTTCTCATAGTATAAGCAAATTTCTGAAAGCAGCATGGGCAGCTTGATGAAAATCATGAAAAGACAGATACGTTTAAAACCAATGTAAGTTCTATAATGAATAAGACCTGAGGCTGCCTGTGTTTTCCCAGTATTAGTCCATTGAACATCACCAAAAATGAACCTGGTGCATGTATTTCTTCTCCAGACAGAAGCGATAAATCCTCCACACCTAGACTTTTACACTACAGTAAAAATGAATACAAAATAACAGATAAATATTTCACATAAATTAACAGGCACAAAATTTTCATCAAAAGGTAAAATTACTAAACCAGGAAAAGAAATAAACCAGATTCATCAGTGGGCCTTCCTCCTGATCTGTTGTGACGTGAGTCAATAGAGCTAAATTTTTTGTCAACCCGCAAGCTTCTCCTTCAGGAGTATCGCATGGGCAAAGCATACCCCACTGTTACCAATAAAACTGACAATGTTTTAATAAAAATGACAAATTGCTAAGCAGTATATCAGCAATTTTAAGCTCTTAGTCTCCAAACAAATGTTTGTATATATGATGTAGAAACATTTCTACCTCACCTGACTAGGTTGCAAAGCACGTGGCCCACTTGTTTTCCGGGTCTTCTCAAACTGTGGTGTTATCCGTGTCATGTAGCCTAATGATGCCATGTACGATAGCCTAGAAAGAACCTGCATAAAAGCAGAAGGAATGAAAAACTCCAAGAAAAGATGATAGTATAAGAGGGGATCAAAAATTAGGTATCATAATTCGTACCTGTGATACACCTTTCCTATGCATCCTAAACCGTTTAATATCCCAATTGCCTGTGGAAATAGCCCTCTCCAAACCATAGGTTATGCCTTCGTGCTTTATCAACTGCAAAAGGGGGACAAATTTAAATAGCTAAGGTTCCATGTCTAAGCATCCCCAAGTGATTAATGTTTATAACTGAAGAGGTTATATCATATGAGATATGTTGGTGCTTGGGAGGTACAAGATATCATCTCTCCAAATATACAAATCCTTGATCTTATAATGGACAATTTATATGATTTTTTCCCAAACATGCAGGGGAGCTGGTATCATTATATATTAATATTAAGAAGAATGAGGAGTCTAGGCGACTCAAAACAACCCCTTAGAAAGGCATGACCAGTTCAGCAGGAAAAAAACAGTCATGGCCATAAGCTACGGAGCAATTTGGCTCTCGCCATACACTATAACTTTGGCCTCGTCTCTGATATCCTGGATGATGGAACTAAAGTAGAGCTGAGATCCCTAAATTTATAGGAATATGAACTTTGTAGATGTGGGTGTCAATTTATAGGAACATGAATTTTGTAAATGTGTATCTAAAAATTTAGGCACCCTCAGTAACTTCCCTACCAGGTTCTCATATGCTACAAACTGAATGAAGAATGCATTTCAAAAACCGTCAAAATTGTTGCATCTAAACTGTAAGCAATAAATAGGGCCAAGGCCCATACACGCATAGGGCGTATATATGACTAACATAAACAATCATGAAGACCCTTCAAGTTATCAAGTAGAAATGAGTAATAAGTGCTGAAAATGAATAAGCTCTGCTCCTTGTTTTGGACTAGAGGTGTTAAAAATCACCAAAGATACTTTTGTTCTTAAGCCAGTCTGATCATCTACGTAACATAAGTGAAGAACACATAAATGGGTGATGCAATAGCAACATCAAGTATTCAGTTGAGCCTTAAATTTTCTTAAAAAAGGGATCAAATGAAGATCATGATCATCAAATATAAATCTCATTTTCATTACCTGGCTAAAATCTGATGGACTAGAACGAGTCCTGTCACTATTTTTGTTCATCAGCTCTACAGCTTGGGAATTCATTGTTTTGAACAAATCCTTCAAAAAAGAAAAACAATTAGAGATATAAAACATAACATTTAGAAACCATATAAGAGAAAACAATACCTCAAAAAGCAGGGATATTAGTTGACCCGACAGCTCCAGCCTCTTATTCCCTACATAATCCTGAAACATGTTCAGTAAAATATGTCAGCAGGGCGATGAACATGTGGTCCAGATAAATGAGAAATTTGTAAGTAGAAACGAGGACAAATTTCTTCCCTTTAAGAACCTCTGTTCAAGAAGAGAAGTTTCATATAAAGTGACCTAATCTATATCTATATATTTTATAATCCTAAACCCCACTAGAGTTAACTCTCAACATGCAAAATATCCACACCAGCCCACTATCAGATGCATTTATAGCCAACTAGCATTCGCAATTATGATCTGCATGTCAGCAAGACACATCATCAATACCATGCATTTAGTTGTCCACATCAGCGTGCCACGTCATCCTCTAACATTCTCAAGCGAACACCTATAATTGTTTGTCCCTTTGCATAAGTAATTTTGTTCTAAATCATCAGCAATTTCCGCAGCAACGCATGGGGTATGCTTCTAGTTACTTAATTTCAATGTATTTCTATTTGATGAAGCCATCTAATCGCTTGGAGTATATATATCATAAATTAGACCCCATCATACTGCAAATTTAGGAATATCTTGTGTAGCTCATTCTAGTACTGACAAGGAACTCTAATTGACTACCACCAAATGGAACATTCAGATATTCAATAGCAAATTATCTAAAACCTCAAATGTTAAAAAGAAAGGGATTGCTTGGATAAACTGGCAAAGAAAAAACACAGAGGCATAACTGACTGCACATGTTATCCTACTTGCCATCCAGGCTCATAATGATCAGAGCTGTGCAATCAGGTCCAATTATATTCTGGACAGCTTGGCAGAAACTATGTGCAGTCAACTATCCTTCAGCACGGATGTGTTTGGTTCCCCAAATAAAAATAAGCATGTAAGTTTCCCAGATAATCAGTATGTCATCCTTGCCGCAGGTTGTGGATAACTGAGGCAGAATGCATAGCTATACTTGATCTAAAAACCTAACTTATGCTCTGTTTGTTTTCAACAATATTTACCCAACCCACCATACACACACATATATAACAAGCAAAATATGGGTAAAACTAATGAGAAATGGGCCACAGATTTCCTATAAAATAGTATGTTAAGTGATCATATGCTAGTAGAAGAGATGAGTCTGTGTGCGATCATAACAGCAGTACCCCTTGTGCTGATCACTATAGCCAACGAAAATACAATTCAGAGTTTCTTATATTCCATTTAGGCTGCATTTGGTTTGCCAAATTAGATCAGATGAATTTAGGGGTTCAATGCCAATACATGTAGAAACAATGGACTAGGTAAAAAGAAAATCAGACTAAATTAAAAATGTTGTTTCGTTGAACATTTTCAGAAACCCAAAAAGAAATGGTTGTAACACTCGGAGGCCAGTGGTCTATGGCCAGGACATGGACCTCAACCCTGTCCACATGCAGGAGTTAGAACTGTCCATCCCGAAGCTGCTGCTCACGTTGCCACCATCGGAATCTGCATTCTGTAACAGTAACAGGGCCCTCCAGTCGTAAGGAGTTCAGTAACAGTCCAAGAGGTTGAGTTGCATAGCCTTTCTCCACAGCCTACAGTCCCATCCTTTGATGATTGGTGGCCTGATGCAAATTCCAGGGTTGAAGGGGAGGTCAGGCAGGGCCTCAATTCATTGATCATCTTAGGTGCTTGGTCTATTTGGAACCTCCACAACCAATATGTTTTTTGTAGAGTCACACCTAGTATTTCCTTGACCATGGTCCAGATTAGAGATGAGCTCAAACTTTGGGGTTTGGCTGGGGCACATGGCATTTCCTACCTCACTGCCCTAGCACCTGAGAAAGGCTAGGTCAGGGTTGTTGGGGCTGGTCTTGGTCAGTTTTTTGCAGATTAGGTTTTTCTTCTTCTTGGGTCCCCAGTGGGGATTGGTCTTGGCTCGTGTTGAGTGTTGTTTGTAAGGGTTCTATATCCATCTGTTCCTCTTCTCAATACAATGATATGCAGTTCTCCAGCGTGTTCTTGAAAAATGTTCAGCACAAGATGCTGTAGCCTGGCAAGTTCCCCACTGCTTCTTCAACTCGCGCCGTTCACAAGAAGCAAGCTCATCATCCCAGGAAGGTGCACTGACCTGGCAAGTTCCTCATGGCTGCAAAAGCCCATGCCAACTGCTATGAGCTCGTCAGTATTCAAATCCTAGGGCTGACGGCTGAGGATGATATGTGCAGAACAAATTCAAGATTGAGACTGGTGACAATGACAGGGGTGTGCAGATCTGAGTGCCAGAGAGGAAAAGGCAACTTGGAGTGGCTGCAGCAGAGCTCTGCCATTAAACTCACCAGAGTTGATAAGGGTGTTAGGTTCCGAAAGTAAAAGCGAAAATATCTACAAATTCAGGCTGAATAGGGATGCAAATTCGATCCAAACAGCAGAATTCAACTTCACCAATTCAAATTCCTCAATCATGGGCTCAGTTCAGTAAACCAAAACCGTAGGTACTTCAACCAAAAAGCCATAATTTAAGATTGATGATGGCTAGTTATGGACGAACCTTATCTGTGCGACTAATAGCAAAGTACAATTGTGCACCCACTTTGGCATGGCACAGCAAATCAACATAACAAGTACAAGTCCATGTGTTTGGCTGAACAACTACAATTCATGATTAAAAATGTGGGAGCATGTAATGCCAAACATGTCATGGCAAACAAATTTGTATCCCATAACTATGGTAAAGGAAAAATGAGTGTAGGAAGGGTTAGATTGGATACCTAAGAAAATCTTAGCAAGACATGTATGCACTAGCTCCAAAAAGGTGACATCATAACTTCCATTTTAATAAAAATATAGCACTGGGAAGCCTGCCCAACTGGGTTCAAGCCTGGGTTCCACACGCCTTCAAACAAAGGCACGGACTCCGGTCCTTACCAAAAAAAATATGCAAGTGCTGAATTTGAATGGATTTTCATTTCTTAAGCAAGCCTACCCCAAACTTGTCTGGGATTGGAAGGCAATGTTGTTGCTGTTGTTTCATTTCTAAACAGCACTGGTAATGGCAAAGAAAATGACAACTTTTGGCACATGGATATGTTTTTAGAGTCATTCACTAGAGTAATGCATAGGCCAGATTTTAACTTGCCTTGTCATCAAAGGTGTCGGCATTCAAGATCGCGTCCATCATGCGCCTCAACATTACACCAGTGTATATACATTTTTGTCGGAAGTTGCCATTCTCAACCTATAGGATAGATTGACGTGAAAATGAGAACAGCGGACTGCAAGCAAAAGTTATGTAAAAACGTTTATCTCACTGGCACATGTGCAATAAACACATCACGCAGGATTGATCTTGCACGGCCTTCCTGAAAGTGACAAAAACAGGCACATCAGAGGCCAGATGATTGAGTGTTCAAGAATGTGGACTATGTTGTTTCGAAGCATGTTTTGGAATATGTGCCAGCTGTAATTACTTAATGTACAGTGAGAAAATAAGTTCACTCTGTCAGTTTTATTACCTTCTGGTTTCCTGCACCCGGATAAGTAACCTGCCAAAAAAAAACTCAGGATCAGGAATGGAAAAGGATGCCACTCTTCAAAACATACATGCAAATCAAACAGAAAATTTATGGTTGGATTACATCATTTCAATGAAAGGAAACAGGCATGACTAACAAATCTCAAAAAGATAGCAAATGCCATAAATACTACTTCTGCAAACAGAATACATGACTCAGTAACTAAGGATCTACTCTTACAATGCTTAGAATGCACATTGTGCAACTTTTAGCGCACAGTGACCCATTCGGCACAACTAAAAACAAATAACAGATTGAGCAATGATAATTTATGTTTTTTTTTGGGGGGGGCGGGGGGGGGGGGGGGGGGTCACCTTCTCATCCATGTAATGCAGGGCTTGCTGTTGTGTATATATTCTCTCTGAAGCACATTCCTGAGAAAGCAGAAAATTGAAATGAAAAAAAAAAAAGTGCAACAGAAATATCTGAAATATTGCACAAAGCCAATTATCCACCTGTGCACGATCATTGATAGGATATCCATTTTATCAAGAAAAAAAATACCTGGATAGATGGGAATAGGAGGTCACCGTATCTTGGATCTCTTCCAACCATTTGTACAATCTCTTGATCGCTTTCCATTCCCATAGCTTTCATGACCACCATTATTGGAATCTGTAAATTTTAAAGCTCAGAAACAAAGTCATAAATTGTCCACTTACTCCTTCCATGCCATAACATAGGATCCAAGGACCTTTTGAGCGTTCAATAAGGTATCAGATGTTAAATTAATGAAGGAGAAAAAAATTGGATCAAGGTGCTCTTATCAAACAAGAAAAAAACCCACTTCAATTTTGAAAGATTTCCTCATTACATTAACAACATGAGTAAGCTGGGCAAAAGAAAATTCACATGAGAGTAACAAGTTACTCCTGTCATCACTTGGCACTTGGCAGTGACACACGGATGTTACTTTCCAACTCGCACCCATTATTGGAGATGTTATTGGCATCTTTAACAACAATTCTCTCGGTAGGTATACACATGAAATTCTAATTAGAGCTAACATATAGTTAGATGTTACAAAACTCAAGGCTCAGCACATTGTTAAGTAGATAGGTAAATAGGTTTTGCTAGTTTGATCTTTGATGGATGTTTAGGATCAACTCTTCAGAAAGGCAAGGAAGAGAAAGGGAATGTATAGCACACAGCAGGCAAGCCGCATGATGCATTACGTATCAATCTCCACGGAATGTTTCCAACTAAGGGAGGAGATCTAAACTAACCAATGTAGTTAAATAGTTAAAGGAAACTATCCTATACTAACAAATATAGGCAACCCGATAACATATTCTGACGGTGTAAAGCAAGTAGGAAGCAAATAAGACTCCAGGATCTTTAACGAGGAGCTTTTGCCTCTCAAAAGCTTCTTATGTGTTGGTCCCTGCACTCCCTCCAGAGGTGAGCAATCAGCTCACCAGCTCTCACACACTCACACTGGCTAGAGGTAGAAGGGGTTGAGCTCAGAACACACACACACAGCACAAGCACCAGCCCTGGCCGAAGCTCTGCTTCTTCGATGCCAAACTGAACTGGTTGATTCATTTGCCTTGGCATAGATTATATACATGTTCTAGTACCTCTATCAGGTACATAGTGGTATGGTGAGTACACCAACTACCTACTCCTACAGTACTCTGAAGTATAAGGCATTGCTCAGCCATACTCTACACTACACTACAACGCCAACAACTATGGCCTATTACCATACTGCTACAGCAGCAGTGAGTGGACAGCAAGAGCTGACCAGCTCCAACTCCTAATCTGCAGCAAACAAGAGAATGGGGAGCAGCAGAATATGTCTCACATTATGTAGCTTTCTATTTCGGTCGTTAAGAAACAATGATATATTCTCTCTATTTTTCTTGTTTATCTAGAATCAAGGGAGAGTGGGAGACACGAAACATCCTGAATCTACTACTGAACCACACCATCAATCACGCCCAGTACCACAAAATAACTTATTAAATTCAGTTCTGGTGTCTTCCTTATCCCAAGCTAATAAAATAGTAGAGTCCCATAGAAATGGAAGGATTAATTAACAATCTAATAGGATTTGCAATGCATACCGGTTTCGTGAACTGATTCAGCTGTAGGTAGACTTTCTCCTTATCCATAGTAATCACGGTCTTGCTTTTAATTTCATGTGTACTGCTGGTGACAGATGCAATTACCCTAATTGACAGAAAATACAGGTCACCCGCATAAGATGTTGAATAGTAACCCACTTTACAAAAGGTACTAAAACGGTAAAACATCTAGTGCTATAGGGCCAAACAGCTAGCAACGAAGAGCCATGAGCAAGAGCACATGAAAAGATGTTATTTCAGCAACTAGTGACCGACGAAACTCAAAGGCTATGGTATTTATATTAAACATGATGGTTGGAATTAGAGTTTCCTAGCAACTTGTACCCTGAATTCATACTACAGTTAAGAGTTGTAAAGCCGCTCAGAAAGATGCTAACACATTGCATGCCAGTAAGTTTAGGACAAAATCTATGTAATAATGTATGACACTGTCAAAGTGAAACACTCGTTTGCTAGAGAAGAATACAAAAAATAAAATAGCTGAGGAAGTTAATAAGTCCATATTGAATATTGAGTATGACCTTCCTTTACTATCGGTGTCGATAATAATACGATTCTTTGATAGCTGTTCTTGTATTAGAATGACCTGAAAAGTAACAAATATCTCAAGATTATTGGTGCACAAAAGGAGCACTGGAAACAGGTGCAACAAAACTAAAAGCACTTGCAGCTAGCCCTGTAACTAATGGGTTCATAGGCCTAGGAAGAATCATTTTGGATTAAAAGAATGAGTCGTTCCTTTCAGGTACCTTCTCGGTCCCTTTGACAATAAAGTAACCACCAGGATCAAGAGGGCACTCACCTAGGAACACAATGGCGAAACCATCAGAATAACAGTAAGATGACACGATAAGCATTTGAGACATAGACTAACCGAGTCTTGCTAGCTCAGCTTCGTCCCTTCCATGCAGAATACATTTATAACTTCTAAGCATGATGGGCATGTAGCCAATAAGAACGTTCCTCTGATGAGCAAGTTAAATAGGGCAGGTATAGTTAAAAAGAAATGTTAAGCATGTAGAAGTTAATAAAGCAAACTAAGTGGTACCTTTTTCTGCACCTCGTGCTGCTTGCCTACGGTATATTCGATATCAACTCTTACAGGAGCAGAATAACTGAAAAATCAGCAGGAAGCATGCACTGAGAAAACAGCCCTGCCAGAGTACGGACAGGATGAATCTGGGCGTGATTGGAGGCTTACGTGCGGTCAGTGAGGCGGCAAAAGTGTGGCGTGATATCTTCGATTTTGTAATCCACTTGAACAGAGGGCTTGCCAACATGTACTTGGGTGTACCTGGATGGAATTGAATTGAATTGAATTGCAGCGGGCCGGCAGAAACAGATAGGTACGCAGCACGCGTAGTAGAAGAGAAAATAATAATCAGAATCAGGAACGAGAACAAAACAAAACAAGCTATGGTAATACTAATGGTATAGACGAATGCTGGAGCAGTACTGGAATGAATGATGAAGAGAATAGTAGAGACATACTTAAGGTAAATGTTTGGGTCATTCCGCGCTTCAATGCGATTGTTTGCCTCGACGATCTTGGTGATTCCCCTGGTGACGAAGTAGTTGAAGGAGTCGGTGTGCTCCTTGACGAGGCCTCGGACCTTGAGGAACGCGGGAAGAAGCGCGAACTTGTCGACGGGGTTGGTGACCGGCGCCGCCAGCGAGCGGTAGGACGGTTCCTCCATGGCCGCGCCGTCGTCGCCTAGGGCGTGCTCGTCCGCCGCCGTCATGGCGGCGCGAGTGAGGGAGCGGAGGCGGTTGGGCGTCTGGTGGCGCCGCGTCGATGGATTTTCCAGCGGGGGGCTATCCTGGCCGTCCAAGTACATCAAGATTCACGCTCGATTATGTATGTACCAGCCGACCAAAGCATTGGATTTAGGAAGGAAGGGCAGAATAGGGAATTTAGCAAGGAGCCGTCCGTCAAGGAGCGTAGTAGGGGAAGCGGGGCGGCGCAAACCATACATGTCGTGAGGTGCCCAAACCATACATGTCGTGCACTTGAAAAAAATGTCAAGCTGAAGAAGCTAATTTTATAAGGAAATAAATGTAGAAGGTTCCATATCACTTACTACAAATTAACTCATCTAACTAAACGGTGCCATGTTAGGGGCAACAGAAACATCTTGTGCATACCTATTTCAAGACATCTATGTTCTACAGTTATTGTATTTTCGACAAGTATAGATCAAGTTCAGAAGAAGACTAATCTACAAGACAGAAAAGGATTGTGTAGTCACGATGTTGATGCTAACATTAAATGTATTATGACTATTAGATTGAAGATTGTATGAATATATATAACTGGTTACGACTTAAAATTAGTAGCAGCTAATCTGAACTGCAAAGTTGGTAGTCAAGAACTGTGAACTATCTAGAATAAAAGTTGGAAACCTCTAAGAGAATCTTGAGAGATGAGTTCCATGAAATCTGAATTGAGATTCAAAATTTATAAACAAACCCTGAGAGTCAAGTTTCCTCAACTCTGAACAAAAAAGCTGAGTTCTCTGAATCCAAAACTAAAAGTTCAGTTTTGTCTGGACATGGAATCATATGGATTGATATACAGCTAAGATTAAATGAACCATTTTAGACTTGAAGCTGCAATGATATTTGGGTACCATCCTGTCAACAGAAGCATTGGAATTTGCATAAAGAACACATGGACGTCCATAATGTACATGACCAAAGATGACACAAGCCGGAGTAGGTGGAATAGGAGCAGAGGTAACCATTGCTGATGTGTTTGAGCAAGATATGACAGGACAAGTACTTCCACAGTAGGGACTCATTTTGGAGTAACAGTGACATTTCAATCAGATTTCAGCTTCACATAAAATCAGTTCCAATCTTGCAAGCATGGAACTCCCAAATATATATTGTCCACTGCTAAGCAATGAAAATAGGCATACAAGGCCATGGCGTCCTCGGGGGTACTGGTCCGGGGCTATGCTCCAGAGCCGGTACCTTCAGGGGGTGGAGGTGCCGGCGACGGGAGCTCGGCCGGCGGCGGTGGTCGGCGGCGGCTATGGCTTCGGCGGGCGGTGGTGGACGTACGCGGTGGCGGGAGGCTGGTGTTCGGCAGGTGGTCTGGCGGGGTGCTGGCGCAGCTTTGCGGCTGCTTGCGTGGCCGGCGCGTCGACCCCGGTGAGGTTTCTTCTGGATGGACCAGCAGCGATGTCCTGGTGTCTGGCAGGGCCCGAGATCTTGACCGACGTCTGTGCTGGGGTTTCTTTGGGCGAAGGCCTGGCGACGGCGACACTTGTGGGTGCCGTTCCCCTGTTGAGGGCGTCGTATCCCCACCACACTCCATGGGTGAGAGCCTAGTCCTGCCGTGGACGGACGACGGTGGCACTTGGGCGTCGTAACCTTCTTGAAGGCGTCGTTATGGAGTTTAACTAGGTTGGGTTGTCTTGGGCAGTGCTAGTTCATTGTTTCTGCCATCGTGTTCGTGGTTGGTGCCAGTGGTGGAGTAGGCATAGCTTGTTTTTAATTGCTTAGTTTTTTAGTTGTTTTGCTAGTCTTTAGTTGCTTGCTGCCTCAGTTGTAGAGCTCCTAGTGGTTTAAAGTGGAGGCTCGTGTCGACGACCCAATCCGACTGAGTTCTAGTGGTTAGAGGCTTGTGTCGATGTCTCAGTCCGACCAAGCGTGGAGTTGAGTAGAGTTTGAGTTCGTGTTTTTTATGGCACGAGTTGAGTTAACTTGGCACCTAGATGTGCAGTTGGAGTAGGGTACCCTCCATATTTGTATGTGTGGTTTTTTCGCTCAGTTTTCACTTCAAAAACTGAGCGGGGCACTTGCCTTCTTTTTTCTTTATTCGTCTAATAGAAATCGCGGCAAAACTTTTACCGTCCTTTCGAGAAAAAAAGGTACACAACATAATCCGCTTTTCTCATTTCATAGGGCATATTCTAATGATGGGCCATTACTGCTACTTTCTAATGATTTAGCAAAGGTGAATGTACATATTAAGGAAATTCTAGAGAAAAGAAAAGGCAAGCAACTAATAGCCCATCATCAAAGATGAACTGGATAAGTAATGCAACTGAAAGATTGGTACAGATATCAAAGTTCCATTCGTGCTCTCTTGGAGCTGAGCCTAAGACTCAACAACGACATTGCGACGGCTGTGGCTTGTAGCAACAACAGGTTCATCAACAGCAGACCTAACTGGACTGCTAGTAGATGAGCTTGAGTCAATGAGTCTCCTTCAGCAAACAACTGATAATGAACCAGGTGAGTCAGTTACAACTGGTTCTGAGGCCTGGCTAGGACGCATGACAGTAGTATCAGAATCACTGAAGCCTTCCTCCTCTTCTTGAGCAATTGGCTAGAAAAGAAATGCCATCCGCTGAGAGTTGTGTTCTCAACAAGAGTGAAGAGAGGCATGAGCATGGCCAGGCCTTTCTTCTGCTTGTTAAGCTTCCTGATGATCACAAATTAAAGCAGCAGAGAGACCTGGATGCTAGAATTATACTTGATCACATGGCTCATGGACCTCTGGTCTTGTAATCTGTGGAGTGCCTTCAAGGTCATGGAATGCCAGCTTCATTGCCTTTTCCCAACATCAGTTCCGAGTGCTTCTGCACAGCAGTTGGCAATGAGGAATGCAAGTGCTAATATAATTAATGTTGGCAGTCTGTCTGATCATTTGGTTCTTCAAAGAATCTATCTATCTTTGAGACAAACAGGCAGACAGTGGAAGAGTCTGAGAGAACAAAGACGATGAGAAAGCGGAGCAGCCCCTGCTCACTTAAGCAGAGTTACTACTTGTCGGCGGCGAGCTGCTGCACCCTGAGCTCCAGCTCACAGATCCTCGCCGCCCAATCGGGCCTTATCACTACGGGCCTCGCCTCCACGTCGCCACCCGCCGGCTTCTCCTTCCCCTGCCGCTGGCGCGCCGCCGGCTTCTTCGTGTCTTTCTTCTTGCTCCTGGCGGCCTCCTTGGCCGCGGCGGCCCTCTGCAACGCGCGCAGCACGTCGGACCCTCGTAGCTGGGGCGCTGGCGAGGCGGGCCGTCCGGGGGAGGGCACTGGCTCCTCCTCGTCCTGCTCTTGGCCGAAGAAGCCGTCGTCGACGTCGGAATCTGAGCCGCCGCCGTCATCGTCGTCCCACGAACGTTCACGGCGGGAGCCTCGGCTCGAGCGGCGCGGCTTGGCTGACACCGCGGTGGGCGACGGCGTGCGGCGGCGGGCGTCCGCGTGTGGATGGGCGTAGATACTAGGGACGTGGCAGCGTGCTGGTGCGGCGGGGAACATTGGATGGGATGAGGCTTCTCTTCTAGAGGGGGTGTTTCTGTAGAAAAGTCCTCCTTTCTTCCCTGTTCTTGCACAAAGTTTCCGTTTTTATATTGCTTTCTGCTCGACAAAAGATATATTATATATATATATTTATTGAACGTTGCTAGAGGGTGCGCGCGCAGGATTTAGTTGTTCCGCGCGCGCACCTCCTCCCGCATTGTTTTCAGTTCGGTCGCACACCCGCTCGCATCATCGTCTTTCTTCCCGGCGTCTTCCCCGCGTCCGGCATCACCTCTCCCGCCGCGTCCTCGCCCCCGCCCCCTAGCACCTCCCGCCGCCCTGGCCCCCCGCCGCCCACCGCCGCGGCGCGGTAGGGCCTCGCCAGGGCTCCGGCGACCTAGGGCTCCTCTTTCCCTCCCCTCCTCCAGTCCTCCCCTCCCCCTCCCCCGACCGAGCTCGCCGAGGATGGACCTTCTCCTACTCTGGCGACCGAGCTCGCCGTCGTCAGCTCCCCCGCCCCGACCTTCCCGGCCGCCTCCCCCGTCGCCAGGACCCTAAAGACCCGCCCGCCATCCTCCCCACCGTCTGGATGGCCTTCCTCCCCCGGGCCAGGCCCCTTCTAGACCCCACCGGAGTTGGGGAAGAAGGGGCTCCTCACCGGAGTTAGGGAAGAAGGGTCGCCGGAACGCTAGGTCTAGGGAGGGGGAGAGAGAGGGAGGGAGGAAGGGAGAGAGAGAGGGCCTACCTGGGGCCGCCAGAACCCTAGATCGGCTTGCGTCCATGGCTGCCGCCGTGTGGAGAGGAGGGGAGGGGAGGGAGAGAGAGAGGGGGGGAGGGCGCGAGGGGCGGTGGGGGTGGCGTCGTCGCCGTCACCGTCGCCGCCACCTGGCTCGATGTTGAAGACGAAGGCGCAGGGCGGGTGGCCTCGGATGCGTGCGGGGTAGCCGGGAGAGGAGAGAGCGTGGGCGAGGTACGAGGCGCGCATGCGCGAGCGCGAGCGCCTGCGCGCTCGAACACTAGCATTTAGGATATTTTTTTATCTATATTTCTAAGAGCATATTTGGATCCCATGAACTAATAAATAGTTGGCTAAAGTTTAGTCCTTGAGGATCCAATCGGGTAAACTAGTGAGTGGACTAACAATTAGTTCAAGCCTCAACTAGTTGTTAGTTCACTAGTCCATAAAACCCAACTATTTGTGGCTAACAACTAATTCTAGTGTATAGTAGCGCTTGTTAGTCCTCAGATCCAAACATGACTGAACTTATTACTAGTGAACAAACTACTAGTCTAACTAATCACTAGTTCGAACTAATCACTAGTCCTAATTCATCCAAACAGACCATAATATTTGTATCTATAAATAAATAATAAAAAAATATAGAATTTCATATAATACTATTTAACTAAAACTTCACTAGACTCCATTGGTATGAAACTCTAACCAACTAAAACAACCATCCCTTCGTGCTTTATGCTCGATCCATCCCAAATATTTTCTTATAGTGTTTGATTCTTGTTGCAGTTGTGGTTTATAACTTAACTAAACTCACAAGATGAACTCGTCCATCACTTTATGAGGTGTAGTGAGCATCTTGTGATCTGTTAGCTACATCTTCAACATTGTTTAGGAAGTATTTGGTTCACAGCCATACTTTACCTACGTAACCTTCGGCGAGCTACAGAGCTTGGGCAATTAGTTTAGTTCTAGCAAGAACACGCCACGCTACTGTTATTGATGGCCACATAAACTTTGGAAGTTACTTGGTTAGCCACAAAGCCTTTGCGGCCCCAACGCATGCATGTGCAATTTCCTGCCTAAGCTGAGGCGGCGGATTTCTTCGCTACAACTGCAGCGCTGCCGCAACAGCGGCGTGGATGCTACAACATCTTCACCACAGACGTGGCGTCGCCTCCATGGCGATGGTAGGTGCTGGCCGGCAACCAAGCATCTTCTTAGCAAAAGAAGGAAGCATCAAACTACCAACATCTATTGAACACATTGTACGCCTTTAAAAAAACAATCAACACATAAAATTCTTCAAATACCATGATCTCTCATGTGATACCGTGTATCATATATACCATATTTATAGTCTGGTATTTCATTTCATAGGCAACTAAACCAAATGACTAATTTTGAGAAAATTCCTCATTTGACAAAAAAAAAAGGCTTCCCCTTCCCAATTTAGCACTTTAAAAAATCTGTGTTATTTGGAACCATTTGAAATTTTTGTTTACCAAACTAACACTATCGTGAACTGAGACACATAATGTTGATTAGTTCCATTTTGAAAAGATTTGTTTACCCCTCCAAGTGTCCCAGCTACTCCTTAGGGTTTTTTTGAGGCACTTGAACAGAGTTATATCTTCTTCGTGAACAATCTAGAACATGCACGATTTTCAAGTACCTAGAAAAATCGCCAAAAGTAGAAGTTTAAACACTTGGAGGAGTGAAAATGTCTTTTTACAATGAAACTTAACAATGTTAAGTGTCTGAGCTCAATGCAGTGTCAGTTTGGGAAAAAAATTCAAGCCGTTCCAAATACGAAAGATTTAAAATTTAGATGCAATTGAGAAGAATAAGTTTTTGGTTAACTAAGAAATTTGCTCCATAACTTTCAGGACGATAAATAGACCCAGATAACTTCACTTTACTTAACTCCTTTTTTTAACCTGCCACGTGGAGGAGGGAATGTGTTTTTCCGGGGGAGGAAAAGGAGCGATTCGCAGCCTCGCAGGTGGATTGAGTGAAGGAAAATGAAGTGGGGGGGAGGTCTCAGGTCTGTGCTTCGTCTTGTTTGGTTTGGTTTGCTGCCGTCGCTTTCGTTCTGCGTCCAAAAGGCAACGCGTTTATTACAGGTCAGCCCCTCCTCCCTCCGTCTTCTCGCCGTGCGGCTGCGGCGTCCCGTCCCTTCCCACACCTCCCTTCCTTTCGCGGCGCAGCCTTTTGCCTTCCTTCCCGGTCTCCAGTTCTTCCGCCGCTCTGCCGCTTCCCTTACTCTGTAGTCTGTAGGAGTGTCCACTCCCTCCCGTTGCTTCTTTCTTCTCGCCTGACAAACCCGATCCAATTTCGGGGAGACAAGAGGTGGTCGGGATCTCCCTCCATCGAGAAAGCTCAGTTCGGCGGTTGTGGTGGAAAGGTTGGGTTTTGGTTGCATCTCGTGCGGATTTGAGGCGAGCCCCACCTCCTCGTGGCTGGTAAAGATCTCTGCTTTCGGTCATGGGTTCCGAGCACCCGCTACTAGTGCCTAGTGTAGTTGTTGACAGGATCTCCCCTTAATTGGAGTTGGCTTGTTTCATTTCGGTGCTGCAGAATAAGGAAAGAGTCAAACTTCGTGGTCGGAGTTGAAGAGGGCAGGATTCATCTTCATCGGTCATCTCCGTGATGACGACGACGTAGGAGGCAAGCTCTGTGGTTGACAAGCAAAGCAGCCAGGGCACAGGGCAGGTAGACGAAGAGAAGGGAGAGAGATGGCGGAGGCGCACGAGGAGGCCATGGATGGGAGCACCTGGGAGGACATGATGCGGAGGATCCTTCCCCCGGGCACACCCATCCCCGAGGCGCCGCCCAACCTCGACTACTCCATCGCCCTCGAGTACGACGGCCCGCCGGTGCCCTACGATCCTCCCCAGGGTAGACCCCGTGGAGATCCCTGCAATCCCCACGGCGGAGCCAGTGTCCGCTTCCCAGGTGCTCGGAGGCCTCCCGGTGGCGCCTGTTGTTGAGCCCATCCGCCTCCCAGTCTCTAGGATCGCCCGCTGCGCAGATCCGGTGGCCGCGCAGGCTGGTGGCAGCTCGGAGTCAGTCCTGCACAACCAGGAGTTCAGCGACGACGACGATGAAGGCGACGATTCCCGCTCACAGTCGCACGGTTCAGCACAGAGCTCACCTGGGCCACAGAATAGGCCTGGAAGGCAGGAGGGCAGGAGAGCTCCGGTCGTCACCTTCGGCTTCACACCTGACAGCAAGTATGAGAGCAAGGAGTTTGTGGAGATGTCCGAGCAGTACGTGGCTGTCATGAAGAAGGAAAAGAGGAGAAGGGCATGCTATCGCTGTGGGAAGAGGAAATGGGAGAGCAAGGAGTCGTGCCTTGTTTGTGATGCAAGGTACTGCAGCTATTGTGTGCTTAGGATGATGGGATCAATGCCAGAAGGGCGCAAGTGCGTCACCTGCATCGGCCAGCCAATCGATGAGTCCAAAAGGTCAAAGCTGGGGAAGAACTCGAGGACGCTTTCGCGGTTGCTCAGCCCATTGGAGGTAAGGCAGATCTTGAAAGCTGAGAAGGAGTGCCAAGCGAATCAGCTTCGGCCAGAGCAGCTTATTGTCAATGGTTGCCCATTGAGGCCAGAGGAGTTAACCGACCTGCTGAGTTGTTCACGGCCTCCTCAGAAGCTAAAGCCAGGAAAGTATTGGTATGACAAGGAGTCAGGATTATGGGGAAAGGTAAATCTATCAAGTGCGAAGCTTCTGTATGAATTTACTGACTCTGTGCTAATGAAACTGGTGTTTTCTGATAGGAAGGAGAAAAACCAGACAGGATTATTAGCTCCAACCTCAATTTTACTGGGAAGCTTCAGGCCAATGCTAGTAACGGAAATACCCAGGTTTATATGAACGGAAGGGAGATAACAAAGATTGAGCTGAAAATTCTAAAGGTAACGGTCTTGTCATTGTGCTCTCCAAATGAAATCATCCCATCCTTTTGGCCAAGCATGCTTTACCCTTCTAGAGCTGATTTTCCATGGTCACTGATGGGTATTGTGAGGGAGGTCAGCTGTTGAGTTCCTTCAGCCTTCATAAGGGCATTTTTAATGTTGCAGTTCATGTAGTCTGTTTTGATATCACCAACTATAAGTATTCCTTTATCACGCTAAGGCCCATTTTGTATGACCGTTGATAATAGGCCATCCTAAACCATATAAGCCATGTTTTATCCAATATATAATAAATGTTAAGTTTTATACTTTAAAAATGGATTTTGATACCATGGAATGTGAACAATTTTTGTCGTTTCTAGCAAAGACTTTATCACCTATCTGTCCTGTTAATTTGAGTTCCGGTACATTAGTTGACTTGAAATATGTTTGTTACCTTCCAGCTTATCCAAATTAGATGTTTAATCATTAATGCTTTTGGTGTAAGCGGATCATTGTAATTTTTTTTATGTGCATACTGTTGTCCTCCACTCCTTGTTTTTATGATTTTCTAGTTTGCAACGAATTAGGAAGTTATCCCAAATAGTAATTCATCAAACAGAATTCCCATTTCTATTCTGATCTTCAGGACTAGCATATTGTAACCAGCAGCATCGTACCTGATGCTTTCTTTTAGCTAAAAGATTTAGTCCTTCAGTCCATAGCCTAGATTCCAAGAGTCCCTTTACCTACAGAGAGGCATGCAGTGCACTGTAAAAGAGTTTTTCCCACCTTTTTATCTCACCACATGCATTATGCTTGCAGGTGGCAAATGTTCAGTGTCCCCGTGACACTCATTTTTGGGTTTATGATGATGGTCGTTATGAGGAAGAAGGGCAAAACAACATAAAAGGAAAAATATGGGAATCAGTATGTATCTTGGTTAAAAGGAATTTTATAACAATGCTATTTCTTTCAAAACTTAAAAGATAGGTATGCTTATTGCTGATGATGTTTCCTAAACTGTGACCAGGCTCTGACACGTTTTGCATGCGCATTATTTTCACTGCCGGTGCCTCCGGGGAATTTAAATGGAACCAGAGATGAAGTTCCATATACAGCAAGAACTGTCCCTGATTATTTGGACCAAAAAAGAATACAAAAGCTTCTTCTTCTTGGACCACCTGGTGCTGGTACGAGCACTATTTTTAAGCAGGTCTGTTCTGATTCTGTTCATTGATGCATTTAGCTCTATAACACTTATTGTGATATAACTTTCTGTAACTGGCCCTATGTGAGAAATTGCACTGTTATTTAGTAATTCATCTGTTGGGTATATCTTTGTTGTCTCTGCCTGCCTGGTGGTTTTAATTCCAGCATATTTTCTTGTATGTTTCATGCTGATCTTATTTTTAACGTGTCTTAGGCTAAATACTTGTATGGGACTAGGTTCACCCAAGAGGAACTTGAAGGTATCAAACTGATGATCCAAAGCAATATGTTCAAGTATCTTGGGATTTTGCTAGAGGGCCGCGAGCGCTTTGAAGAAGAGGCTTTGTCTAAATTGAATCACACAATTTCTCAGAGTGAAGAAACTCAGCATGGTAATATGATCAAGTCATTTACTCTCCTGTTTTTTCCCTATTCCAGACAGACACTGTATGACTGAGCTATTTCTGGATGTAGATGAAAGTAAAGCCAACGGATCAAATTCTTGTATATACTCCATAAATGCGAGGCTAAAGAAATTTTCAGATTGGCTTTTGGATATAATAGCAATGGGCGACCTAGATGCATTCTTCCCTGCTGCAACGCGTGAATATGCTCCGTTTGTTGATGAGATGTGGAAGGACCCTGCCATACAGGCAACATTTAAAAGAAAGGAAGAATTGCATTTTCTCCCAGATGTGGCTGAGCACTTCTTGAGCAGGGTAACCAAATATCTTTTAAATTAACAAAGCTCCAACATTGATCAACTAGTTCGTATCATGTGGAGCTGAGCTTTTTTTTTCAAGTTTCTGAATGACTTTTGGTACTATTCTTTGCATATGCGTTGCAGGCCATTGAGGTGTCAAGCAATGAGTATGAACCTTCAGAGAAAGATGTAATCTTTGCCGAAGGAGTAACACAAGGAAATGGGCTAGCCTTCATTGAGTTCACACTTGATGATCGCAGCCCAATGTCTGAACCTTATATCGACAACCCTGACGCACATTCCCAGCCTCTCACCAAGTAATTTCTTGACTTGCCTTCTGGACGTGTGTAAAAAGTGTGTCTGAATCATGTGCTATTTTTCTTCATCAGATATCAGCTGATCAGAGTTAGTGCAAAAGGCATGAATGATGGCTGCAAATGGGTGGAAATGTTTGAAGACGTCCGCATGGTAATATTCTGTGTAGCACTCAGTGACTACGACCAATTGGGACCCCCTGTAAGTGGAAGCAGTCGGCCTCTTGTGAACAAAATGATGCAAAGCAAAGAATTATTTGAGGCCACAATCCGGTACGCTAACGTTTTCCTTCTGAGGTTATCTTTTGCTAGTCAATAAATAGCTCTAGGATAATGGTGTCCACGAATCCAGTGAGTTCCTCTCGAGTTTGTGGTATCTTGTGGGAAGCAATAAATTTGAATCTCTGTTTTGAGCAGGCAACCTTGCTTCTGCGATACTCCATTTGTTCTGGTTCTGAACAAGTATGACCTTTTCGAGGAGAAGATCAATCGCTCGCCTATCTCTAGCTGTGAGTGGTTCAACGACTTCTGCCCGGTGCGGACGCACCACAACAATCAGTCGCTGGCTCATCAGGCATACTACTACATCGCCATGAAGTTCAAGGACCTGTACTTTGCGCAGACGAACCGGAAGCTTTTCGTGTGGCAGGCTCGTGCCCGTGAGCGCCAGACTGTGGACGAAGCATTCAAGTACATAAGGGAGGTTCTCAAGTGGGAGGAGGAGAAAGACGAGAACTACTACCAGGAGGAATCATTCTACAGCACAACTGAGATGAGCTCCTCCCCGTTCATCAGAGCGGAATGAGTTGGCGGGCACTTGCTGATTGATTCTATTTTAGCTGATTTCCTGTGGTACATACAGACGGCAAAAATCAATCATTATCATTGTATATTATTTAATTGATTTGCTTATTCGTATCGTAATTGGTATTGGTTGTGTATATTTTAGTGCTAAGGCATATAAGAATCGAGAATGTGTTGTTAGTACTGCTGCTGTTAACTGTTGGTACATTGTATTTACCAGTACTAATTTTACCCAGCTGGCAGATACAGAAAGAAAACAAAATGTATGTCCCTTGAACCAGCAGAATCATTCATTGCAAACGTCAGCCTACAATTGGGGTTGTGAACTACTGCTGGAGGCCTAGGCATCAGAGATGGAAACAGTTAGTAAGAGCCTTGTCATTAACTCGGCCTGGAATATTGCTAATAACAAAAATCCTTTTCTTACTAGCATCCTGAAAGCTAAATATTTCCCCACTGACTCTTTCTGGACCACCACCAACAGGGGCCCCAGATCCATATTTTGGTCCTCTACTCCTCTGTAATGCAAGTTAGACAACATATTCTTTCCAACATATTCTTTCCAATGCCACCTAACAGATACATGCAGGTAACTCCTCTATTTGGTCTTCGCCATAGTGCCCCATATGGAGTAACATCCATGACAATCTCATTACACCTGTAGTCACCAACCCCTTACCTGCTAAAGTTTCTGATCTTTGGATTCATGGAACCAACACTTGGGACCACAATTTGCTCTCCTCTACCTTCACTGATCATGCTGTCCATATTATTGAAGCCACTCCTATAGTCACATCAGATCAAGATGACGTTCTCAGATGGACTGCGGCTCCTAATGGATAGTGCACCACCAAGGCTGCCTATTCTTATTTGGCAAATCAGGAAATCCACCAAATCCCCAGTCAAGGATCCAGGAGCATTACCCATGACGCCAACCTCATCTTGCAAAAGGTATGGAAATGTAAGACTATCCCTCCCATCCTTAAAACCTTTGCTTGGAGACTTATTAGACGGGCGATTGCCACGGGTGAACGAGCAGGTAGGTACTCAAACCACATTGATAAGCGCTGCACATACTGTGGGGCTATTGAAAATAATATTCACCTGTTCTTCCACTGTCACCTACCTAGACAGGTTTGGTCCACAGCCACGCCGACATTGCCTATTGATATCATTTTGGCAGATGAGGATGGACTGCAGCTAGCTCTCCCCTTGCTCATCTCCACTAACCCTCCTGATAGTACATTATCAAAAACTTTGTTCATTCTATGGTACATTTGGAAGGTTCGCAATGATAACAGGTTCAATAGAAAAATATGGTCCTCAGTTCAAGTCCACCAGGCTGCCAATGCACACATGCAAACTTTCCTGTCTGCTTTGACAGAACAAGAAGCACCATCTCCAGTCACACAGGAAGCTGTCCCTGCTGTACATCGTCCGAGCGGCCATCACCATCAAGTCACAGGTACTAATTTTAACTTTGCAGGTCCATCAAACACTCTACCCCAGCTGTCCCAGCAAGAACAGACAGCAGGCACAAGTTCAAGCCATGCTGATCCGACTCAAAACCAGGACCGGCAGCAGGTCCATCGACACCACATTGGCGCCATCCAACATCAGTCAGCCACAATCCACCGAGGTATAAATTCTACAATTGCAGGTCCAGGGACACTACCACGAGAGTTGCCCAGCCTCATCACAGGCATCAGATGCTTCACTGATGCCTCCATCTCACCGGACGTCCCCGGCTAGCCAACCCGGCATGCTGGCATAGGTATAATGTTTGTCAATACGCAGGTACAGCCAGTGAACACGATGTACATCAAGGCGATAATACATGAAGTGTCATCGGTGATTATGGCCGAAGCCGGAGCTCTAGCCATCGCAGCTAGAATTGCTACTAGCTTGAGATACACAGATGTTTCATTTCTTTCAGATAGCAGTCAATTGGTGCACTTCCTCTCTTCAAGTGATCACAACAATCCACCAGATTGGAGGATGAAGATATACACCCAGGAGTATGATAACTGTGCAGCTGCAACCCAAGCACACTTGTACAAAATCAGTAGAACACAGAATGTTACTGCTGATTCCCTAGCTAGGCAAGCTTTTTCAGCTGCAGGATCTGTTCATCAACCATGCCATGTTGATTGCTCCTGTGGAGCTCACCTCAATCAGTGCCCTATGTTTCAGGCACTGTCTCATGTAACCATGCACTCTGTTTACTTTCTCACAGCTTTCTGCTGCTGAAATATATGAAATGCTTGTTTTTTTTTTAAAAAAAAAGGGGTTGTGAACCAACATCAGCGTGCACATATCCTGTTCAAAATCGGGCTTGTGATTTTTTGAGCAGTGACCTCACATGGGGATGAGACTTTTATTAGGACAATAACGCGGTCTTTAAAGCATAATTTTAACTTTATATTTCTATAAAAATATTTATTAAAAATATATATATATGAGTATACGTATACGAGACTTCACGCGTTCGCTAAAAGAGTGCCATACGTGGTTTATGTGGTTTAGAGGAGGGAGTAACTACTACTAGGGAGTAGAAAATTTTTTCCCTATATATTTTATGAAAGCATATTTAAAGATAAATCTATTTATATATTTTTTATGTTTCTAAACTCAACTTAAAAGTTATTTATAATTTATATTCTCAATGTTTGATAAAAACCTTGTCCAAAACAACCTTCTATGAGGGAGTACGCCTTGCAACAGGATGGAAGGTGCATAGCTTAACAGTTGTGTCAGTCTGCCGCGCAGTTTTGGGCTTGCCTTCCAAACACATTCCGAAGAGCACAAATACTCTTATGTCACGACTTGCGTGACCGATCCATACAGTCTCAACATTTTCAACACCAATATAAGAGGGAAAAAAAGCACCAATAAAAAGGGCGTACCCAGTGCCTATAGGAGAAAAAAAATGCAGCATCTCTCATCAAAAATATTTCGGTTGTCTTGGTCACTTGCCCTTGATTTTCATAATTTGATGCAACAATAACATCCCACTTATATAGCGAAATTATCGTATGGTAAGATTCTGTTGCTGCAATGTGTACTGCTGCCGATGGAACGAAGGGGAACCTAAACTCCAAATAATTTAGAATCCAAAACCTGAAAAGAAAACCAACACAAGTCACCGGCCGCCATTCCCATTGCTCAACTAGCTAACCATCAGATGGATAGGCAACCCACACGTACCTGAGCCACCACCCATTGGGTTTGCAGGAGCAGGTGCTTGCTCAGGCACCTTGATTTCAACGACAACGGCATCAGAGGTGATGAAGGTTTTCGCCACCGATGCAGCATGCTCCAAGCAGCACCTCACGACCTGTTTTTAGAAAAAAAGAAAATCCTCGCATCATCTAAATTTTTCTTTGCATAGCAACACAAGGCATTGCTTCTGCAGAAACACACCTTGGTGGGGTCAATGATACCAGCAGCCATCAAATCCTCGTACTTCCCTGTAGCCGCATTGTACCCATACCTGAAGTTCTCATTGGCAAGAACCTGAAAATCAACAAGTTCCAAACTTGTTAAGCACACGTTGCACAACCCCTGACCAAAAACAGGCGCAATTTGAGCACAAACCTTCTCAGTAACCACACTGCCATTAACACCTGCATTCTTTGCAATCAATTTAAGTGGATAGCTCAAGGACTTCCTTACAATTTCAGCCCCAACCTTGTAAAGAAAAAACAGGGGCAATAAGGTCACCATCGATGGCATATAAAATAGAACCTTAATCAAAGGGTAACAGTTTTTTGAGGGGAAGAAAACGGTACCATTAGAAACTAAACTTTCGAACCTACCTTCTGTTCATCGTTCTCAAGGGTCTCTATAATTGCATCAACTTTTGATGCAAGCCTCAAAAGGGTACAGCCACCACCTACAACAATACCTTCCTCGACTGCTGCCTGCAGATATAGAAAACTATCAACTAACAAGGACTGCTTACGCATAGGATTTTTAAGAAATCAACACGGTGCTAATTGTGCATCAGAACACTGTGTGAATGAGAACCTAAAGGTATACTGTGCAAACACCATATGCATTTCAGCAACACGAATACTCCCTCCACCGCGCCCCCCCCCCCCCCCCCCCCCAAAAAAAAAAAATGCAACCCTCACATTCCGAGGAGTCAATCAAAGATTCTAAATTTTGACCAAATATAAATAAAAAGATATTGATGTTTACAGCATATAATAAGTATTGTTGTATTAGTCATAGAATATATTTTCAAAATAAACTTAATTGGAGATTCAAATGGATAATATCTTCTAAAAACTTAGTCAAACATAAAGATTCTTTGACTTCTCAGGAAATGAGAATTGCATTTTTCGGAGGACGGAGGTAGTAGCATTTACCTTTGTAGCATTCAGGGCATCTTCAACCCTCAGTTTCTTTTCCTTAAGCTCAGTTTCTGTCTGTGCTCCTACCTACAAAGCAAGGCATATCATGTTCTAGTTGTTTTATTCTGCTAAGCATGCTAAATACACCAAGAGGCACCTAAGGTTTAACATTGAGCTTTACCTGAATGACAGCAACACCACCAGAGAGTTTAGCTATCCTCTCGTTTAGTTTTTCTTTCTCATATTCTTGTTCAGTAGCCTGAAAAATTGATGTTTGGGTACCATTAACAAAAACATTCTTTTTCCAAATCAAAAGTGATGGAGACATGCAAGACAGGGGAATGCAGATTATCTCTACTCCGTATTAGCAAATGAGGCTGTCAAAAGGAGTTGATAAACAGAGCCACAAGAAGAGGAAATGGAAATTTTGAAAGAAAACAGAGGAACAGAGAATTTAAGACTCTTCAGAATGCAAACCTCAATCTGGTTCTTAATTTGTGTCACCCTTTTGTTTACTTCCTCCTGTGTAGTGCCATCTCCCACTATTGTTGTTGAATCCTTAGTTACTACAACCTTGGCAGCAGTTCCTAGCACCTGATTGTCTGCCTTGTCTAAGGATAATCCAACTTCTTCTCTGATGACAGTGCCTGTGTGAAGGATGGCCGATGAAAATGATCAGCTGGCACCAAAAACAAAAACAAAAAAAAAAAGTATATCAAATTAGAGCTAAAGATAAAGCTCACCTCCAGTGAGAGTAGCAATGTCATCAAGATATTGACTCTTGCGCTCTCCAAAACCAGGGGCCTTGATAGCAGCAATCTTCAATGCACCTCTAAGTCTATTAACCACAAGAGTTGCAAGAGCTTCCTGCTCAATATCCTCTGCCACTATTAGAATTGGATATCCACTTCTAATAGCATCCTCCAGTATAGTGATCAGATCTCTGGCATTGTTAATTTTCTTGTCCACAAGGAGGAGCTGGTAATAGAATTAAAATCACCGTAAGGGTACATGTCATAAAAACTGCTATTTGTAGATGGTAAACACAATTTTCAGTAAAATGATGAAGGGGAGCATCAAACCTTGCAGTTCTCATACTCGACTGTCATTTTCTCACTGTCAGTTACAAAGTAGGGAGAAATATAGCCACGGTCAAACTGCATTCCCTCAACAACATAGAGGTTATTTTCAGCGCTCTTTCCTTCTTCAAGGGTGACCACTCCCTGGCGCCCAACCTTTTTCATAGCCTCAGCTATCAGATTCCCAATTTCATAGTTATTTCCAGCACTAACTGCAGCAACATCAGCAAGTTCACTGTCCTCAACCTGTAATACCAAATGATAGTTCAACATATTCAAAATTTTGAAGAGGGGATAGTATTCTTGAAAGTTGAAATGAATAAGATTCAAATGGGAATCAATGATCACAACTACAACTGACTGTAGAAAGTACCAAAACAACAAGTCCGTAGAATCAAGTGGAAAAGAAGGCCTGATAGCACACCATACAACATTCAGATGACTCTGGAGGAAGAAAACGAAATAAAAAAAATACAACGAAGACAACATATACTTTAAAGAAGGCAAATCGGATGAACTAGGGCAGCATATGTGTCTTTGAAACACAGTGGCTTCATCACAAAAGTCCATTGCTCTTGACTAGCTCAATATTCAATCAACACGTAGACACACAAGCAAGCTCATATTGAGATGTACCAAGGTCGGTCAACCACACTGTTTGTAGCCTGTATGCAGTGCAGTGTGCTAAAGCCATCAGATATTCAGGTGCTCAATGCGATTGTATTGTGGTGAAGCAATTGTCCAGTGGCAAAGATAAAAAGAGTACCAAGGAGCGCAGAAATGTATTTCGTAAACAGAATGAGATCATAACCAAAAGTTACCTCCTTGGACATCCTTTGGAGTTCACTGACTAGCGCTTTGGCTGTTTTCTCAATACCACGAGTGATCTGCACTGGATTAGCACCAGCAGCTACAACCTGGAGAAAGTAGCAAAATCCTCTAGATCTTCAGATACGAGTGAAACAGTGACGATACAGATACCCTGATACATGAGGTTTTATATTAGTGTGTACCTTTACACCCTCGGTAATCATCCCCTGAGCAAGGACGACCGAAGTGGTTGTCCCATCACCAGCCAAGTCATTTGTTTTAGCAGCAGCTTGGCGGACCAATTTAGCACCAATATTTTCGACAGGGTCCTCAAGTTCAACCTGGTGCATGGCCACAGCCCAGAACAGATGAGGAAACTTGGCAGGCACAAGAAGTTACAGCAGGGTATGGTTGCAGTATGAACAAGAACAAACGATGGTAAATTTGTAATCAGATGCGCACCTCCTTTGCCACAGTGACACCGTCGTTGACAATTTTAGGTGAGCCATACTTGCTCTCGAGGACTACATTCCGTCCCTTTGGTCCAAGAGTAACCCCAACGAGATCTGCAAGCTTGTTGACCCCATTCTGTCATAGGAAAATCAAGTAAGGAAAGTGCAACGCCAAGACGGCACACGTGAACGTGAGGAGCATCAGCGGTATTCTAGTCAACTCGAGTGATTATAGGCATGTTAGGCAACTCACTTGCAGTTTCCTGATAGCCGAGCCATCCTTGTTGAAGTGCAGCTCCTTTGCGGCGTTTACTCTGAAGTTGCACTTCCTTTGGGGCCTCACCTTGCGCGGAACCGAAACCAGCGAGGGCGAAACCAGGGAAAGGTGCTTCTTGGGCGCAGCAAGCGCAACGCCGGCATGTGCAGGCTTGATGCCGCAAGTGGAAGCGGCCCCGAACGCTGAAGCCATGGATTGGTGGGACTGACTACTGCAAGAAATTTGAAGGTTTGCCGTTTGCATCGGCACTCAGACATCAATCTATGTACCCGTGACACTGATGAGAAATGAGAAGCAGCCGCCAACCCCAGCCGCCCGGTGGACGGATGGATGGATTGATCCGGCAACGGCGGCAACAACAAAGGAGTAGAAGAGGAATCGACGGTTTACCTGGATGGATGCCGCAGCCGCGAGGGAGAAGGAGAATGGAATGGGGACTCGATCGATCAAACCAAATTGATTAAATTGACTGGCAGGGTTAGTTGGCAGCAGCTACTAGGGTTTAAGATCGGTCAGCGAGCGATCGGATGTTTGGGAGAAGAGGAAGTAAAGAAGCATCCAGAAGGCCCAGACCCAGGCCCAGGCCCAACAGCATATGCCTTCCTTCAAGACCCAGCAAGTTGTAAAGCTCAAAAGATTAAAAAAACAAAAACAAAGCAGTTTCTTAACCAAAAAAAAAACAAAATAAAGCAGCATTTTTTTTAAGACTGGATTGGCATTGCTAATCCAAACTGCAAGCATGCTTTCCTTGTCACTTGAGTAGCAGAAGTTCAAAGATAAAGTCAAAGGTGAAATAAAGATAGGCATGTCTCCAACCATTGCCAAAAAGGCAAAGGCAATGTTCAGATGCTAATAAACTTGTCACTTAATAATATTTTATATGCTGAGTTATTTCCATCTCCGGGTGCCAGAATTGTTTCGGCAAACAAATTTAGGATAACCACAATTGCTATTCATGCTATTGCCTCGGTTACAAATATACTTGAAAGTGTGGTTGGCCACGAACCACTTAAGACCTGTTTAGATACAAAAGCTAGCAGCTAGCTTTGGTACATTCAAACAATAAAGCTAATAGGTGGACTAATATTTTAGTTGAGTCTTAGCCAACTAGCTAGCCAACGATAGCTAACTATGCTAATTTTTAGCCCCACTAATAAGTAGCCATATGTATTAGGCTCGTCAGGCGCGTTTACCTGGCCATGGAGCGCCTCCGCCTCAGATCCAACCCGCACCGAGGCGCCGCCGCCACCGCATCACATCTACCTATCCCTCTCCATCTCCCGATGTGGCGCCACAGCGGCCCCGCTCCTGCGGTTGCCGCTCCGCGGCATGGGCAGGCCCCGATATTGGGCGACGCCCTGCTCCGTCACCTCGACAACCCTCGCACCTCGCGAACGACACCGGCGAGGATGCCGAGTGTCTGCGCGAGGATAGCGAGCCCGCCGCTGCCACAGGTGGATCTCTCAGCGCCCAATGTCTGGAACCTATGGTTTCGATGGGCCTGCCATGGTGTAGGTGCTGAGAGAATGAGCAGTGGCAGAACACGGTGAGGGCATGTACAACCCTCAGACGGGGTATAGGACATACATAAAGATAGGTCCATACAACCCACAGACAGAGGAGTCGTCTCTAAACTGTTTAATACTTTGCATGTAGTTAAGATCTACTATAAATAAATTCTTGTATCAAAAATGTAAAGAGCAATACGATTATAATATTTCTTAAAAACCATTAAGATAGCACTGTTCAGATAGCAGTACTGGTGCACATGTTCAGATAGCACTCAGACAGCAGTTTCTGATTGAACTGGATACACATTCAGATAGCATTCAGATGACAGTTTCTGATTAAACTAGAAATTCAACTGGTGCACATGTTTACACAAAAAGGAAAATAGCAGTTCAAGATGTCTAGTAGATAGCAGTCCACAGCATCCGGTAAATCACACCATCTCCTGCAAAAATAGATCAAATAGCTATGTTCAGATAGCAGTTTCTGATTTAACAGTTCATTGCGACAACTACATGGCAACAGCTAAGGTGGGCAAGTTTTCTGATTAAACATACCTATTTATAATTCGGGGAAAAGGGCCTTTCTAAGACACTTCATTGCAACAACTCGCTCAGCTTTTTCTTCATCAGACACCTGTTAATCTTGTGCCATCTATCCTTGCATTGCTTCAGGTTTCTTTTTCGAAGTGGAGGGGTAGTCTTGTTGTAGGATTCAACATCACCCCAATATTCTTTACCACCCTTGTCAGCTCCACAGGTAGCATCTGTTGAATGTTCTATCCAAGCGCTCATCAACCTAACATCCTCATCCTCTGTCCACGATATCCGCCGGGCCTTTCTAAGACACTTCATTGCAACAACTGCGCTCAGCTTTTTCTTCATCAGACACCTGTTAATCTTGTGCCATCTTTCCTTGCATTGCTTCAGGTTTCTTTTTCGAAGTGGAGGGGTAGTCTTGTTGTAGGATTCAACATCACCCCAATATTCTTTACCACCCTTGTCAGCTCCACAGGTAGCATCTGTTGAATGTTCTATCCAAGCGCTCATCAACCTAACATCCTCATCCTCTGTCCACAATATCCGCCTCTCAATCCTAATATTGTCATTGTCATTATAAGGCTCTGGAAGCACGATTTCCACTTCAGGCGATGAACGCTCTTCATTGTTGGTGGACATTGGTCTATTAGAAGGGCTGCTGTGAATAGGTGCACCAACCAAGTGAAAGTTGTGTGCCTGGTTACTGAAGTACCTCATGAAACCACCAGCTGGACGTGGGTCATTATTCCTGCAGCAAACATAGGTAGTATTAACAACATAGATAGTGACTGAAATTACTGTAAACACAATGTAATTTACTATGAGGTTGTGACTGAAATTACTATCAGGTACAAGTTCTGTAGGATCAGGACAAACACATTGTAATTTACTATCAGGTAGTGACTGAAATTAGTGGAATCCCAGATGGTTAAAGAATGAATTTCTACCACCCCAAGCACCGCTGATGGAGGATGGTGCCGTCGCCGCGCCCTTGCCGAGACCACCTGTAGCCTCTGCGGATCCGCCGACGTGTCTGACGGAGCTGGACATCGATGCCGAGCCGCCACCTGCGACCTCGGGACAGAGACGGCGGCGCCAAGCAGCCGCTGCGACCTAGGGTATGGACTCGGGACGCAGCAGTCGCCGCAGCCAACTGCGACGGTGTTGTGACCGGCGTGGACATCTCGGGCGCACCCAAATCGGCGACGAGGAGGGAGCGAGGAAGAGATGGATGAGGGTTGAACTGAGAGGACGCGCCGACGCGGAGAGATATAGAGGTGGAGATGGATTTGGCGTGCCAGAAATCCCCCGCGCGGGATCCGAGTATTGGAGACGGCGCCGTACAACAGAGCCGGGCGCGTCTCTTCCGCCTCGGGCCACGGGACATGTCCGTCGCCTCGCGAGACGAAGATGCGGCCGTCTGTGAGCTGAGCGAGGGGTGTTTCTGAAAGATTACCGTCTCCGAGACGATGAAAAAACACCCGTCCGTTGTAATTCTAGACATGTTGCTTGCGTCTGTGCGGCTATCAGGCTTCTTTCTACTATTGCAATTACAGTTTGTGCCTAAATGCCTGTTAGTTTGTACAAGAGGTTGCTCTGTAGCCACAACTCCCTCTTTGTTTCTTCAGGTCAAACCTGAATCCAGCATCATTGTTTCCTTTCAGGTGTGTTGCTGACATAGCTGGGAGATAATTCGGGCATGTAAAGCTCCCTCTGAACCCTGAAAAATCATATGCCGGAAGCATCGACATGTTCTTGGCAGGTTTCATCGCTTCAGTGCTGTAAGTAAACAAACTATCTGGTATACCTTCTCTATGCAACACTATTTGCTGAAAACCTGAAGACTCTGCATACAGAACCTGAAACTGCTATGATATGTGTCTATATAATACAAGGTTCATGTGCCTGCTTCAGCATTTTCGGGTTTGTCAAGAAGAGCTGGACCATGGTCGCCGCCATTTGCTGTCATATCCCTGGTTGCAGCGGTTGTGGAGTCACTCCCTAGGTTGCAGTGATTGATGAGAACCAAAAGATAAATAGAGGTGAGATTGAATTTTTATCAAAAACTAATTTGTGAAAAGGAATTTTCCTGAAATAGATACATCTTGTTTATCTGCATGTTCAGGTGAGAGCACTGATGGATCAAGGGCCAAGAGAGGAGAATCCTGGCCAAGAGAGGAGAGCTCTTCAGGATTAAAAAGATGTATTTATGAGGAAGTCGATGCCACCGAGGTAACTCCAATCACCTAGGTTTCGAAATGTATTAGGGAAAGTCTGAGTTTATTAAAAAAAAAGTGGTATATTTGATTCACTCATGCATTTCCCCCCAACTATAATTATAATATTATGTTTACTCCACCGCATAGAGATATTGTAGTACTCCTATCAATAAGTGTGGTTTGTTAGCAGAGCCCTGTCATTTGAAAATTTCAGAAGCACCTATTGTATGCATCCTATCCTGTGCCTGAATTACTGTAGAATCCTGTGAAACTGTATACAGGAGTGCACATGCATCTGTATAGTTGTTTGTTCTGACAAAACTGTTCTATTCAGGCAAACGGATGCTGGTGGTGTATTTTTTGAAACAGACTGACTGCTGCGTTAGTGGCGATGGGGAGAAAAAGTGATTGTACATTTTTATTAATTTTAAGGTGTTGCATACTGTAGTCTGAAACAATTTTGCTTTGACTTTTGTCGGAGATATTGTAACGCGCAGCCATAATGCCAAGTTATTTCTTCCAATAGAGATTAACTAAAATTAAAAGGCAGTACGAAATAGTCTGAACCTGATTTGGGACTAAATTCCTCAGCTCCTTTTTGTTACTCGTCACCGAGTTTTTGAACTAGGACTCTCAAGTACGGAGCAGGTCCTGCTGTTTTATCTCCTGTTTCTATATCATGTAGTCAATCTTTAAAAAACATGAAAATTAAAAAAAAAACTGAAAGGAAGATGCAAAAGCAATTTAATTCGTAGACATCCAACTTTCAGTTTTGCAGAGATGTTAATCTGAGCTATCTCAACTTGTCTGGTAATTATGGCATAAAAATTAGAATTTTGACTTTCATGGTAGCAAGGAAATGACCAGTTCAACTTTTGTAAATGGATTTTAGGTAAATAACACTGACACTGAGGTAAGGCGAACACTTGCTGCTGATGCTTTGGTCTATGCTTGCAACCAAGGTGTTGAAAAGGTAAGGAAGCTTCATTTGAAAGTTCTCTATACATGTTGTGCCCCACTTATGTGGGGAAGTGATCAATTAATCCTGATTAGGTAAGTCATTTAGGACATTGACACGATCTCTAATATAACACTTTATCTTTTGTTCACATATACTCCCTCCGTCCCACTTTATCGGTCATTTTAGCCTGTTCCCAGATACATCGTCGATTGAATGCACCTGCTGTGCTTTTGTGGTCCAGATGCGTTGCATGGGCTATGAATGTGGACAGAAAAAAGAGTGCCAGAAACGATGTTTAATGCGGGACAGAGGGAGTAATGTTTTAGATAGAGACTTGTTATGAAAGTATTTTTCTAGGGGTTTTCTTCATCGTCGTGCCTCAGCTCCACACTCAGCTTACCCGACATGTTTTACAAAATAATGAAAATTTGGCATTGATAGAGAGTTAGATTGAGTTTAATACTATGCAAGTGGAATCCGGCCAAGCAGCTGACGATTGTACTCTGTACATTGGCATTGCCTTATTTTTTTTTGGCTTGATTGGGCCTTGGTGGTGAAATCATATGGCATATTTCTGTTGACCCCTGCATGTATAAAAGATTATAGCATCCGATTTTAAAGATATATGGAAGTTTTATGTCTTTCGAATAAAATTCTTGTTCTCTAGCAATTATTGATCTAAACCCAAGTTCCTTACAGGTGTTAGCATCTGAAGCTGGTGGTATAACATAAGGGATTAGAGCATATCAGGTTGGTGCTAACAATGTCACTAGATTTTTCTTTCCACTAGGTTGGTGTTGGGCACCCACGCTCTTATGCTCTGTTCTGCATCCAGTGCCACTGCAAATATTGCAGCAGCTCAGCCCCGCGCTCACATGCTACTCCACTTTTGGCGGCCTAAACACTCTGCTCCACTTTTCTGCAGGTGGTGGACACGCCTCACGCAGCGGCGCTCCCCATGCGGCGGCCCCCTTACCCTTCCCCGTCCTGGCCGTCCTCAACCTATTCATATGCTTGGGATTCATAGAGTATTGCCCTGTGAAGCTATCATTTATCTATTCGGAAACGTGAAAATCTTGTTTAGAAGATATATGTTGTGTCCTATGTGTTTTTTATGAACAACAAGGTCTTTGTAATGTTTCAAACACTCATAATGTAATTCTTAGCACATAGAAGAGTTAATGCCCTTCAATACCATGCCCTCTTCCTGAACTACTACTATTCATTTTTCTCCAGCTACATCCATGGATAAATCTGCCCCTCATTTTTCTCCACCTATATCCATGGATAAATCTGACCCTATAAACAAGTCAAGGTTATGGTCATATATGTTCTACATTTTTCCTTTGGGTGTTTCAAGAAAGCTGCCCAAGAAAATCGATATGCAGGCTTCTCATGAGTTCCTTGCTAAGAAAATCGATATGCAGGCTTCTCATGAGTTCCTTGCTGGGTTAAAGGTTTAGGGTTTAGGCCGCTCGACTTTGACATGTTCGTCGTCTCTGGTTAGTGACTCCTTTTTATCTGCGACAACATATTTTGATATGAGATTTATCCTTCAGATTTCTTTACTTCCTCACAAATAAAGCCAATAGGCATACATTTATGTTTGGAGTTATTTGTATCTTGTCTATTAGTTTGTTGAGAATGGGAACGTAAGCCAGCATGTGTGTGGAACTGGCAATGATTGTGAAAACAGGAATGATTTTCAATTTAGAAAAAAATAATCCTAGTGATCCATGTATAATTGGTTCAACCATTGTCAGTTCATATTCTTTCAGGTTTCTCGTAATATGGTTATAATGATTAAGTTTTATAGCTGAGTTACTGAGCAGCAGAGTGATTACGTTGTTGAGTGGTTGAGTTAAAAGGGCAAAATAAATAATTATATGCATAAAAAAAAACTATCTTTTACGTTTTACCGTAGCGTTAGCACGTGCATATAGGAATGGCGACGAGTATTTCATTGCAGAAATAGGGTATGGGAGGAGAGAGGCCAACAAGACGGGCTTTCTATGTTTATTAATTTCATGAACTTCATTTTTAGATTAAATGTCACTTCAACGCAACTATTTAATATCACAGTATTGTTATCTTATCATGCGATCCATATGTTCTTAGTACAGAAGTTTAGATATCCCGTAGCAACGCACGGGCACGCTACCTAGTGACAAAAAGAAAAGAAAAGAAAGGGGTCTAGATCCATGTGAAAGTGGAGGGGAAAAAAACAAAGCCTTCCAAGCTATTACAGTATCCTGAGAAATCACCGCTGTTTATCCCTGTAGCACCGGGCTCATCAGTGCCTCTCAATAATTATTAAAGGACAGATAAAAAGAGACACGAAATATATATTATTGGCTCCCTCGAGCTCTCTAGATTCCACTGTCTGAGGTTAGTACACAGCTTTACTTGAGTGACTAGCTAGCATGATTAAAGAGATATAACCAACATAACACCTTGATACTAGATTAAAATAAAATCAGTTTGTTTTCTTGGACAAATCATCCTCTGAAGAACCATTGTTGTTGCTGTTATTATCGTTGTTGCTGCTGCTACTGTCATTTGATGTGTTGCTAAGATCAGGAACTACTGCTGTGGCCGGTTCAACATGCGCCAGCCGAACTGCGCCTATCACCTGCTCCGGTAGCTCCTCATATGTGTTGGCCTGACAAGAAGGTTCAGAGTATACCAGTCAGTGCAAAGATCAATACATCTGCTATTATTGATCTCATCGGATTTTTTTTAAAAAAAATGTTAAGGGGACGTATTAGTCACCTGTATTAGGAAGGCCATATCAACTACTAATGTTGTCACCACACCAAACACAAGACCCAAAACTCCATTTGCTACCGCCGAAGATCCAATGTCAACGTCCACCTAAAAGATGAGACAAATTGGGTTGGGTTCGGTTGCAGTGTTAGTATGCAACCTCCTAAAACATTGTTTGCTAAGCAGAACATCCGACCTAAATGGGGTGACTCAAAACACACCATCTTTGTGTCCTTCCATATGCCTTAAGGATATTAAGATGAAACGAGATACTATGCATGCATAGCTCGTTCCACAGTTATAAATACAAAAAGTTTCAGTTATTTACAAATATGACTCACCTCCAGGTACGCAGGACCTCGAACATAACTACAATCAACAGCCTTTCCCAACAGACAAGGGGTGCTTCCAACACTCTGTCGCACTATCCAGGAGCCCTGAAAATTTCTTATACTTTTAAATAAATAAGAACTGTACAAAACTACTATTGGACTGTAAATAACTACTATGTGAGAGTAGACCTTGGGAACAGATGGTATAAGCTTTAGTCTGCTATTGCGGAATTCATCATCGCCATCAAAAAAGCGTTGTAGTAACGATCCTTTTTTCAAGGTATTTGTGACAAAATACATGACCAAGCTGTACTGAGTTGACCCAGGAATCTACAAGAGGATACCAACTTGAACAAAATCATTCAAATACACCAATAATATGTAAGGTAAGTCAGGTGTAGTTTGGTTTGTGCAAAGGTAACGCAAATGGAAAAGAAATTAGTTCATTTCCATTCCCTCAAGGTAACATCCACAGCTCTAAATCTATTCCATTTACGTTATGGTGCTATAAACCAAACAGAACCAAACAGCACCAGTGAATTCCAACTTACCTGTATGTTGACAACAAATGTATGCATCCCTCTCTCAGCAGCAACCTAAGAAAGCGGCAAAATGGGCAGATACAAGTAAGCTTTGGCCTTACTTGGATGATGGCGTGGATTACACAAGGAACCACAAACCGATTACGTCCAGCCATCCTACTTTTAACAAGTTTTCTCATTTTACCAATTGGTAAACCTTTGGAAGGTTCTAAGCTGTTTTCCTTTTTTTTACGTAAGTTCTAAGCTGTTTTTTCTGTTTACCTGAGCAACACAACCTTTTTGCCTGGCAACATTATCCATGCGTTTGGTGTCCTTAAACCAGTCAATTGCTGCAAGCTCCATGAGATAACTTGCTGCAGGTATCTGTAACTTGGATACAAGTGTGTATTAAAGTTCTTCATCCAAGACTTTAAAAAAACACGTACTGCCAAGCAATAAAGCACAAAGTTAGAAGATTTTGACCTTTGATTTGTCTTGTGGGAAGTTCTTGCTACGAACTTTAAAGATCTTGCTGTCAGGTACTGTCCAACAATTGTGGCTTTTCTCCTCAGGATCACAATGAAGAATACCCGAAAAACAAGATAAATCAATTTTTTCTGGAGGCTCATCTGTAATAAAGATGCACTATAACCGTTATGGCAAAAAGTAATGATTTAACTGTCCCAGTAACTTGATAGTAGACATGAGAATTGATCAACAGAATAGGGCACAAAATCAAACCTGTGCACTTGGCATCATTATCAGATCGGTTCGGGTCTTCCTGTATATTGGTTTTGGTCAAGGTTATGTATGATGATAGAAAACATTTTAGATTTTTTTTCGAAAGAAAATGGTATGGAGGACATGTTAAAATTGAGTAAAGAAGTCATAAGAGTATTCTCATAGAGTAGTCTAGAATAGTAAGCACCTCTATATCAGCTTCAGGAACTTGATAATCATCATCATCTGATTCTTCGTCAATCATTCCCATGTTTTTATTTGCCTTGGTGTCAACTTCTTGAAGCTTATGATTTTTTGGCTCTGAATCCGCATCCAACATGGTTTCCATTACAGGAATCCTTGGGATTATATGGATTTCATCTGTTTGGGAAAAATATTCACGTAGTCCTAGGAGCAGGGGCAAAACATAAGAAATTAAGAACCAAAATGAATAAGTTGGAGAACAACACTATTTGTCACACAAACAAACTTAGTTTTATTGTTCTCATGCTAAGATGGAGTTGCTAGTTACTGTTTGCATGAAAATAGCAGTATTTTAATACCTGCTACACAGTTTAGTATCTGCAGCAAAGAATGATATTGAAAGGAAAGTGAGTAGTTTAGGAACCATCCCTTCAGGTCAATCTGCATGAGGTGCTGAACCTGAGTACAGGGGTCTTCCATTGCGACACTTGAGAGGAGAAATCTTGAAACCTCCACCTATACTAGCAGAAACTTTAGGAAAAGAAAAAACAAAGGAATAGAAACTGACATTTTGCCTAGTTTATATTTGGAGTGTTCCATACTCTAAGGCAGATGAAGATTTAATAGGTGCCGAAGGAAAATTACTTTCAATGAATGCCCTCACAAATCCTCGTTGCCGACCACAGTTAGGATGTTCTATTGACCGGAACAGCACAACTGTATATGTGGACATAATGTGTCAAAGAGAGGGCATTGCTGGATAAAATTAGGGATCCCATAAAATTAAGGGGATAGGAAAAAAGAACCATCAAACAATTACCATAACTTCCATCATCGTTACGACGCCAATACCGAGCATAACAAAGATCTCGAGGCCAGACTAACCTGTATAGTAAACATTGACAGAAAATCTATTGGCAACAATCAGAAGCAAAATCAAATCATAAGTTGACTTTACATTGGGCACCAGTGCAGCTGCAGCCTATGATATAGTATTGCAGTGTGACCATCAACCTCTTGAACTAAACTACCATGACGAAAGCTACAGTCCCACCTATAATGGAGAATGAAGATCAAGAGATCAACGTCAGCGGTAGAGGAAGCAGAATGTCAGAAAACCATACTTACTCGTATCTTGTTACATCCATGCTCATTACAAGACCAAAAATGGCTTCACATGTGGCTTCAACTACACCAACAGCCCTCATAGCTCGGCTGCAGCTTCGTGCCTACAGCACAATGGAGTACAAATAAAAAATCATCAGGTTTTAGACAGTATATAAATCACCCAAAAAAAAATATGAAGGTGTTGGAGCATACAAGGTAATCTACTTCCAGAAGTTCTTCAAAAATGCGCAACCCTGGCAATACCAAAACAACGACAGCTTCAACTTCAAGTAATCCTAAGAGGAAGGATTATTGACCTAAGGGGTGAACTGAAAAGACTTGCCATTTTGGCATCTAAGTAGTCGCCAATTTTTCTTGGAGCAAAATTGATTGGGATCGTTCTGATTGGACACGCCAATGTCAGTCTCTTTGGTCCAGTCATGTATTGAATCAGGGGGGCCTAGCACCAGAAATGACATTGTGGATTTCTATAACGTCCAAAATTTAAAAATAAATGTCACAAATTAACAGCGGTCAACTTCATTTGGAATAATTAATGGATCTTTTTACCGTTCCCTATAGTAGTCTTGCGAGTCAAAGTGGGTCGTTCCTCGTCATCTTCAGCTCTAGAATTGGAACGAAGATTCTAGCTAAATCAGAGAAAGGCCTAGCAGAAGGTAATCAGACAGATGGACTGCCACTTACGTGCTGTCATGATCTGAAAACAAAAACTGCCCTCCAAGTTCCATGTCGAAGTCCACTGAAGCAAAGGCCTTACGGTTCTTAGCTGTCATAGAGTCCTGTTGCTGCAAAAAGGGAAAAGGGGGGAAAAAAGTTTGTTCAATAAAATGAGCTCGGATACAGTACTGGATAGTGATCCATTGTAGGTGATTGCTCAATTGCATTCCTTTGCAAGAATATGAGATAGGCCAGGGGTCTAATTAAGAAGCACATATATAGCACATCCTTAACTCTCTGGCTGAAAAGGATTATCGGTGTTGAAACTCAACTTTCTTCAGACATGTTTTACAACTACTATGTCATATTGTAAAAAAAATAAAATAAAAATTGGTATAGCCAAGATTTATACTACACCTGATCAATGACGAGTTCTATCTTCTTCTTCCATGCCATTGCATCCTCAATATCATACGCACCCATCTGTGAAATTCAGTTTATTTGTGATCTGACAGGTGGACGAACAAAACTGGGAGAAATGTTGGAGGGTTGGTGGCTAGCTATAGAATCGAACAAACCGTTATCTGGTGCTCTTTTTCTTTCTTGTTGTAAATGCACAAGACATAAATCATCTGAAAGAAAACACGGAAAGAAGGGATGAGAACGTATACCCAGAAATTAATAAATATAAGCAATTAAAATTTCTCTAAAAACAATAGGAGAAAAAAATAAATAAATGAACGCACTTGGCCATGGTGTGTTTTGAGCCCTCTATCCTCCACCCTGCAATTCCCGTCTATTAGCAACGACTTGAGTGGAACCTGGATGCATATATATATTATATGCCCACAGATTGTATCCATCATTCATCAATAGTTGTTATCATTCCACTTACATATGGGACTCGACAAGGAAATCAATCAATCATGCGGCAAGAAGTGCAGATTACCATATTGTCCTTTGGCTTCTTCTTGTAGTACGCGAGCAGCTTGCTGTCGAGCACGAAGTAGCGCGTGTGGAAGAAGGACCTGCCGATCTTCCTGCGGCCGTAGCGCACCATCCAGCCCTCGTGGCGCACGGCGGCGGCGGCAGCCTCCCTGACTGATAAGGCAGCGGCAGCGGTGGCGTTGTTGGACGCCGCCTTGGCCGGCTCGGCGGGCTTGATGGCAGCGGGAACGTTGTTGGACACCGCCTTGGCCGGCTCGATGCCAGCGGTCTTGTTGGCGGCGTCCCGGAGGGCCATGGCGGCGGCCCTAAAGAGGTCGCTGCTTTTGCTCTCCCGCCTGGACGCCGATGAGCCGAGCATGTTGAACACGCGCGACAAGGGATCGCCTACGTTTCTCTCCTTCTCCGATCAGGGCTCCGGCCACCGCTTGCTCAAAGAGGAGAATAATCCATCGATTAGGAAGGAAATGCAGCAAATGCATGATGATTGGGTGGATGGATGGTATGGGACGGCAGGTGGCGATACGGGAGGAGGAGCAAGGCATCAGGCATGGCTACTGGAACGGAGGGTTTAGAAGGGTGGCGGCCCGTGAGACGCGCGCACTCCACACGGGCGATCGCCATGGCTAGTCAAGCGCTCTCTTTCTCCTCCTCTCTCTGCTAGTGTAAGGGGCCTAAAAATAACTTGATGCTCTTTCTTTACTTAATGTACTCTTTCTTTCTTTTCTTTGCGCAAATCCTACCCCCATGAGCACCTCGGGAAGACTGCGCCGGTAGATCTCACAACGCGGTTAAATACTGAAATAAATGCAGAAAAGATGCGATAAACAGGATTTCACCCTGGTGGGTAGCGCCCCACTGGACAGTCTATCATTGAACCACAGGCCCATTCGCGAATGTCTTTTATTACTGGCAAGCAGGCCCATGAGTTACAACGGGAGCAAAATATATCAAATAGATTTATGAAAAATGGCCATCGGAAGTGATGCATGCCTATTTATGTTTTCTTCTTTAATATAAGTTAAAATTGGTAACAATATGACAGTTGCCCAAAGAAATATTAAACACAAAATACTTCATTCACATTTTTTTTTCTTCCTTTGCAAAACCCAAAAAATTTATATATAAGGGCCCGTTTGGCATACGGGTGAAGCACGAAAAAAACGTAGGAACCGAGAAGCGCAGGATTAGGAAGGCCACTGGTTCCTTGAATCGTTCCTCCGCCTCCACCGTCATGGCTCCACTCCATCTCCGCCTCCTCCTTCGCCGCCGCCGACGCCGCTTCCTCCAAGACTCCTGATGCCACCGCCACCTTCAAATCCGACACCGCTTCCCCAAGACGACAGCTGCAGGAATATGTTTTGCAAGATACATCATTTTGTTTAATAATGTATGATAGAATGAAACAGCAGAAGTATCTTTTTCATAGCCAGGCTCAAGGAAGAAGCAGCAAAAAGATGCAACATGCTTACTTAGTGCTGAGACATACAGTGCAGTATCAGGTTGATGCAGGATGAATAACAGTGATGATGATGCATTTCATATAGATGTCTTTATGTGTAAAAATATTTCAGAGACTAAAAACTGTTGAAAATAACTATATCATCTGTCTCTAAACACCTCATTTTGTATATTTTGCAGATGCGTTAAGGAATGCATCTAATTACTTCTACAAGCTTTTTAAATCTTCAATTTACTGCAGAGAAAATAACTCTGTTAACACCTCTGCTAGTGGTAGCTCATAAATAAGTTTGGTCCTGCTTTCTGTGATGAAGTTCATTTCCTCGAATTCACCTCTTCTATCTTGAGCCAGTTCCATTATTGAACCAATATAATCCTTCGGTGTAAGCATTTCAATCTGTAAAGGGGAAAAAAAGGAAGACACCAAAAACAACAATCAGACCTGCGCAGGATAAAACCTTCACATATGGTTCTTCTATAGACCTCCGCTTCCCAGGCTCTGGAAGCAAGGATGGATTTGAACATTCAACCTATATGACATCTGTAAGCAATCATGTTTTTCACATACAAATAAAACTGAGTGGTTTCTGGTTAAGAAAAGTCGGATATTTTTGTCCCAATGCAGATTTACGCACACTTGAATGGTTTAGCTCAGTTGCTCGCAACATGCACCATAACTTTTGGTAAAAACACTAAGAGTGACTGCATATGCTATACATGCCATCTGAAATGACAACAGCTGGTCTCTTAACTCTTAAGACCTACATTTCCCCCCTGACTGTACCAGTGACTGTTTTAATAGACAACAAGCTTTTCCTGTAGTGTGCAAATAGAAACTTAGGTACCTCTGTGCAGTACCACTATTTCATTAGTTGGGCAAGTACAGTGGTTTCCATAAATTAATTCTCCATAGTGAAGTTCCTAAAATATATCCATATTTCCTTAGTGTGACAACAGAACGTTCTTTAATGAGGATTTGAGATGGAAATATGAAATATGTCGTGTTTGAGGTCATTTGAACAGACTTGACAAAAAATTCTTGATTATTTGATTTTGGATACAGCTTAAGTTCTTGCAACTCCAACAGATGTACTGATTTGAACAATAGGAGTTATGGCCATATAACTATTATTCTGTTAAGCAATGTTGATTCCAGGAGAAGACAAGAGAGTTCAAGATCATAAGACTTACGGTTTCACCATCGGCACAGTTCACACGGTATACCACACTTGGTGCAGTAATTATTAAGTTCAAGTTGTACTCCCTCTCAAGCCTTTCCTGAAAAATAGAAAAAACTATATTGTAGAAATTTCAAGCCATAGTGGTCTTAATATGAACTGCACTGCCATGAACCAAGTAGATTGTAAGAACCTGAACAATTTCCATATGGAGAAGACCAAGGAACCCACATCTGAAGCCAAACCCCATGGCACTAGAAGATTCCGGTTCAAACTGCATTGCTTTTACTGCATGCATTTTTGTAAAATGAGATGAAGTACTGTTGTGTTTCTTGGCAGTTAGAATGGAACATTGGTCTGATATTCATAATTGAAGGTACTGGATTTGAATTTATTGACCAGCATTCTTGTTCATATTTTAACACAAGAATGGGTAAACCATCAGCAGACGATGATTTTGTCAATTCTATGTTGTTTTTACATTTAAATAGAAATATTTAGTACAACTATCTTCATATGCAAGTATATCAATACTTTAATATACTGATCTCATGTGTCATGTGGCTACTTGTAAACTGAAGACACTGTTCTGGGGTTTGCCATACCCTTTACCCTCTCCATTCCAAATTATACTTCACTTTAGCATTGTCCTAAGTCAAGCTTCTCTAACTTTGATCAAGTTTTTAGAAAAATATATCAACATCTACAAATTTAAACAAATGCATAATCGAGGTATATTTCATGGAAAATTTAATGGAACTAATTTGGTATTGTAGGTGTTGATACATTTTTCTATAAACTAGGTCAAAATTAGGATAAAGCCAGAGTAAGCTATAATTTGGAATGGAGGGAGTATATTTCATGATATCTGAGCTGGTGCCAACACCACTACATATGTAAGAATCTTGACGCTGTTGCATTAGGATTTCACTTTATAAACTATATTTGATCAATTTCTTTTTTTTAGTTCATAATATCCACAATTTGGGTCAAGGAAAATATGTGCCATACTTCAAATGCCAGAAATGAACAAAATGTCTTGACCATACATTCATGACAATATGATGATATAGTTAGGCTAGGAAACCCACCTTTAGGGCAGCATCATTTAGCTGAAGTTTTTCCAGCGCTTCCCGCAACTCCTCAAACCTATTGACAAACACAATGTTTCATACAGCTATACCGCAACAGAAAAGAACGGGACTCGATATAAAGGAAAGATACAGTACTGATCAGCATCTATAGGGAACAAGCCACAAAAAACCATTGGAGTGGCTTGAGAATATCCTGGTAAAGCATGATCTACATTTTTTGAATAATGAGTAATCGTATTACCAACCCTGGCATCTGCTACTGATCTTATAGAAGCAGAGAGATAGCCGACCTGTCAACGAGAGGCATCCAATCAAGATAAAAAGAGACATTGTATTAAATGAATGCACGATGAAGATTGAAGGAAAACTTCTGAACTAGACCCTGTTCAAAGATTGCTGATGATTCTATACAGTTATAAGTATATAAAGACCTTGTTTATTGTTCCGATTGCAACAGTTAATTTTGTAATCTGGTGGTAACCGTGTTTTTATTTATGAGGAGTCATAGCAAACAATAGTTGACAATAATATGTTCGAGAGAAAAAAAAAATTGTTGGCTGAAATAGTCGAATAGACAATTGAACAATATCCTTGAGGAAATGAAAGTATAGAGCCAAAAAATGAATATTTTCTTCAAAGGATTATAATTGATGTAAGACATCACAGCATAAAAGCTACCTTGCCAGCATATTGTTCGTCAACTTGCATCTGATTTGGGGATAGTACACCAATTTCATCAGCAACATATTCCTGTTAAATGAACAACAAGCTTAGCTTGACGTTCTACCCACAGTATACACAAGGATTATGAAGGTTGAAGAAGATGGCGAAGAACAGGTTTCTGGAGACTAATTTAGATGATGAGAAATAACTAAAGTGGCATACAAAAAAAAAATTCTATTCTAGGAGAGAGATTTGGATGTTGTTTTACCAATGGTACTTTAGGAACAAATTTTTCAAATAAAAAGTATTGCAGCAATAGAAAGCGCATTAAGTTTCCAGGTGAGGTTTATGTTTGGTTTTGATTACCTTTCCATTGGCCATAAAACATATCTTGTCCCCTTTCTTTATATTGCCATCAATTACACGGAAGTACACAATTACACCTCTGTATGGATCATAATAGCTGCAACCACAAAGACAACATATAACAGTAGTTCAGATACATGTAGAACATTAATTAATCAATTCTAAAGAATCAAGTACTTAAAGGGAACCTGTCAAATATAAGAGCCCTGAGAGGATCTTTTGCCGTATCTTTTGGTGGGGGGATTTTGGTCACAAGGGCATCTAGTATTTCAGCGATGCCTATGCCGTACATGAAAGAATAAAAAGGTAGTATGGAAATTATATCTGTTCATAAAGGGGGCACGGCATGTTCTATCTGCAGCTACCATTTTATATAAGTAACTCTGTAGAAAACAAAGAAAAAAAGGAAAGGAAACAAAAACTAACCTTTGCTGAACACCGAATTGCATCACGGCAGTCCAATCCAATTATCTGGTAATAATAAAGTCAACGTTGAATTTTTAGTGCTGAAGGAAAAAAAATGGGGCATTACTTTTAACTAGGAAATGGAAGGAACTGTTGGCCAAAGAACGTAGAGGACAAGTCTAAGATAGGGGTGATGCTTTCAGAAAAGCCTCTTCAATTTCCTGTGCGACGCGGTCACCAGGAAGATCTATTTTGTTTAGAACCTAAAATTAGAGGACAAAGTCATTGTCAAACAGAAAACAAAAGGAGAATAGATAGCTGGATATCATATAAATTGTTTATTTTCCTATTTCAGTTTAATAAGGGCAATCAAACAATTAAAGCTTAAATGTATTTTTTTTTTATGAAGCAACAGAGGTAAACTTAAGCAAGTTGTTATCCATGTTACAGAATGATTTTCATAGTAGCTGTCGTCATTAGTTCATTACTCAGTTTGCATCCAGATCTAATAAGGTGAAAAGGCAATACCAAGAAAGAAAACTAGTATTTCAAAGATTCGGGCGAAGTCCAACATACAGGGATTTGGCAATGAAATGAAAATGATTGTAAAACTTGAGAATAGGAACCACAGTTTGTGCATAGAATTTTTTTTTTTTGAAAGAAAAGGCAGGAGCTCTGCCGCTCAATTAAGTAGAAAACAAGTAAATTATGTACAAAGCACCCATGGTGCCTAACACCTGGTCCTAAAGACCAAACAGGGAAAGCCCTCACCCCACTGCTAGCTAGTCTGCACAGTAAAATACCAAGCCCTTTGTCTTTGCACTATGTCCTCTTTAGTCAAGAAGGCAACCTGTAGTGCCGATTTGAACAAGTTTTGAAAGATTCTCCTATTTCTTTCCTTCCACAAATTCCACATGATGTAAATCACTACTCCGTTGAAACGCCTGCGTTGTTGCTTTGGCACCCGTTTTGCCTCTAGCTCCCACCATTCGGCCAAAGATGTAGGGTCATGTTGTGGCCATTGCATCGCAAAATTTTCAGCACAATTTGTACTGTAATTTGGTCCGTGTTCTTGGCATGCACGGTCTTATAGCGAGCGTGTAGCTATATAATGTTGATGACTAAGAGCATAGGAGGCCAACAAAGTGCTATCAGCTTCCATGAGGGTCAATCTTGGGCTTCTTTTGCCCTTGATGGACAAATACGCTGCGCCCACATGGGCCATACTCATATCAGGATTCTTTATGCTTCTTTCTGTTTCCCTCTCGATGTACTTGATATTTGAGCACCTCTCAGCTTACAACAATCCAGAGGAACAGAAATTTGTTCTTGGTGTTATCTTAATGGTCCCTTGCCACGCTATTGAATCATATGTTTCATTGGTAAATCCAGACACTAGTGTCTATTGTGGCATCTTGCGTTTGTGCATAGAAAATGGGGTAGAACAAACCGGTATGATTTCAAGGTTGTTTTCCAATGCAAGATATACATTCACTAACGTCTGAGCTTCAACGCCCTGCATCAATCATACATGTTTCATGTTGCAGCAAATGTGTATTGGAAGCCAGCGAAATCGTTGGCTAGATTCCGTGCATTGGCATGCAGAAGATAAATATCTTCAGATACATAGCTATTGAAACTTACAGGAAGGAAGTATGTATTGCACCTGAGAAGCATCAGCAACAAGAAGTGCGCCCTCACAGGCAGCAAGAGAGCGGGAAACCTAGCTAGAATCCAATCAGATGGTTCCAAAGAAGTTTAAATCAACTCCCAGTGTGGAAAATGGTCCAAAACGTCAAGCAGGAAAACTTGTCTGTCTGAGAATACAAGTGACTACATGCCTCATATGAGAAATCGACATGCCCTGGTGTAACAATTTAATTCAGGCAGTAAGGCTCATTATTCATGACGTAGCGCATCCGAGCTGCCTAAAACACAAATTATTAAAACGGGTGCAAAGACATCAAACACCAATGAATAATTAATATAATGGGAGAGCACATCCAGTAGGAGCTATGCATAAACAAATGACAGCCCAAACCAACTGTCCGCATATAGTAACTAGTAATTTCAAGAGTTTTCCCCGATTGGTCAAAATAGAGATGGTTCAATGCATGATCGTAGTCAACCAGTTAAATAAAGATTATATAATTTTCTATATGGGTACCTGCAATTTGATAGTGATCCCTCTCTAGGTCCATGTTATCCAGAAACTGCTCCTTCATCTCCCTCTTCTGCACCGTGCCAGTGAGCTCCAGCAGCTTATCCGCCAGCGTGGACTTTCCGTGGTCGATGTGCGCGATGATGCAGAAGTTCCTGATGGCACCTAGCAGGACACAACACGCGCTGAATTAACACGCAGATGAGCACCGGCACAGTGTCATAGGTGACCGATCACCAATGTATACATACATACATACACGATTTTATAAATAAAACAGGAAAGCACCCGCTGCAACGCTAACGACTAAGGACGGACTGGCGGCTACCTTCTGGAGGCAGCAGCGGGCGCGGGTGCCGCGAGGCAGAGGACGCGGCCGCGGGACAGCGGGGACGGGAAGGACCGTAAACGGGAGCAGGGGCATGTCGCCGGCGTCCCGGCGCGAGAACGGCGAGGCGGGAGGCGGTGGCGGTGGCTATGAGAGTTGGAGAGGTGAAGGAGCGCTGAGGGCGGCAGAGGTTCGTGCCGTACTGCTACGGTGGTAACACTACCGTCTGAAATAGCCTTGGGCCTTGGCATTCTCGACCTTCTTTTCCGTGCACCTCATCGTTCGTCCTCGTCCGCCCAGGCGATGGGGGCGGAGGACAAAGGCTGCTGGGTGCCTGCTGCTTGCTTGTTTTTACCCAGCGGTCAGTCCACTACTATCTGATCTTGATTCTTGCCACGCCCGCCCACTACAATTGTTTGTAGTTAACCGTTCAAAATGTAGTAGTCGTTTTTACTTCTATTTCATATAAATTAAGCAAGATTATATAAAAATGTAACATCAATTAATTGTTGGATTTAATATGAGTTTGCTCATATTTTATTCAATTAAATCAAACAAATTCTAAGGCTATATTATTGCTAGGTGTAAATTACGGATTGAATGTAGTAGATGGTTAACTTGTAACGGTCATAGTTATGGTTGGGGTTAGTAGTAACTCCCATAGTTACGGTGGGATGATCGATGGACGTTTCATGACGTCCAGGTAAAGATGATAACGAAATGGAAATATCCCGAACCGATCGTTTTCGTTTTCTATATTATGATTCCGTTTTTAAACATAAAAAGTTGTCAGTTTTAATTGGTTTCACAACATTTTCAACCACTTTTTTACTCTTTAATTGCTAAAATATAGAAATGTACCAACCGATTTCGTTTTCAATTTCGTAAGTCTGTTTCCGACTGTTTTTATCGTGACGTACAGGTTCATCCTCTATTTCTAACCATGTTTTTATGTGTCTCTAGATTATAAAACTAGAATTTTCAAAAACTACATCATCCAAATAACCGCTAAACTATATTTTTTGGAATAAAATGTAATTTTGTATGAGACTGTTCAACGGTTGGTTGCTGTATCGCTTGCGCATGAAGCGTAAGTCTACAACTACCCATGCAAACTAGTCCAAACTTATTTATCATGACTTACATTATCGTCAAGATTGAAGTCCACTGTCCACATACTAAAATACCAAAAGAATATATAATAACAAGAAATATAAATCCATAACCCAGACTATCAATGCAATAACACTCCTCTCATATCCAAATACTTTGATATGAGAGGGGCTTGCGAGACCCTCTCTCGGCGAAGCCCATGCTCGACGGCGGCCTTGCCCATGCTCACCCACGGCAGCCGGCCATGGTGGAGTAGATCTCGCCGGAGCTAAGGGGGAGGAGCGAGGGAGCTTGCGACGGCCGTGGAGGAGCGATGGTCGTGCCCACGCTGCACGTAGGTGGTGGCCAGGGCGCCGCCACGCGCGTTGGTCGATGGGGCGCCGCCACGAGTCGATGGAGCGGGGTGCCACCGTGAGCTAGTGAATGCTAGGCGCCGCTGCCTAGACGGTGGTGGTGCGAGCTCGTCGACGTTGTTGCCTCGGCCACCGTCTGCACCACGCCACCAAGCCTGCGATTTGGGTCGAGGAGAGAGAGAGAGACGCACATTTGAGTCTCCTCTCACCTCCGACGCAAACTGGTTCGCTGCTTTGCCTACTCCATTGGACAACACTTTTCCAACCCAAATTGACGTGAATAACGCATATTTAGGTTTGGGTGCCGAGATAGCTACTCCCTTGGAGACAGCCTAATCCACTTTCGTGTTGCCTCGCCGGGGCTTCTTCTTCGGAGCGTTTAGTTAGGGAAAAAATTTAGATTTTGGTATCATGATACTTTCGTTTGAACTCAATAACTTTTGTCTAACCATGAACTGATTAGACTTAAAAGATTCGTCTTGACATGTATAAACAAATTATATAATTATTTATTTTTTTATTATATTTAATGTTTCATATATACGTTTGAAGATTCGATGTGATAAAAAAATCTAAAAAAATTTTGGAAACTAAAGAGAGCCTTCATTGAACTGGTAGTAGTACTGTAGCATGCATGGGCAGCATGGCCAAGCCGGCTTCATGGTCAAACAGTTGCCACTCCGGTGACAGATGTTGTCCGGGCTGCCTTCTTTCTGGCTTTCTGCTGCGCTGGCTTCTTCTCTGGTAGGCATGCCACAGGACTGCGAGGGCATGTTTGTCGGCATATGTAGTACATTAGTAGGACCGTTGGTCCGGCCGACGCCGATCTGTCAACGGCTGGCCCGTTGGGTCCGTCGCTTGTGCCGTCTCATCTCCTCCCTCCCCGACCCGGCCTCCCTCTCGCTGCCGTATACGTACTCATGGATCTGCATGCCTTATGTCCTACTACTAGTAGTAGGTACTGCACCCTTTTCATTTTTTTTTCTTGTACAAATAGCCCCGGATTAATTAGCTAGAGGCACAGACGTTACGATCGGACGAGTAGCACTTTTGTGTTGCAATTTGCATGGCAACCCAGGCACTCTGGAGATCATGTTCATGGGGTAGGACCGTACGCTGGAGCTGATAAGCTGAGCTGATTTTAGCTGTTGCTGATTTTTTTAAGGAAAACACTGTTCTAAATCTGAAAAATAAGCGCTTTTTAGACGAAGCGAACAGGGCCACAAGCGAACCAGAACCTGAGTGTTGCGCTGTGGCCTGCTAACAGGCTGCAGCCGTGAGGTGGGGAAGAAAATTGCGTGGGGACGTACGGGTGTCGGGGGCCGTGCGAGCGAGTTGACGGGAGGGCGATCTGCCGGAGGCCCGGTATGAGTTAGGATATGAGTTATTAGCGCAATCATGGCCTGCCTCTGCGTGTGCGACGTGATTCACCTCGGACTTGTGATCTACTCCGTACTAGACAGTGTCAGCGGAAGCGGGACCAAAAGTTTTGGAGAAAATTTGTTCAATGCCATAAAATTATTACACCTTTGCATGTGCCATTGGAAATCATGATTTTGGTTCATTGTCATTGCCGTGTATTGCACTACGGAAGCTAGAAATTTACGTTTTTACTATATATTTTGTCTGTATGTTTTTTGCGCTAGTACATAATTTTTCATTTGATCCTCCTGGTATAAGTTGGAAAATAATGAATCATATGAACCTTTGATGAACTCCTTCCAGGAAGTATGCACATGGAACACATCCTCTCTCCTATCAGATTATCTTTCTCCAGACCTAGTTAAGGTTGTTGGAACTATGTAGGGAATGATCTGCTATTAAAATTGTCTGTACTCAAATTAACATTTATACCAAATGACCCGTTGAGGAACAGCAGCAACAATAACAATGTCTCAGAAATAACCTTCCGTAGTTGTGTGCATGTGCTTGCAAGAGAAGGTTTAGTCAAACTGGAATTTGGATAGTAAATAGAGATGGAGGCAAATTGAGGTGTGCCAGTTACTCTTTGATGTTCAGGTATGATGGTGGCTTGTCCAGGAGGAGGGCTTTATTACATATGATTCTTGAACTATACTTGACCAGGGCATTAACATTGAGCAGAACCTCTTGGCTGTGAACAAAAAGGCATAAGAACCTTTCGAATCACCAGATTGAACTCTTCTTTTCAAAAACATAAATACAGGAAGAATGTGATATTGCCTTTGAGCCTTCCGACCTTTGGTTGGGTTGGTTAGCACAGCCGGGAGGCTCCTAGCCAACCATCAAATCCCAATGAGTGCACTTTGGTGCCACTGGGAAACCTTGGGGCACCTGTTGACACTTCTTAGCGTAACCACCAGAGACAGGGTGTGAGGCTATCTCTGATAACGGTGCCAGAAATGTCTGAGGTATTTCTTATGACTATTGGATAATTCCGCAAGCGCACAGAATATACCGTTGTAGCATTTCACCCGGAAGTATTCTAAGGTATCGTTATTTATTTTATCCCAAGGGAAAGCGATTGCTAGAAACGTTAATAGAAAGAGATCCTTAAATCTATCTCAACCTAGCACAACTAGTGTAGAGGGGGTAATCAAAGTATAATGGGAAGGTGATGATTCAAAGATAACAAATGAATTGCTAAAAGATAACTAGTGTATTATAGCTAGGTGGGAGGACAACGAGTGAGAAAGGTTTCTATGATTCTTACTTTACTCCTATGAACTATCCTATCAAATGGACGAGATACACTAAGACTGCTACCTTACTACCGGTGTGCAGGGGGTAGTGCGAGACAATAAAGGACAAAACCTCTACCCGAAGCGCCTACACTCTTATGGGAGCCTACCTTTTAAGAACTTGCCTAAAACACGTGGAGGGATACTAAGACTAGACAGGGCTGTCACCACCTGCTAGCACCCACTAACAATCCGTGCGACAAGCGGCATTCAAAGGCAAGATCTAGTCTAAGCACCATGCTTACACTAATTCTCACTACTCTAGCTGTGGCCAAGGCAATTAGAGCACCCTATGATAGGCGATGAACTAACACACGTTGAGTTGGTTACAGGATCACAATCTAATGCATGCCGATCAAGTAATATGATAACTCACAACAAACTATTACTAGAATAGTAATGCACTAAGTAAAGACTTAGTAAAGTGAAGCAGGAATATATTGTATTGAAGTAAACAGGTCTGAAATAAAGAGAAAGATACAAGAGCTATACCAGACTCTCCAGCAGACGACTCCGGAGACCCCGAGCGCAGCTCGACTCAACTCTAACTCCCACACTAGACTACAACTACTACTAGAGGTGGAACTACATTGCTTCTCACTTGTATCTTGAATGAATCATGTCTTGAGAGGGTGGAGGCAGCCTCTATTTATAGTGGAGAGTGGAGGGGTGCCACGTCAGCGATCCGTGTACTCCCTAACTCTCCACCCTTGGATAAACCGCCTCAATACCGCCTTGAAATGGACGGCATCGGTGATTCCATCACGTGGGAGACATGCAGGAAGGCGGTGGAGGAAGTCGGTGGCTGGGGCCCACACAAGGTGGTTCGGCCGACCCCCTCTATGGTAGGTGGGCCCAGCCAGGAGCTTCTAGAAGGTGTCCCCACATGTCCTGAAGTGTGGTGGTGACTTGGGCCCACCATGGGTGGTTCGGCCGAACCACCTATGGCAAGGTGGGCCCACCACTATGGTCCCCATCTGTCATAGACTGTGGCTGTGTACTTAGTTTGTCTTGATCTTATCGTTTCACGCCTTGATCCATGTGCTTTGCTTCTCCACCGTTGAATGGAAACACATGATGATCTGATGGTTGGGATGAGCTGGGTAGAGTGTCACGAGGATCGTGTCATGTCACCAAAGCCAGGTGGGCTCCATGAGTGGTTCGGGCAACCCCACCATGGGCCCATCCTTGGCTCTCCTCTCTTTCATTTGATGTTGTATGCAAGGTGATGAAATGTGGTGGCCTGGGGCAACCAGACATGGTTTGGCCGAACCACATAGGTGACCCCTAGCTGCTCACTTTTGCACTATTTTGGTCTTCCCTGCATTCACAAGCTTAAGAGTACAAGTGAAACTAGTTATTGATAAAATATGTTCATGTTGTGTTCATTCTCCCTTGAATCCGAAGCCTGTTGACAGTGTTTGAATGTGGAATATTATGGTATATCCACCGTCAACAGCACCCAAAAACATCCCCTCGCTCGCTCCACGTCAAAGCACATGTCTGTGGCCAACCTTCTCACAGGGTTGCGGTGCCGCTGTGTATAGGTGGAGCGGGGGTTCGGGGTTTTTCTCGGATTGTATGAGAAGGTCTTCTTCTTAGCCCCGTTAATGGTTGTGTGGGCTTTGGTGCCGACCAGGGGAAATGCCGGGGGCTGGCTAGGTCCCTGCAGGCCGAGTTTTTGTGATATTGCCTTTGGATACCTGAAAGAAAGCTTAACTCTTAATTTTGAACAACTACCGAGAAATATTTCGACTATCACTTTTGTACCACAGATAATGATTGTCTTTCGTTAGCATAAGTTTGCCGAACTATTTGCTATGTATTTCTACCTCTTGTGTCCTTAATTAACATGAGTCTGCTAAATTGTTCCAGCAAGAAAATATTTCTACTGTTAAGCTTGCTACCTATATGCTTGCTGCTGGCATACCTTGGTCAAGGCCGCGCAGGTCCATCCCAGCTTGTAAGCCACATCTTACATTGAAGCAACCTGATTTTTCATAGTACCATGCCACGAAGTCCTAGCAAGCACGCTATTGAAACAGTTCACCTCCGTCAATATTCATGGAAAGAATTCGCTTTAACCTGATCAAACACATAGAGGCAAGATCACATATGTAATGTTACCTTGCCAACCATAAAATCAATCAAAACTGAAGTATTTGCAAATATCGGTCCATGCAAAAGTTGTACTTGGATAGGAAAAGCATTTCCAATCATCATTGTAATTAAAAAAAAACTAACTTCTCATGTTTCTATATGCATGTCCCTCTCCAAGAGGTTATGTAAGATGTGTTGATACATTCCAGGTTGACTTGTCCTTGGTATAGTTCTGAGAAAAGCCTATAGAAATCATGTTTGATATGCTGCCAACATCTCTTTATGAAGAGACCATTGAAACCGCTGGAGCTTTATCAGTTGGGATTCGCTTGACTACTGAGTTAATCTCATCAATAAGAAACGGAGCAACAAGACTCTCTAGCTCTTGAATTGGGGTGATTAGGCTGGCTAGGTCGAAGAGCATAGTAGGAGAGGAAGTTTGTCACATACGGTTTTTATATGTAGACACGAGCAGTCCAGCTTTACTTGCATGATCATGAAGCAGTAAACCTTGTTTATTTTTTTAGCTGAGGTATGGTGTTCCTTCTATACAATATGGTGGCCATGTCATGAAAAAATTTGGTACATTCATCTCCGAATCTGACCCTGTTTACTGTGTACCTGTTCCTCCGGTACAAGTTTTTGTAATGAAGCCACTTCTGTAACAGTTGTTTCACTATAATTCTGAGATTTGCTTCAGTGTTGTACAACCCTCTTCTGTCTTGTAGTCCGTCTAGAAAACTGATTACACTGTTGCAGTTGCTGATCCACAACCTAAGGTTGGAAAAGTTTTTGCTCCATGTTTTCAACTTTGCTCTGGTGGCTTTGAATTTTGCAGAGACCATGCGTGCTGCATCTGGGCAGTGAGGGGCTGAATACCAGGTCTCTTGTACAGTGGCAATAAAGTCAGACTTTGTTATGAACTATATTTTTATAATAAATTTATTAAAAAAAGATAAACACTTATACTATTTTAATTTAAACTTAGTTAAACTTAAAAATTACTTTGACTAACACGTTTCTTATAGTCCAGTTATCCGTTGGACAGAGGTACTACTCCGGAGTAGTAGTACACAAGAGTGGATCAGATGAGACTGCCAGGGAGAAGCCCTGCCTGCGACGCGCAGTACTGGCACCGCTAGACCCAGCACCAGCAGCAGAAAGGAGAGTGGCTTTTGGACGGACACGGACGACTGGCCGGCCAAGCATTCGATTTGATTTTTTGGTTCGCCTTTTGGCTCGCCTCGACACGACTCCCTCTCCCGAACGGAACGAAAACGAAATAGAAAATCTGTCACGCCACAGCCAACGGGATGGAGAGGAGCTAGACGAGGCAACAAGCTCGGCAAATACAACGTTTATCTTCTGCCATGAAACAATATTCTCCTTTCATAATAAATTAACATCAGCCAAAATCAATAAGCTGGCCAGATTTTAGGAGTAATTTGCCCGTGCAACCCGTCCGAGCCTCCGGCCTGCTGCATCATCCGCTCGCCGAGCCACCGGCACAAGACGCCAGCTTGTCACGTACAGTACGTAGTACTCTGTACGCCGCACGCCCGTCGCGTGAGAGTGCTCGGCTCACCCGATCTTGCTTCTTGGATTGTATTGCGTCCTTCCTGATTCGAATGCCACGAAGACAAGTGAGTCGTGTGCTACATATGGATGAGAGAATGCGCGAGGATGTTATGCATGAAGGGCAATCAATTGATTTCTTCTCTTGTCATTAGATTTTCTTTCCATTAGTTTGCCAGGGGTCACGTCGTTGAGGAGTAGGATCCTCAAATCATATGTTCTATGTCTTGTTGGGTCCATTCGGCATTGACTTGAACTTTGACTCCCCTTCTAATTATCTTTCTCTATAACACCCTTAAATTTGCTTCTTTAAAAAATAATTTAGTCATGAGTTTTTGTGCTCATAAGAATATAGAAAAAAAAATACATTTTTCACTAGATTAAAATTTATCAAAGGCGCATCGACATTGTTATTACATATGTGCTGGTGTATATGGTTTATTGATGTGTGTGGTTTTTTACAAGAATTTTCAAATGAATTCAAATGCTCTTGAAATAAAAGAAAAGAAAAAAGAAAGATAAAACAGCCCTCTTCTTCTGTTTCTAGCCCAAGCAGCCCAGTAAGGCCTCGGCCTTCTCCTCTCTACCCGAAGCCCACTCCTCTCCCTCCGCTGCTCTCTCCCTGACCTGAGTGGCTCCCAACCGGTTCGCCTCGACCTTCTCCTCCTCCTCCTCCTCCGACGACGAGACCGTCTTCTCCTCCGTCCTCCGAGACCGCCGCACCTCCTCCTCCTCCTCGGTCTCCTTCTACCCGTGCCGCTTCTGTGAAGCAGCATTCCAATGCCGAGACTAGACCGCCTCCTCCTCCGACGATGACATTGCTGCCCCCTTCTCCTCTCGGTCCGCCTCCTCCTCCCTCCCCGTCCTACCCGTCCGTCTAGTTCGCCAAGACCTCCTCCTCCGACGATTGCCGCATCCTTCTCCTCTCCGTCCGCCTCCTCCTCCCTACTACTCGTCCGTCTAGTTCGCCACCTCCATGTCGTCGGCTGAACAAGCAACCCCACCGTAAACCCCCAAAACCCCTCTTTTCTCTTACCGAGACCTCCTCCTCCAACGATGCCGCCTCCTTCTCCTCTCCGTCTGCCTCCTCCCTCCTACCCGTCCGTCTAGTTCGCCGCCTCCATCTCGTCGGCTGAAGGAGCGACCCCACCATACCCCAAAAACCCCTCTTTTCTCATATCTTCATCAACGAAGTGCCATGAAGCCCGATAGGCCGGAAAGGCAAACAAAAGGCTTCGCCGTCGATCGGAAGTTCTCCAGGTATGTGCTTTGTTCTTTTGTGGTGGACTGAAGACACAAGGTGTAATTTGAGAGAAAATTTTGGACTTTGATAGCTTCTGTGCTAAATTTGAGAGAAAAATTTTGAGGTGGGGATGGAGGAGCTGGCGCGGTGGGTGACAGGCATTTGAGCGCCGTTGCCAACAGTGACAGGGAGAGAATGAGTAACAGGAGTGAGGGAGGAGAGAATACCGGTGTTTGAGGCCATGTGACAGGAGGCGCCGGTGTCGAAGTACCAGTCCCTTGCTTGGGGATTGGACGCCGTCGTGTTCGCGGCCTTCAGCACCGCAAGGAGGGCCTGGTGATTCCAGGGATCGACGGCAGGAGGCGGCACCGGGAGCGAAGGAGGCGGCGCCGGGAGCGGTGCAGCGTAGTACACCTGCTGCGGATTGGTGCCTGGTCGTGGGCCGAGAACGCCGGCACCGGGGGCATGGAACGGCATGGACCATGCCGGTCCACGGGCTGAGGCCAGGAGTGAGACTCGGAGGATGTTGTGGAGGGTTGCTGCCGCGCCCACGTCCGCGCCGACAACCACGACGGTTGTCAGATGGTGGAGGCGCACCGGGAGGACGACGAGCGGTGTGTTGACCACCGGTGTTGGGGGTTGAGGAAGGTTGTCCGGCGGGGATGGACTTGGAGCCACCATTGCCCGGAGTCGACGAGGAGGAGGACGAGGATGGACTTGGACCGCCGGTGTAGGCACGCACATACTGGTGACCATGATCCTCACTCAATGCTAGTCCACGGCACATACAGAGAGACATACACTCAAATTTTGTTGTTACAGGGACTTGCTATCGATTCAGCAGTTGAGCAGAAATTAACCGATCGCTGCTCGTTCTAACTTAGCTTGCAGGCTTCTGAGGACTACCCTGTTTTTCAGCTCGATCTTTGTACGCTAGCAAGTTCATATAAGAACATGATGGCGGCAACTCTTGAGCAGCTGGAAAACTGCCTTGTCAAGGAGGCCTGGCTCCCTGTGCGTGACAAGAAGGTGGTGGGAAACCTCTATACCCCAAGGGGAAGCGGTGGATTTATTGTCCAGGTTAAGAACGGAGTGCCCAGGCTTTCAGCGGATTGGGTCACTCTCCAATTCCGCTGGGTTGACCTCTACTTCGAGGCCTTCCACGCCAAAGGTGTGTGTCTAATCAATATTTTTAAACCACGGGACTGCTATATTTCGCTAATCCATGTTTTTTTGTCTTAAGAAATATGGTTTAGGTTCAATGACGCCGAGATGAAACTCCCGCCGAAATCACAGGTTCCCTGGACGACCGTTCAAAGTCTGGGTTTTAATTCATCATATGATTCTCTTGTGGATTCAAAATCAAGACGGGTCCCATAGCTTTTCGGCGGATGTAGTTCTCTTTTCTGCATGCGTGGAATGTTGTTTCACAAGGCAAGACAAAGGAGTTGAAATCTGGCCCATTGGCATTGCCTGCTGTTGCAATTGCTGAAGCTTTAGGATTCCGTGACTTCGAGAAATGGGTCTCCGAGAATCTCGTGAACGCTGAGCGCAATGAGGGGTTCATTGAAATTTATGTTCCAAAGCTGTTCAGCGACCACCTCACGCAATGGAGGCAGCATTCTGATGATGTCCACAACGGAGATGCAAATGATAACATTGTAGCCAAGTTGCGGGTACTTAAGTACAACCACAGAATTGCGACTCGTGATCAGGAAAGCTCTGGAAGTGTAAGTAACATTGTTGCCAAGTTGTGTACTAAAATATAACCACAGAACTATACTCTGTGTCTAAAAATTCCATGTCTACCCTTTTGTAGGCTAAGAAACAGCAGCAGTGGGTGTCCAGAAAACAAAAAAAAAAATCAACAGATGCAACAACAAGTGAAGCCTGAACTTCCAGCACCAGCTGCAATTCAAGTACCACCTTCTCCAGTAGAAGTGCCAGCAGAAGAGGTCTTGGCAGTCCAGACGGCAAGACAGGAGCAGCTTCTACTCCAAGATGGGAAGCAGTCCAGAAGGATGATATGACTAGAAGATAGTAGCTCGCTGAAGAATGTGGATTGTGTTTCAAGAAACTGTGTTCTGTTTGGTCACCAAGGCTGGTGTCTCCAGCAAACTGTTCTTTAGCTGGTTTACTTTTGGGCTTGTGGCCATCGTTTTAGTTGTTTGTTTCCTGTTACGGTCTGTGGTTCGGGTCTAGCTCTGATAGTGGCTTAAGGAGCTAGCTAGAAGTCGCTTTGTCTTTGTTTTGTCTTGCCTTTCTGGTTGATCTAAATGCAATCGACTTGTGAGAAGTCAAGCGGCACAGATGGTGCTAGGATGAAAAAAGTTGTCTATGAACGCTTTAATATTGCCGAAGCTCTATTGTAAGCGATCACTAAAACACCTTGGATTTTGCCTCAGTGTAAACGCTTTAACATTTGTTGAAACACTATTGTAAGTGTTGACTGAAACAGGTGGGATTTGATGCAACATTTGTGTGAGTTTTAAATTGAGTTGCATCTTTTCTTGAGGGAACTAGAAAGCCCGTACTCTGCAAACATTCCCATTCCGATTGCATGTCAGAACAATCGCTTCCATCAGATTGAGGGATGGATGCTGGCTAGCTGATCGGCAATGACACCAGCGAGTAAATTTGTTGATGCGCATTTAGGGATCGGATGGTGTACTAATATGGAACAAGGGTTTATACTGGTTTGGACAGAATCTCCCTACGTCCAGTGTCGAACAGCTCGTGTTATTAGTAGTATCTTTGTAATAGGGGTAGATGCGTGTGTGTGGAGTACATATGTTGTCGTTCGATGCCTTTGCATGGTGGCCAGGCCTCCCTTTTATAGACAAGGGGGGCTGGTTAAGCGTGCGGGGGAAGATAGAAAAAAGAGAAAAGCAAAAAAGGTGTGGGTCGAGTGCCTAATCGCTGAGGGTAACCTTGTCCTTTCTCCTTCCCTCGACGGGTCTTCTGTTGCTCCAACACTGTCGCTGGATCCGGGGGAGTTTCCTCAGTCAAAAAGCCATGCCATACGTTCACGCGGGGACATGTTCTACATGGGGCGCCGCCTGCCGCTCCTATGGTATGCCTACATGGGGCGCCGCCTGCCGCTCCTATGGTATGCCATACTAGGTAAATGGTAGACCGTCCCCAATAACACCCTTGCGTACTGCGGCGCTAGATTGCTTCATGGCACACTTAGAGGCCACGTATTGTGCCAGTCGACCCAGGTGTGGCTTCCGATGCGTCTGCTCCGTGCGGCGTGGTCCACTGATGGTCGAGAGCAGGGACATCATGATGGCGCTAGTAGCATGGTGGCATTTAATGTCATATTGAGAGTCGATCTGAGCTCTGGGACCCATCACGTCCCCTTTATGTCTTATCCCAGGCCGCCTGCGAAAGGTCCTGCTTTCGGGGGTGCTTTCGCCTCGCCTGACACTGGGATGTGTCCGTCCCGTCCGAGGGTCTACCCTCGGGCGAGTCGTGTTTTTATTACAGGGTCGGGCGAATCGGAGTCGACCGTGTGGGGAGAGGAGGAAGTGGCTAGCGCTTGTCGCCTGGTCATGAGCCGGATTGGGCCTCGTCATCGTGTTGGGCTTAAGCCTCTCGGATGGGTCTATAATTATGACCCTAACACATTAGTTTCTGCAAATACCTCCACATGGTCCTGAAGAAATGCAAACTGATTTGTAAACAACATACGACTCTCAATGCCCTTTGTAGGCTTTCAGTGTAACATAACAGCATCTCCAAAAACTATTGGAGAATGTTTTTTCTCATTTTGCCAAAATAATAAGGATGGAAAAGGTTTATACCAAACTGTTGGAAAATCTTTTGTAGAAAAATTAAGTTTTACTCCTTAAGTTTTCAGTTTGAGCATCAGCTTGAGATGACAACGAGATTTGAATTTGATCAGTTGATTGGTTTGATTTGATTTCTTCATTCTCTCTGTGCTCATGTAAGGAAATTTCTAGAGCTTATTCACCTGCTTACATTAATCTACAGAATCTATAAGCTAGTTAATCTTCACAGCAAACATTTGGCTACAGGCTCAAGATCCTGCAGCAAAGCAAAATTCTAGGTACATGAACAAATCATTGACAGGCAAAGAACACAAGGCAAGAGTAGGTGTATGTATGTATCAGCCTATAGCTATAATGGCGCCTAGGCGTAGTCTGAATCCGGCGTGGTGCTGAACACCGGCCTGTCCTTGTCCACCACGACGGCGGGGGCGACGGCGGCAGCGGTGGCTGCGCTGTCCTTGCCACCGGCGGCGCCGCTGCTCCCGCTCTTGCGCCGCGGCTTGGCCTCGCCGAGCATGGTGATGACGTCGCGCATGGACGGCCGGTCCCGCGGTGCCCTGGCCGTGCAGAGCACGGCGATGCGCAGCACCAGCAGCATCTCCTCCCGGACGTGCGCGCACCGGCCGCCGACGTTGGGGTCCAGGTGCTCCTCCACCGTGTTGCTCCGGATCTTTTCCCTCACCCACCCCACGATGTTCTGCCCCTTGCCGAACTCCGCCTCCACCGCTCGCCGCCCCGTGATGAGCTCCATCAGCACCACGCCGTAGCTGTAGATGTCGCTCTTCTGGTCCACCTTCAGCGTGTGCCCGTACTCGGCAAACATTCCCAATTTCCCATTTCAGAACAATTAATCGATTCATGGATGGATAGATGATGCTATGCTGGCTGCTCTTTGTGATACCAACGAACGAACCTGGCGCGATGTAGCCGTAGGAGCCGGCGACGACGGAGACGGACTCGTTGGTGAGCGCCAGTGCGCGGGCGAGGCCGAAGTCGGCGATGCGAGCCTCCATGTCGGCGTCGAGGAGGATGTTGTTGGACTTGATGTCGCGGTGGATCACCGGCGGGTGGCAGTCGTGGTGGAGGTAGGCGAGGCCCTGCGCCACGCCGGCGGCGACGTCGTAGCGGGACACCCAGTCCAGCAGCGCGCGCTTCTCCGGCGGGCCGTGCAGCGCCTCCCACAGGCTGCCGTTGGGCATGAACTCGTACAGCATCATGGCGTCCGCGTCGTTGTGCACGTACCCCAGCAGCCGCACCAGGTTCCGGTGCCGGAGCCGCCTCAGCAGCGCCACCTCCTTCAGCACGTCCGCGCTCACCTCGCTCGCCACGGCGTCGCCGTCCACCGGCGCCGCCCGCCACAGCTTCTTCACGGCGATCACGGCGCGCGCGCGCGCGGGAGCTCCGCCCTGTACACCACCCCGGTCGCGCCCATGCCCACCACGTTCGCCTCCTTCACGCACGCCACCACGTCGGCGGCCGTGAACCCCAGCCGCTGGAACGCCGTCAGCCGCCACGGCCACGCGCCCGACTCCGCGCCGCCCAGGCTCTCGTCGTCGTCGCAGCAACCCGCATCGCCGCGAGCCAGCCCACCGCGACGCGCTTCAGGCGCGCGCTGCCGCGGGGCCGCGCCGCCACGCCCGTGTCGCATCTCCCGAAGCACGGCGGGAGCACGCCGCCGCACAGCCCGGCGTTGCCCGCCAGCTCGTCGGGGTTGATGGAACGCAGGACGCCGTTTCCGGGCACGGGCCCCGTGAGGTTGTTGTACGAGAGGTTCAGCGTCTCCAGCGCCGGCGAGCTCCCGAAATTCTCCGGTATGCCGCCGGTCAAGGAGTTGCTGGACAGATCAAGGATGGCCAGCGCCGTGGGTATCTCGCCCGTGAGCCGATTGTGCCTGAGGTTCAGCTTGACAAACCTCTCGCACGTGGCGAGGCTGGCCGGAATCGCGCCGGCGAGCCGGTTGTTCGACAGGTCCAGCGCCGCCAGTGCCGGGCAGTCCTGGAACTGGTCGGGGAGCTCGCCGGAGATGATGTTGTCTGACGCCAAGAAGCTCTGCAGCGTCGGGACCGTGAGGAGGCTCGACGGCAGAGAGTACTGGAGGTGGTTGCGCGATACGTCGATGAACGACAGGGACGTCGACGCTGCGAGGTCGCCGGGGATCTCTCCGGCCAGGTCGTTGCCGGCGAGCTCGAGCCGCTGCAGCGACGGCAGCTTGCCGAACCCGATGGGGATGGTGCCGGTGAGCCGGTTGCTCTGCATGCGCACGCGCACCAGCGACGCACACGACGCGAGCCCCGCCGGGATCCCGCCGGTGAACCCGTTGTTGAACATGATCAGCTTGGCGAGCGCTTGCCGTCGCAGATCCCCGCCGGGACGGGGCCGGTGAAGGAGTTCGACGACACGTCCACCCACTGCAGCGGCGAGCTCTTGCCCAGCGACGCGGGAAGCTGCCCCGTCAGGGAGTTGTTCCACAGCTCGAGCACCTCCAGGCTCGGCATGTCGCCGATGGTCGCCGGCACGGTGCCGTCGAGGTGGTTGCACATGAGGTTGAGCAGCCGGAGGTGGCTCAGCTGCGCGACCTCGTCGGGGATCGGGCCCGTCAGCGCGTTGTCGGAGAGGTCGAGGAAGACGAGCGTCGAGATGTTGCCGAACTCTGGCGGTATCTTGCCTCCGAGGTTGTTCTTGTACAGGTAAAGCGCGGTGAGCGCCGGAAGCTTGCCGAGCTCCGGTGGGATGGGCCCGTCAAGATTGCCGACGGCGAGGTCGAGGTACTGGAGGTTGGCGAGGGTGCCGAGCTCCGGCGGGATGCTTCCCTCCAGCGCATTGTAGCCGATGATGAGGCTCTCGAGCGACTCGAGCTCGCCGAGCTCCGCTGGGATCTTGCCGGTGATGTTGTTGCCGGAGAGGCCCAGGAACCTGAGCTTGGTGAGGCTCCGGTAAGCCGCCGGGATGCCGCCTCCGAAGAAGCTTCCCCTCAGGACGACGGTCTCAAGCGACGTGGCGTTTGCGAGGTCGGCGGGGAGCGCGCCGGCGAAGTTGTTGCCGGAGGCATTGACGGTGGCGAGGTCGGCGCAGGGGCCGAGGCCGGCCGGCAACGCGCCCTCGAAGGAGTTCTGGCTCACGTCGAACACCTGGAGTTTGGACAGCGGCGCCAGTGACTTGGGCAGCGTGGTGTCGAACGCGTTGGAGGAGAGGTTGAGGACGGTGAGCGACGTCAGCCGGAGCACGTCGTCCGTGACCTTGCCGCTCAGATTCTTGCCGGAGAGGTCGAGCCCGTCGACGAGGCCGGCGGCGTTGCACCGGACGCCCGTCCATCTGCAATGCGGCGAGGCCTTGGCGCCATCCGTCCAGCCGGCGAGCGCGCCCATCGGGTCAACGAAGCCCGCTTTGAGCGCGAGCAGCGCCGCCCGCTCGTCGCTGCCGGCGGCGCCAGCTCCGGTGTACAAGATGGAAGATGCTGTCACTAGTAGAACCAGGACTGTCACTCTGGCCTCCATTGGAATCCTCTGCCACTTTCCTAGAAAGCACTTTTGGGAGCTGAAATCGACCAGCTTCTACCTGCAGCAGGTGCCTCTGCTGCTTCTAGTGCTGCGCCATGTCAGAGGCACTGTCTTGCTGACACTACTGCATCTGCAGGAATGGCAGAGGCTGCAGCTAGGTGGATGGAAGAAGAAGAAGATGGCAGAAAAGGCTTTATATCACCGTTCTCACTACTGGTCCCAAGATTGGTTAAAGCATGTAATAAGATAATGGATCTTCTTGGCATTTCTTAACATGCCACCGTGCTGTTTGTTTAGTGCCTGGACACCTCACCCTGCGAACGAATGTGAGCTGGGTTTTGGAGAGGGGGCAGCATGAGAACATGGAACATGGAGGGAATGTGTTTTAAAGCCATGGCTTTTGCAGCCTGCTTTTGGCAATGTTGGCATTCTTTAATCTTTTACTTTGTGCATGGCAGCCCCCATCTGATCAGAGTTGCATTTGCATCTTCAGTTTACATTCCCTGTCACTGCAGACAGTAGAAGATTAGCTCTGCTCTAGCTTTCTGAATCTCATTGATTACTAAGTACTAACTAGTAGGAGTACTAATCAGAGACCTAACAGACATGCTGTAAAATTAGGTGTTCGTACGGCCTATTCTTTTGGAAGCTTCTGTTATCAAGTTCTGAAACAGATCTACTCCTGTATTTTGTGTAGATGAAAGCCTAAGCTTTCAAGTGATCCTGATCTAGTAGTACCATGCAGAAACTAGCTACTACTCTCTGTGGTACAGATAAGCTATTCGGACAATAAGAGCTGCAGTAATTTCGCAGTGCTAATCCTATGCCATGTCATTCACCAGTCAGTAGAACAGGAGGATGCTTCCATTGCAGGCTCTAAAGAAAGAGGGAGACAAGAGGGGTATGTTCTTCGTGTTGTCCTGATGCAAGCACCCTAACTAGCTAGGAGATCTGGACACATGTCATGCATATATAAACAACTAAAGAAAGTTTACTCTGCCTAAGCATATGTACAGTGGTGCACTACATGTGTTGAGTCTGCCCAAGTTGACCTTGTTAAAATAAAACCTGCGCTAATCATTCCTGTGACAGTAGGCACGCCTGCAGTAGCTGCTGCTGCTGTTACTGCTCTTCTCTGACAAGGGGATCCTTTGAGCATTGCTTGGCACATGTCCCCAGTAGAATGTCACCTTTCCTACATGCATTCAGACGAAAAGGGAACAGAAGTAGTACTAGCAGTGTAATTAAATGGGTTAATTAGCAAGTGAGTTGACACAGTTTGGAAGGCTGCTGAAAATCAGTCAGCGAAAGAATCACAAGTGACTCACTTCTTCCGTATCTGATGATCTTAATGAACATCTGATCAAGCAATAATAACAGCAATAGCAAGGGACAGAAATATATATTGCATCTAGAATAACAAATGCCATTAAGTTCTTCCTACTAAGAAACCATTCCTGCTGCTTTTGTGTCATGTAAATATCGGCTGATTTTACCAGGCCGCTGGCACGGTACTTTTGGAACTTCTCCTTTCTTAATATGATATGTGCAATTCTTTTGCGTATTCGAGGAAAAAAAAGAAACAATTTCTGCCTAGAGATCTGTTGTTCATGAGAGATCTTGCAGCTGATAATTATTGGAAAATTGAAATGAACAGTTCACCCAGTGAACAACAGAAAACCAAGTGAAAGTAAATGGAACTTTTAGATGCTGTGTTTACCAAGTACGTTGTTGGTATGAAGAAAATATGTCAATCTTTCTTTCTTTCTTTTTTTTATCTCAAAAATATGTCAATCTTAGCTTCGAGCGGCTCTATCTTGTTGGGGCTATGTATATAGACCCAAGGATGTCGACTCTATGAGCATATTTTGAAATCCATGTGTTGTAGACATTTCTCGAATTTAAGAAATAGTTGGTAATTTTGTGTTTTTGCACATGTAAATGTGAGACAATGCATTAAACATTAAACGTAGATAGTAGTAACACACACTTCTCGAGGAGTCAAATTATTTTAAATTTGATCACATATTTACAAAAAAAAAAACCTAATGCATCATATACTTTTACAGCAAACTTTTTTTTAGAGATGCATATATTGATACTATTTTCTATATGCGTAGTTCAATTATACAACATATTTGATTTGTTGAGAAATGGGACGTGTATTTAGTTTAGGACAGATGGAGTATAGTACTAGTCCAAAAGGAACCTTTCTAAATTTGGGCTAAATTAAATGTTTTTAAATTGGACTACAGTTACATCAAATGTTATCAACAATTGTGTGTATAAATAAATATGCAGATATATTTCATAATTAATCTAATAATACTAATTAATCATATCATAAATACATTATATATTATTAAATTTAAGATTTAGTGAGTCCTAAAAAAGAATGAAATTATTTTTGGATAGAGTGAATACTTAATTAGCTAAAGAAAACAAAATCTTACACACATCACAAAAAGACTGTTTTTTTACAATAAAGAAGTACTAGTAAACATACTCCCTCTATTTTTGTTTACATGTCGCATTAGCTTTGTGCTAAGTCAAATATTATATCTTTATTTCATACAAATCTTATAATTTCACAATACATGAATTATAGATTATGAAAATATTTGTCACAGTGAAATTTAAAACATAAATTTTATGTAACTTATATAAATTTTTTTTTTGGAAACTTGTGGTCTAAATGATTGACTCAGGTCAAAGCTAATACGACATGTAAATAAATAAAAACGGAGTATTACAAACAGCTCGGTTTTAGGAGCATGATATTTAGATTCATCTTGTTATTTTAAATGCTTAAAAATAAAAAATTACACTTGTAGTTGTAGGGGTAGATTTTATTTCAAGGAATCATTTTTGTGAGTATAAAAATCACGACACGTGCATAGAAAAGCTGGGTTGTTCTCCTTTTCTTTGGAATTCTAAATTAGAGTCCAAGCAATTCATATGATCTAGTTCAAAAGGGGTGGTCATCATAAAAGATGGAGTTGCTAAGCATAAAATCTCCTGTCGTGCAAGAATGAGAGAGCTCAGTGGTGCATCCGTGTTTTTTTATTGATGAGTTGTTTTTTTTTTTCGTCCAAACTTGAAATTTGAATGTAATCATTGCATATTACCTAATCCAACCATTGTGATTGCAATTTCTAGTGCCTAGAAACCCTTCACCCTTCGATACAATACCTTGACCGTGATAACTTCTAAATACTAACCCCTAATAAACATTATTTTTGGGGCTATATATACTTTTTTATATAAATCTATAAGTTACAAGAACAGAAACATCGAATACCCCAAAACTTTATGCATCCCTAATAAACACCAAACCTCGATTATAATAAACCGAAAATACAAAACTTAAAAGAAAAAACGTGTTTGTTATTAAAAAACTATATGAATTGCCTGGCCCTAGAGCCGCCAAAATTGCATCCGAAACTTGGGCCGTCAAAAAGGGGTCCATAACTTATTTGGGCCGTGAGTGCTCGGACTCCTCCTGCTCCGTGTCGAATACACACCACCGCCGGACGCCTCCTCCTTCCAAAACAATTTCGGGCCCGCCCGGGCGCCGCCGCCGACGGACGGAAAACGCACTGCGTTCTGTCGATTCCCGCGCTCCGGCCGCTTCCTCGTCGGCGTCAGCAATGGCGGCGCAGCAGAGCTCGGTGGTCCTCCCCGTGCGCCGCGGCCTGCGTGCGGGACCTCAAGGCGGCGCTGCGCGTCTGCTTCCCGCCCCGGCCTTCCACCTCTTCCTCCGCGGCGGCAAGCTGCTCCTGGACGCCAAGATCTCCAACCTCTCCCTGGCACGCGGCGAGTTCGTCTCCCTCATCCCCTTCACCGCCAAGCCCGCCGTGTTCCCCGCGGCCAAAAGGAGCAAGTTTGCTGCTTCCTCCTCGACGTGGCGCGGGGAGGACGACGTGTACGCCAAGATCGGCAGGGTGCCCGTCGACGACCGTGCCACGGCCCGTGCCCGTGCTGGAGTCCATCACGCGGCGTCGTGCGCGCTCTACATCTTCCCGACCAAGGCGCTGCTGGGGATGACGAAGGCCGCCGGCGTCGGCATCTACGACGGCGACACCCCGATGAGAGACCACGCGACGAGGGTGCTCATCACGAACCCGGACATGCTCCACGTCTCGATCCTGCCGTGAGTGCCACGCGCAGTTCCGGCGGATCCTCTCCGACCTCGAAGCTTCCCGCACAAGCTGTTCGGCACGCCGGAAAAGCGTCACCGCATGTATATGTGGATGTGGCCGCGCGGGTTATCTCCGCCGTCCATCATGCTTGTGGGTCCTATGGTAGCAGTAGTTAGCTTTTTCTATTTTATTAGTGGACGCAACTAGTTTGGGCTTCGTCAACGTGCGGGGCATTTCCGGTACTGAAATGTTCTCCGCTCGCTCTCCTTCCATGTCTCTTTCTCGCGCATACAGAGCTCCGGCGAACTCGAGTTGCTCCGTTCTTGGTTCAGATGGAGCCAGACAACCAAGGAGGTGGTGGTGGATCTTCTCCCGTTCACAAGTTTTCGCATCAATCTTCTACTCTCGAGTTGTTGGAAAGTGTTTCCCTTTAGTAGGATGATTCATCTCCGGCGGGCTTAGAGAGGGGCTCGGGGGAGGCAGGCAGGTAAGGCGCGCGGTGGGGACGGGAGAGACTGCAGCTAGGCGGAGGCGGCGACCGGGGTCTCGTCGGAGCTCTGCACCCGTGGCGGACGCGACCCTACCGCGCGGCGGCTGCTGCTCGAGTTCTTCCTATGAAGGTTTTCTCCTCTCCCATATCTTTGGGACTATCCTTGTTCATAAGCTTTACATGGACACTGTTGTTTAATTAATTGATGGATTTCTTTTTGGCCAATTTAGAAAATTTTGATTCTGGAGACCTTATTGTAGAAGACAAAGATGTGAACCTAGTTTTTGGTATACCATACCGGGGAGAAGATGTCCATTTAAGGACCAGATGTATTGGAGTAATTGAAAAGTAAATGCAGCACTTCTCGATAGTGATACTGATCTTACCATGGATGCAGTATTGCTGTTGATGGAATCTTATTGAGAGAGTATGTTACAAAGATGAATATATAAAGAAAGGGCAAGCATTCAAGGAATCATCATGGTTGCTGCAATCTTATTTATTGATTCTTGCTTGCTAGGACCCAGAGGAGACGACATAGAATCTGGTTATGTTCTCGAGTCCTTCAAGAATTAGCTGCCAAGGTTCAGCAAAGCTTGAGACTTGGCAACAAGTCTGTAGTTCCTGAGAGCTGCCTGCTATTCTTGCTGGTATGTCCTCTTTTCCCTTGGAAGCTGAAGACTCTAAATATGAACACAAAACTATGTGATATTCTGTTTATTTCTTTACTTATATTAATTATTTTTTGTCAGTTGTTTTATCTAACAATTTAAATTTTGGGTTTCTGATGCCACACTATGATATAGTTCCTAGGATTGACAAGTATACTCCTTTGCCTTGAGTCCCGAGCTTGTTTCATATGATCGAGGAAGCAAAATGGCTCATAAATCATTATAGTTTGGATGCAGGTAGGTAAATCGTCCTTGGTAATGTCTGAATGTCAAATGAAAAATCCTGTGCTTTTACTCTTTTTCTTTTTGGCTACAGATTTGTCCCCGTGACGAGGTGGTTTATTCCATGATTCACCCACTAATGAAGAATAACTTGTTCTAAATTTTAAAATGTTGAATCTTCCGGTGATCGAAATAAGACAACATGTAAAAGAAATTGGAAAAATACAACGTGCAGCAAGTAAACACATATAGATTCGGCTGAACAACCGATCTAATTATAGTATAGGCAATATACAAGCCTATAAAGTAAATGATGCGTTGACCATTTAATCAATACACACCTAACCAGTCACCTACGCCAAGGGGATCGACCGAATCGTTGCATCCCATGATGTAACCTAATGATTAGATCTATTAATTAAAGACTCTCGACACAATTTACTTTATTACTTGAGTGTGACCTATACACAATCAAGATCTGAACTAACCGGCTAATGACAAACAGATCTACTCGCCTAAACATGAGTTTCAATTAATGTTCATTTAAGCAAGATAGATACAAAGTATTTAAGCCGACAAGAAACAGATCAAGATTGTACAGATTGATGATGCTTAAAAGTAAATAAATAGACAATGAATATTCATAAACAACATCGGTAACTTAATGAATCTAACTAAACATGCCAATTTTAGTTAGAGCCGATAACTAACCCGTAATTCAACTCAAGCATGGCTTAAGTCCAACAAGGATCGATAACTACTCAAATCTATCTAGTAGTAGGGTACGAGGCAGAATCGTACAGGCCTTACATAATAAACACGAGTGTGATGGTACTTACAGCAAGCTTGGCGTCCACCGGATGACACCCAACTTGTCGAAAAACTCGCCGGATCTACGTTACTCCTACTACTAGGGTTTTTGGTCGGAGACCGGAAAAAAAAACTGTTGTATTGATGTGTGCATGTTCTGTTACAATGCGGTTGGACTTATATTTATACCCAGCAGTTAGAGAGAAATCTTAACGAATGAAAACCCTAACTAAAAATAAGGAAACAATAAAATCTCCTAATTCTAAATGAAATCGGAGCCATCCTTTTCTTTCTTGTGGGCTCTTTCCATGATCGCCTCGCCGCGGCTATTGCAGAGTCCATCCTTGTTCGACCCACTCCCCAACGGCATACTTCATGGCTTGATATTTGACATATTTAGGGTAATTCGGGTATAGGGAAACATTACCTAAACTACCAAACTAAATTCAGGTTTCTATAATTACTATCTAAAATTATGATAGGATAATTTTGCCCCCGATAGCGGCAGCAAGAGGGCCAGAAATTTGACAGCGGCCACATATCCGGTTTTGTGTTTTTGTCTCTTTGTGATCAGGGTTGTTTTTTATCCGCAATTTGTTTATGTGCCTTTTTTTTTCTTTTATGTTTTTTTTCCTGCGATTTATGCCTATGCAGGCAGCCTCCTTTGTTTTTCTACGCCGAATTATGCCGGGGCCACTGATCAGGGCAGGACGTCGGATTTTATACCGATGTCCAGTATGTCGGGTGGAAGATAACCTTATACTGCGATTCTATTGCCTTTTTTCTCGCGGGGCATGATAGAAGAGTTGTACTCGGCTATCTATTGCCTTTTTTCTCGCCGGGCATGATAGAAGAGTTGGACTCGGTTACTTAGGCGTCCTCCCGAAACTTACTGCCGTGCATATATAATTCTAACCGAAAAAAAAAACCTCAGAACACAGCGGACGTGCGACCAATTAATAATGTCGTCGAGCGCGCCGGCAGTCGACGAAACGGAAGATCCATCATCCTCCATTGCTCACAGCAGGCAGGCAGGAAAACAATCAGGTACGCACGACACATATGTACCGAATCCATATTTATTACTTTTCGCAATTTCTCATGGTTTAAGACGATAGCTACTCGGGAAAGTCTGAACTTGTCGCTGTGATCGCCACTACACAAGCCGTACGTTTTTGTTTGAGGCTTGCAACGTCTAGCGAAACTAACAAAGCTTATGTGTCCGTGTCTTATTTAATTCCATTCCAATACAAAGACTAGATCCACATCTAATATAACTTTTATTATCTTCTATACAAATCCATCGTCATAGATACTCCCTCCGTCAGTTCTAGCACAGTAGCATGTTTCAGTGTACCAACTTTGACCAATTATAAATAAAAAACTATAAATATTTATAATGTCAAATAAACACCAATAGAGTAATTATAAAATGTATTTTCATAATATATTAATTTGGAGCTATAAATATGATTACTATTCACTAAAAACTTGGTCAAACGTAAACTATTTTATCTGGCACGTAACACGGAGTTGCAGAAATTACGGGAGGGACGCCATCGCTGCATAATAAAGTGTATATTCCCCTTCCGTCCGCCGCATCCCGGCATCCCTACTCCTCTCGCTCTCGACAACTGGTGGGCCGCCGCCGCCGCCCTAAGCCAAGTGCAGTCTCGTCGTCGGCGATGAGCACCCACCAGGTACTCCCTTCCCTTCAAGCTGAGCACCGAAACCCTAACCTAAATCTATTCGATCGACAAGCCTCCTAACTTCAAAGTTTTTGCAAAAAAAAAAAAAAATTCCCTTTACTGGATCCGCCCCTGGCAAGACGCCAACGAGGGTTGCGCTACGGAGAGCTACGGTGGAGATGCGATTGCAAGTTTTTTTACGCGAGCGGTTAAGCTGCCCCATCGTAACAAATTCCCCGAATTGAAGATGGTGTCGTGTCAGTCGAAGATGGCGTCGCTTCAATTGAAGATGTCGTCGCGTCATTCGGCTCTGCAAACACTTGAACAAGACGACTGTACGATCTACTGACTATCATTAAACCTTCAATCATTCGAATGCCACTATGCCCATCTCTTCTTTGAAGAGAGAATTCCCATAAAAAAATATAGCACTTTTTTTATTACCATCAAAATTTTCAAAATTCCTTCGTTGCCATCAAATAATTTGTGTGTTTCCTTGGTTGCCACTGCCGTTAAATCCTATTAAGTTACAGTCCTTGACAGCTGGGCCCCACCGTCTCCCTCTGTTACGGACGTCTGGGCAGAATTCATGAAGACGTGCTGCAGTGCAGCTACTTCTCCAGTCTCTTGGACGAATGAGTAGTATTGGCTCTAGTGAGATGAAAGCATCAATTGTTCCTGTCTTCAGCCCAACTTTTGTCCTTGGTTGCTCAGTGCCAGCCTCATCGACATTGTCTGCCTCTGTGTGTCTCCACTCTCCAAGGTCCAAGCAAATGAAGGGGCTTGATCACACGAGTCAATCACCACGGCACACCCCGCGAGGCCGTCACACCTCGTGCAGCCACGCGACCAGCCCCGCACCATCGTGGCTGGGCTGGACCTCGCTCGCGCCACCATGGTCGGGCCTGGAGCTCGCCCCGCGCCGCACGTGGCCAGGCTGCAGCTCGTCCGTTCCGTCATGGCCGGGGCTCGAGCTTGCCCCTGCAGTGCGAGTTGGTCGGGCTGCAGCTCGCCGCGCCGCCATGGCCGGGGCTGCAGCTTGCCCGCACCGCCATGAAGAACGACGAAGAACGCGCGGACGAGGAAGGCGTGCTAACGGTAGGTGACGGAAATGGCAACTAGGGAAGAATATAAGTTATATGATGGCAGTGAGGGAATTTTAAAATTTTTGATGGCAATGAAGGAATTGTTATAATTTTTTATGGCGATGAAGGAATTTTCTCCTGTTTGAATCCCCCATCACTCTTTAACATGTTATACAATGGCACGTTTAACTGGATGGGACGTATGAGAATCCTAAACATTTTCTTGCAGACGCTGTTGATGGTGGCCCCATGCTTGTGAGGCATGGTAGCGGATCCTTTGATCTTCTGCCGCTGCCGCTGGCGAAGGCGAGGACAAATCTGATGGCGAAGCTGGCTGATGCAAAGAAGAAGAAAGAGGCGAAGCTGGCTGATGCGAAGAAGAAGAAAGAGGCGAAGCTGGCTGATAAGAAGAAGAAGGAAGAGGCGGAATTTGCAGAACTAATGTCGTTGCTGGATATGCTCAAGGATGATCGAAATAGCGAACTTCTGGAGCCTAACCTCACATGGGAGCAGAAGGTGTTGTCTATTCTTCAAATGGTTCGCTGCCGAGAGCTCACTGAATACAACCACAAGCTGCAGTGTGATGCTCATACCCGCTTTTGTTGTCTCTTCAACATAGCCTTCTTTGACCTGGATAAAGAGTGTGAGTAGATTTGTGATCATTTTCATTTATCAAACATGCTCGCCTCCACTAAGTACACACATGAATACCCAAGCAACATCTTGATGCACCATCCTTAATTAGCAATTTGTTCATCGCATGTGCACGTCGATATAAAATCATATTCTTGGTTTGATTTTCGTACTGGCCTTGATTTTGCAGCTAAGGTCAATCCTTGGAAACCGATGGACAAGATCCCTTCCCCTCATGCTGATTGGTTGGCTGACTCTGTCAATGTCATTGCAATCAAGGTTGCCGAGTCTGACAGGGATTATCCGATTAGCGTATTTGGTACTGTATTGGCAAGGGACCAGTATGACTACAGATGTGTCTATTTGTTCAAGCGTGGCAGAGATGATCCCCAAGTAATAACCTCCGAGGTCTGTATCCAGTTCATTCCTCTGTTTACGGATAAATCAAAATGCCATTATTCTTGCCTTTACATTCCACTATGGTATGCATTCCACATTAGATAACATTTCCATATTGCTATGAACTGTTTTATTGTTGTTTTGAGATAGTTTTTCTAGTGTTCTCTTCTAAGGTTGGCACATTATGAAGTAAAAATTGCAGACAATTGGGTTCCATAAGGTCTGCTAAAATGTACAGTTCATCTTTGCCCACACGTAACAAGAGCAGTGCTGTGACCCTCGTGGAACCAGGGTTAAATATCCTGTGGTTGCCAGCTTCTTGCCATGAAAATTCCTGCTGCCAGGTGTCAAACCACGCTGTCAGCACCATAACATCATGAACTGATTCCCAAAACCTCTTAGGGGCAAGCTACAGTGGCCTGTCATTGATCCATGCATTTAGCTCTTCAGATTGCAGTAATGATTTGAAACACTCAATAGCTTTCCCTGTTTTGTAAGGTATATGATTGTCTTTTCCACCTCAAAGGTCCTGTTGCTTAAATTGTTTCACTGTTCTGTTGATCCGGTTTGTATGTAATGCTCTTGGATCATCTTGACATTTTATAGTGGAAGTGAAATATTTGTATTGGCGATCATTTTAAACATACTTGTAGTTAGCAAATCATTCTTGAAACTGCAGCAATATTAGTCATGTTGCTTTTGTTTAACTTAAGAAAGAATGTAAATCTATGAAGTTGCATTTTCTAGTGCTATTTTAGTAACTTGATTATTTGTGTGGTATCTACCCAAAGTTTCGCTTGGTACCATCGAAATTGACTTATTTTTCTGCCATAATACATTTTATTTACATTGTTTTTCCTTAAATACCTTTGCAGGATGATACACTGACTTTGATGGGCCCGTATCGAGCACTTGCTGTAAGCGACGATATGTATTTTGAGTTCCATTTGAAGGTCAAGGGTGATGGGGATGTCAATGAAGATTTGAGCAAAGGTGTTATTGTGCATAGTGCCGTCCGCCATACAAAGCAACTAATGACCCAACGTCTGTATAGCTGTCTGAGTACAGTTGAATTGGTGTATACGCATGTTCCATGTGCCGTGGAAGCGTCTTTCACAGTCAGTATCTTGAAGGGGCCATCTGATTTCATCAGCAAGGTAACTGCTTGGACTACTGGAAATGAAGAAAACAAAATCCTTGTGTACAAGGATGTGGCCGGTGTTGGGCGTGGTGGATCTGCCATTCATGGTGTAGTAGCTGTCCCAGAGGATGAAGAACTGGTACTCCATGTCTGTGTTTCTGAGCACTGTGAACATGAGCGGGGCAAATGTTTTCAGCTCACTCTATGGCATGACATTAATGAAATGAATACCAGGCAAGAATCTGGCGAGCTGCAGGTGAAGATTTCTTGGAGGGGTGTCATGAACCGTCAAGAGGACCGCTCATGGGGACGTCCCAATATGTTTCGTTATTTTGGTGATACTACGATATTGCTATAGGCTGACAGAATGACGGTTGTGTACCTATGTTGGAAAGCTGTTTCTGCACAACTCAAGTGACGGTGTGGTGCATTTACATCAGTTAGAGACTTGTTATTAATGTAATAATGGCAGTATGTATTTCGTTCTAGCATGTGGTTGGTAACCTTTAATTACCCGTCATCATACATTGTCAACCTGCAAATCTATGGTAGTTGGATTTGGAATGGATGGTTTGCGAAGAACCAATTCTGAATGTGCATCGGATTGACTAGTTTCCGGCCCTCAATAATGTTTGGTTGTACTATGGCTTTTCCTCTTTTATTCATGCTTAATAATCAATTTTCCTTTTTTTAAAAAAAACTGGAAAATATCTCCATTACGAAATAACCCTTGTAATGGGGGCATATTGTCCGTGACAAACACCATGTTTGGACTTAAGTCAGTCCCAAGAGCGAGGATTATGGGCAACTCTCCTAGAAACAAAGTTACAAGTAAGTAAATCTTTGAGCTCCCATTTCCAGTATGATAGTCTGAATGCCCAGCTCGATGGCTCTTTGAGTTGCCATGGTCAGACCTCTATAACCTGAGCTCATCACGGTGCCTTAATGATCCCAGAGCGGCTTGTTCGTTTTGGCTGAAAATAAGCGCTGACTTCGGCTCGTGCTGATTTGTTGTGAAAGAAAAAATATTGTTTCGTGGCTGAAAATAAGCGCTGATTAGTCAAAATAAGTGCTGATTCCATTGCCGAAAGGCACCATCGCAATTTAGCTTCACTAATCCTGTTGGGGGCTTGTTCCAGACCGATCTTTTTTTCCACGCGAGGGAACCCCATTTCTATTAAAGATCAACGGAAATACAAGTATTCGGAGAGGGAAACAGAACAGAATACAGGATTACAAGCCAAAGTCTAATCCCAGGGCTTAAAGCCAACACTAAGCCAGAGCAAAAGTTGTGCCATCTGCTGCCCTGCACATCCTCAGTACATGGAAATTCATCAGCATTTGTTCCAGACCGATCTAGATGAGCTATTTGCAGTTTCAGACTTTCTTCTTCACTACATGGAAATTCATCTGCATATGAGCTGATAAGTTGTGCCATACTGCCATCTGCTGCCCTGCACATCCTCCTTCAGTTTGAGTATTATAATACTAGGTTGGTGGGCGCGCTACGCTGCGCCGGCTATGGCCTCGCGCGCTCTAAATGTGTGCGATGAAGGCCGTATAGATAGACATGAGTGCATCAATTGTGTAGTTATTTCTTTTAGCACCATGTTGTAAAGCCTGACAAATACGGGTTCGAAGAAAAACATTTGTGATTGTATGAAGTATATGACAGTCTATAATGATAGATTCATAATATAAGTGAAGGTAGGCATACGCTATTTTACGTATGAGAAGTGAGTAAAGTCCGCTAATGCTATACATGAAGATGAGGAATTTCCTCATACATAAGAAGTCGAATGCTGCAGTTGCAAGTCAGTTGCAACATCTTTGAGGACCCAAGGGATTCCCATTCGTAATTTACATAAATAAAGCATCTTCAATGTAGATTCTAACGCCAGAGCCAAACATCGTCATCAAATACACATGATCAGAAATCACATGGTTCAGTAGGGCCATGTCAGCTATATTCCTGCAAAAAGACAAAAGGAGTGTGTCTTAGTGACAACATTGATAGGAGAACACTGGATTTTTGCTAAAATGAAGGCCACATGGATAATTCTACCATTATAGATGTATGTATCTGTTGGATAGGGCATGACATACATGATTAATTTGTAGGGGGGGAAGCAAGTAGCATATAAGGTCAACTCTAATGTTTGGTTCGCCTTTATTGTGAGAACCTAGTATAGTAGATCTTAAACAATTACCTTCATTGATGTGTGCTGGAGCAAAAAGAGTGCCCTTTTTCTGTAAAATAAAGTGGCAGCAAGAAACCCAGGATACCAATACGAAATAAACACAGGAAGATATCTCCATTACGAAATAACCGGTGTATAAGGGGGCACATTGTCCCTGACAAACACCATGTTTGGACTTCAGTCAGCCCCAAGAGCGAGGATTATGGACAACTCTCCTAGAAACAAAGTTACAAGCAAGTAAATCTTTGAGCTCCCATTTCCAGTATGATAGTCTGAATGCCCAGCTCGATGGCTCTTTGAGTCGCCTGTAAACAAGCTATGGTCAGACGGCCATAACCTGAGCTCATCACGGTGCCTTAATGATCCCGTAGTACAAAGCCCCAGCCTCCACTAGGATTCCGTTGCCGAAAGGCACCATCGTAATTTAGCTTCACTAATCCTGTTGGGGGCTTGTTCCAGACCGATCTAGATGAGCTATTTGCAGTTTTAGACTTTCTTCAGTACATGGAAATTCATCGGCATATGAGCTGATAAGTTGTGCCATCTGCTGCCCTGCACATCCTCCTTCAGTTTCAATATTATAATATGCTCGAGTTGCAGTTCCATTCACACCTGGCGAACAAGCTTGCATTTTTACGTGCGTTTACCTATACAAAAGTTGCACTCCCTCCATCCCAAAATAAACACTCATCTTGCTTTCCGAGGAAGGCCATCTATTATGTACTAGTGTATCGATATGTTCATGTTCTTCACCCCGCGCTGGTCGTTTACAAATCAACTGCATGAATTGGGAAAGATTATTGGGTGCTTCTGGAGATGCTCTAATTATTTCTTCACACACAAAAGCTAATACTCCTTCTGTCTAATAATAATAATAATAATTTTAGAACAGTGCAATGTTAAAACATGTCTAATCAAGTTTATATAAAAAACATACTAATATTTATGGTACTAAATAAGCACCATTAAATTATTCATGAAACATACTTTTATAATGTATTTATTTGACGTCATAAATGTTAATATTTTATCCATATTTGATTAAACTTTGATATTTTAAGCCATTTTTTGGTGAGTGCACTTATATTTGCTTTTAAAACTAAGGCTAGCATGCATGATTAGGAAACCACACATACACCGCCACGACCACGAGCAGCACAAGTAACATATAACCACACAGTTAGCTAGGAATACTCCGTATTCTAGAAATTATATTCCCCTAGCTATACCGATCGAAAAGTAACGCCCTGTTTAATTCGACCCTAAAAAGTTTACACCGTGTTACTTAGAATGTTTGGAGAATGCATGAAGCATTAAATGTTGATAAAAAAATAAACTAATTACACAGCTTACAGGTAAATCGTGATACGAATCTTTTAAATCTAATTAGACTATAATTAAATATTTATTGCTAAAGTTAGCATATTTACTACGGTACATAAAAATTTAAATTGAATTCAGGATCTAAACACACCCTAAGTAAGGTTCTGGTTGTTTTGGACGGAGCAGTAAAAGCACCACCAACAGCCTCGGCAAAGAAATATCCTCAACCTACTAACATCGATGAAGGTTCTGTTGATGCATCTCATTCTCATCGCTAGACAACGATGCTTTTTTTTTCAGTCTTACTAGAACAAGACTTGCGCATTGCTACGAGAAAAAAGCACCTAGGACTGAAGAAAAAGCTCACTCGAAATGATGTTTGAATAATCCTAGAACCATGTTACTAGTCTTCTGTATGTTCTATATTCTCAAGTATTTTGATGGTCGTCTTTGTAAACCTATGTTTGTAAGCTTATCTTGTCACGTGAACCTTATATGCCTAGATGGTTATTTTGTTAGCGAACCTCTTAGGTATAAATGGTTGTTGTCTAGTGAATCAGTACTATTAAATTATCTGGATGGTTATTTTGTCTATACTATAATTCGATTATAATGTTTATTTTATTTACATTAATTTTTTATCAAATATATGTTGAACCTGTGCATTTGGGGAAGGGAAACATCCTTGTGAAGGCACCCAGAAATCTCAGGAAGAGAGCACGTGCAAGACATGAGCAGCTGACCAAATCTCTTTTTTAGAGAGACAGTAAGGTTTTTTTTCCATGCCTTAAATAGCGCTAAGGATATATATCTATTAAAATTAGAAAAGAAGAAGAAATTATAAAAATCCCTCAAATTGAAACGATGGGTATACTCGGAGTTATATTTAGAAAAGGGACACAAAAATTGAGTGTCAAATATGGAGGGGCGCACCCACCTATCAATGTTCAATGTTAAATATCAAAATTTCTCTGTAGCGCCACAGCTAGCTAGGGTTTCGTCGCATCAGCCCAGCCCTCGTCGATCCATCCATGGCGTCCGAGTCCGAGGGCGACAACAAGAGGATCACCCTGAGGAGCTCCGACTCCGAGGAGTTCGAGGTGGAGGAGGCGGTGGCCGTGCAGTCGCGGACCATCCGCCGCATGATCAACGACGGCCGCGCCAACAACGGCATCCCACTTCCCAACGTCAACTCCAAGATCCTCTCCAAGGTCATCGAGTACTGCAGAAAGCACGTCCACGCCGCCGACAAGCCCGTGGCGGCCGCCGGGGGCGCCGAGGACCTCAAAAACTGGGACGCGGAGTTCGTCAAGGTGGACCAGGCTACGCTCATCGACCTCATCGTGGTCGGCAATCCCCTCCTTCCTCCTGCTTGTCCACCCACATCCTCCCCCTCTAAAGATTCGATTACTTTATTATTTATTATTTATGTTTCTAGATCTACTACTACTGCCTTGGCTGGGGTTCAGATTAGATTATAGACTACTTAGATTGACTGGTTGGTTATCCAATACTGAGATTGATTCATTGGTTATCCAGTAGATGGACTGATTGTGCGGTGCTGGATGTATAACTAATACCCCTGTAGCCGTGCCCTTGTTCTATGTAATCAATCAATTGTTATGTCATAACATGATATTGTGTTGTGGTGCTCCAAATAACTAATGCCCCTTTTAGTGTGGGTACTAATCGGTTGTTAGTGTGAAGTAATCTTTTTTATGTGAGTACAACAGTTTATTGACATCATGCTGTTGCTATTTGACTAACAATGCAGTAGTAATAACTCTTTATGCTTACACCCGTTGGGTTTCTTCTAGCTTCATTCAGTTGGTGATGATATGTTCACTATATCTGTATTCTGATTGGACATTAGATTTATTACTTAACCTTTCGGCGGAGATAATTGTTGTCACATATGAATGTAGTACATAAAATTGTTTGATTGACATGGTTTTCTCTGAGATGTGGTAACATCTAACATCGGTATGAGTTACAATTGATGAAAGTTGCATAGTTTGTTTTCATCGTGTATATAGCATCTTATCCTGTGTGTGTGTGCTTGCTGACACGTTGGGTGCTTGAGCTACCTTTTCAGGCTGCCAACTGTCTGGACATCAAGGGATTGCTGGACCTAACCTTGCAGACGGTGTCTGACATGATCAAGGGCAAGACTCCGGAGGAGATCAGCAAAATATTCAACATCAAGATCGACTTCACCGAATAGGAGTAGTAGGAGATCTGCTGAGAGAACCAGTGGGCCTTCGAGTCCATGGTGGTGGTGGTGGTGCGGTGCTGCTTACGAGAAAGATAGATGTCTGCTCCATGCTATACAATGCTATTAGTGCTAGTCTACTTACTAAATATATGGTCGTAATGGTTGTATGCCTTTTGGAGGTGGGTTGGTTTGGATTGGATGGAGGTCAAACTGAGAGTGCTAGCTCGTTTGTCTGGAGTTATTGTTAGTATAACAATCAAGGATCTTATGATGATTTGCCTCCATTACTAGTGATGCTGTCTGTCTGCACTTGCATATTTATTTTCATGGATGTTATGAGTGTGAAGGCGTTGTTTTTGCTGTTGTGCCAACATCCTAGTGCTTGTGGTTGTCAAGAAGAGAAGGGAAATGCTGAGGGAGGAGTTGGATTGATGGATGATCACTTATCTATTGTCCACCAAGCAACTCCTAAGTCCTGCTCTATGTATGTATTGCTGCAGGTTCGTTGGCAACCTGCTCAAGAGAGAAACATACCCTCCTGGCTCCTGCAATGCAACGATAACAACAATGCTTCCTTGGCCTCTATGTATTGCTGCAGATTCGTTGGCAACCTGGTCGGCAGACTGTTGGAGTCATTGGAGCTGGTCACATTGGCTGTGTCAATATTGGAATTGTATGATTCAGGCATGCTAAGTACTCCTCTGCCATATTGATGGCTTCAAGTTGAACCTCATCTACTACTACGACGACCTGTATCAGGCCCCCACGCCTTGAGAAGTTTGTCACAAGCAAAGCTACTGACTGATAGCTACATATATACAAATGTCACTGCAAATTTGCTTGCTTTTGTACTTTTGCATTGCATTCCCCAGCATATGGGCTGTTCCTCAAAGCAAATGGTGAGGAGCCTGTCACCTGAAAGAGGGCCGCCACCATGGATGATGTCCTCAGGGAGCCTGATGTGGTCAGACTCCTATTATATATCGACATAATCTCCACTGCAATTCTCACAAAAACAATAACTAAACTGGAGAGGGGAGCGCAGTCTTCCCTCACCAGGGGTTCACCTCTTCCACGACCGCTCTCTTCCCCATCTCCGACCACGAGCAGGTGCCGCAATGTGTTACGGAAGGACGAGCGCAGCGAGGTGAACCTGGTGCAGCTGTTCGACCCATCAAGGTCCGACGCGCGCGACCTGGAGAGGGGATTCACCGTGTCGTTGCTGCTGGCCATGGCACAGTCCCAACGGTGCTGGTGGCCGCCAGCGCGTGCGGGTTCCTGCAGGTTCTGCTGGCCGCCGAGGTGGAGAGCGCCAAGCGGCCCGGCGAATACCTCGGCAAGGGGAAGATGCTGGGTGTCAGGGTGTTTTCTAGGACTTGACGTGATGCTGACGATGCCATGTGGTCTGTTCCTCTAGAGCTGCCTCAGTTCAGCTGTATGTACGTGTTGCTGGCCTACTTTCACTCCTAAAGTCCTAATGCTATTTTGCCTAAAACAAATCTGATTCCCCTGCCCCGGTTCACCTGCATCTTGTGTGGTGAACTGGTGACGATGGTGATGATCTTGGACATGTCGGTGTGCTGCTGCTGGACAGCTTAGGTTGCTCAAATAAGAAGATGAAAAATTCTTTTATGTAGTAGTAGTAAGCTCTGCTCTTGTCTGAAGAAATTCAGCTTCAGTTTACTGATGGTATGTTTCATGAAATAGCTGTAATGGTTGTATAGTGACTTGAGTTCAAGTTCTTCTGTCAAGCTTTCAAATACTGAATTTCAGAGAAAAAAAAGGTAAGGTAACAAATAGGATCCAGGTGTACTGAGAAAATTTGCTAGGATTGCTTCCTGAAGTTAATTGTCTACTAAAACTACAGCAGGATCTGTCTAATCAGCTCATACAGGATACCTGGATCTGTAACATTAATGTCTAATTAAATATTTTCCTTGATTACTTCTGATTTAATTGCTTTGTCTTGATCTGACATTTCACTATCAGGACCTGTTATATATTTCACCTTGATAGAAATAATAGCAATCAGCCAATGAGCATGCTCTCCCGATGCTACCATGGTCTTATTTTGTATTCCAAACATGCAGGCTGCTAATACATGTTCCCTTCTATTAGGATATTTTTGTCAAGCCGAGTGATCCTTATTGAAAAATTTATCATACTCACAAGATTAAGATCACATACACTCCATAGATAATTGCTATTCCTACACTGAGAATACGCAGCAACATGCCTTTCCACTCAAAATATCTTACTCCTATATTGGAGGAAGCAGAAAAAAAAATTAATAGGAATAAATGCTTCAAGTTGCAATCATTATCATTCTTGAAATCTTCCAAAATTATAAAAAGAAGTATGAGGCTATGCAAAAGAAAAAGTGAGGCGAGAGAAAAAATAATGGGTATAAAGATGCCCCCCTGAGAGGTAAAAATATTCATGTGCCTCGCGACCAATTTCTCGCATTGTATTCTTCGCCTCTATCTTGCTTATCCTGTGGCTCACCAGTCCTCGCCATGTTCCTCGCTTGCTGTGGCTACTAAGCCCATCGTTGCGGTCTGAGATGCCCTGCCGCGACACCCCAACGCTGCGGTCTGCTGACGCTGCCGCGACGTCGGGGTGTCGCGGCAGGGCGTCTCAGACTCTCAGGTCATCAGCGGTGTCAGGGGACCATGACGTCAAGGCAGCACCGCGCCGGGGTCAGGGCAGCACGTCGCGTCGGGGCGGGGCGCGGCTGTACAGCCAGGACAGCGCGTTGGGCACGTCGCGTCGGGGCGTGGGGGCTTCGCGGCAGACACCGGCGGCGCATGGCAATGCGGCGTAGGGGGCTGGCTGGGCAGTGTGGCGATAGGGCAGCGCGGCATCGGGGGCAGGGCAGCAACGCGGGTGCAGGGGCGCAGGGCAGCGTGGCGTTGTAGGCTTCTGTTGATTGGGGCATTGATTTGGGCACGATTGGTTTGGGCGTTAATCGCGCTGGCGGGGTTGACGATGGGAGTTGGGAGGGGTATGAGCGATGATGTTTGATCTGGTCTTTGTATTTGAGTGACTAGGGGATTAGAGAGATGAGAGTGTATTAGGAGCATTGGATTAAGAGAAGTTAGATTTCTAGGTATACAATTCAAGGTGGGTTTAGTAAAGACTAGAAGAGATATAGACTACGGAATTGTTTTGGTGGGATAGAATTGAGTGATTTTAGAATAAATCTAACCGGTGCCTTTTATATTAATAGAGATTCAGCTCACGCCACATCGCTCGCCCAATCCGGCCTGCCAGTCCAAGTTCCATGACCGACCGGTGGGAAAAAGCTAGAAGCCCGCTTACAGCCCAATATAGCAGACCCAAGATTCTAAACTTGGTGTCTATTCATTCAACAAACATTAGACAAAAAAAAACCCCGCAAGGCATCAACAATCAAGAATGCATCAAAGACCCAAGAGGAGACACAATACATCAATTACAAACTTATAGTTTCATGGCTGCACTGCTATACTCATGTGAAGTTGAACAATATTTTATTTTTCATTTTATGGTTTATTTGTGATTTACTATAAATTTTAAAGATTTAGCCAAAATAAATAAAAAAGATAAAGATAAAACCACCTTCAAAACCGCTTATAATCAGACTAGGGAGGTAAATCGCATTGTTTCAAAATTGAGAGAGTTGGTTTATCTGGTTTTGCGGTCTAGGGAGGAAAAGCATACTTTTGTAAAAGTTGAGAGAGTAAAAGTAGACTTTTTCTATTAGGTATATAGGTAATAGGTATAGAATATAGATAAAAGTGGGCTAATGTTTGATAGAGATAATACGGGAACTGAATCGAATGGGCTGAACGAGAATCGGTCCAGCCCAGGGACAATGATCCCATCCCAGCCCAGCCCAGCCCAAATAAAGCGAACCTGGGTTGGAGGCGGAGGGAGAAGAGAAGTCCCCCCAAACAAAGCAAACCCTCGGCGCCGCCTTCCCCCTCGAGGCCTCCTACTCCGGTTCCTGCTCGCTGCTGATCCTCCGAGCGTATCACGACGGGGTAAGGGCTTCCTCCAGCCGCGTGCGTACCCGACGGCCCAGTTAGACGATGAGCCGCAGCCTCGGGATCCCGGTGAAGCTGCTGCACGAGGCGGCGGGCCACGTCGTCACGGTCGAGCTCAAGACCGGCGAGGTCTACCGCGGCTCCATGGTCGAGTGCGAGGACAACTGGAACTGCCAGCTCGAAAACATCACCTTCACGGCAAAGGTTGGTCCGTTTTCGTTTGGTTTGCCTCGCCCCTCGATAATCTGTTGAATAGTGTTCAATCAATGGATGAATTCCAGGACGGCAAGGTGTCGCAGCTGGAGCACGTCTTCATCAGGGGGAGCAGGGTCAGGTTCATGATTATACCCGACATGCTCAAGAACGCCCCAATGTTCAAGCGCCTTGAGGCCAGGATTAGGGTCAGCACTCTTTACACTTGCTCTTCCCCCTTTGTTTATACCACCACTCTCGTTTCTTTGATCTTTATTTATGATGCCACTGTTGCAATTTTTCCTCATCTTGGCATATACTACACTAAAGAAATACTAGCACACTAACGATGGTTCATCTTCTTACAGGGTAAAGGCTCAGCTGTTGGAGTCGGCCGAGGCCGCGCCGTCGCCATGCGTGCTAGGGTAATCACCTCTTGCTTAATCTCTACAAGCATCACTTGTTAATCTGGAAGAATTTGATTTATTCACTAACTCCATAACTAACTCCATAAGTTTTGAATTTACAAGATTCTTAGCTCTTGTGAATAAATCTTCAACGGCTGTCTAGATGCTGTCCATGATGCTTGACCCAGTCCAACACATACAGCATAATCAAGTAGCTGTAAATTCTAGTCTATGTTTTTTTGTGGAATGGTGGTTGGGGTGGGGTAGGGTGGGGGATCCAATCGCAACAGGACGTGTTTAACCAAAATCAGAACATCCTAGAGCAGTGCTGCATATCTAGACTAGACACGCCTTTCACAGCATTGCGCAATCCCCATTCTTTTGCAATGCTGCAATTCTCACACGTCACTATTTGCATGATCATTTGAACCAAGGCGAGCAGCTTGAGATATGTTTTAGTTACATTGGTGTGGGAGAGGCAATGCAATTCTTACTGTTGATCATGACATGAGCCTCACCTGGCCCAAGTAGGCACCTGAGAGCTGGAGGATAAGTCCCTCACTTATTGCTCCTGCACATTGGAACGTCTTTCTCCTGTAGTTGCTCTCATGTTAAATGTAAGCCACGCTGTTTCCATGTTTCATCTCAGTTACTATTGAATGTACTCCTTGCTAGTTTCACTATCGCCTTCTCTTCAAGATGCGCAATAGTATTGAATTTACTTTCTCTTGAGCTTGTGGATTTATTACTAGAAAAGAAAAGAGTATTCCGTGTTTGAAATCACCCTTTTCTTCTCAACGGTTTATCTCTAAAAATCTTCCTAACCAAAACTAAAACGTGAAAGTGCAGCATGAAATTTAGAACTAATGTATTTACACTGTGTATCTAAATTTGCGCAGGAAAGCGAGAAAGAATATGAACTGTTCCAACTTTGATCATAACAAGTCATGTGTCACAGTTCCTATGTTTTTGCCTACCAATCAGCACTCACTTATATGGGAATTTGAATTTTGAATTATCATTGGAGTGTAAGCTTTATAATGTCTGGACATGAATTTTAAAATGTGAACCATCTGCATTGAAATCATCTCACACATTTGGATCCTTTTATTTGCGTGTGTACTTGTTGTGTTATACATACGTTATAACCTTTTCCTTTATACTTAATGTAGGCTGCTGCTGGTCGTGGCGGTGGTCCTGTTGGACGAGGTGGTGCACCCCCTGTGAGGAGGTAGATCTGTCTAAAGGATCGCGCACGCTTTTATCTGGCAAATCAAGCTTTTGCCCTAGTTGCGAAAACTTGGCTTGGGTATCCATGCTTGTAAGGAAGTAGCTTACCAGCAGTAGTTTTTGTTCACAGAATGGATGCAGGACTTTTGTAACTCTGCCCCGCAGTGTATTGCTTGAGTATGGTGTTAGCTTTAAGCACGAGAAGACTATAAATAGTTGCGACGATGCTACATTGCTATTGTCTGATTTGGATATGTAGATTAGTGACTGTTTATTGTACTGGTCAGATAATGCCTCCTGCTTGCTTGAGGTAACTTCATGATCATGGAACTACGTTAAAATATGTTGCATTTAAGATGTTTTTCACCCACAAAAAAGTTCTGATTTTTTTAAAAAAGATTTATATTTATATGAATTTTCTATGAAAATATTTTTTTTTGAAACATCCAGCGGTTTCACAAGGTGATTATGAGTCATCATAAAAAACGTTTCTTCAAGATCTAAAATGTTTCTACGATAATCAGATCTCCATAAAATATTTCTATGAGAATCTAAGCGGTTGATGCTGCAAGCATTTGACTGATCAGTGTAAATGTGTCACTTTTGCTTAGGGCCTATTTGATACATCCAACTAAAATTTATATAGCTAACTAAAATTTTAAGGTAAAATTTAGCTAGCTAAACTTTATTTGAGGTGCTTGATCGTTTGGATGTAGCTATTAGATTCACTTAAATTTAAGATGGGTTGAAGTAGCTAAACTCAGCTAAGCTAAATTTTACCTGCGCAATTTTGATACATAGCAGCTAAATTTAGAGCTACATGTCTCGTCGGCTCTTAAGCTTTGTTATTAGGCCTGGGAGCACTCGCGTTCGAGACCATGCGAACTAAACGGAAATTTCATTCGACTATGAATAAGTGGTATATGTACGAACAAATTCGTTGGAATTTCATAATAACTGTTTAGGATTACTGTAGCAGACTAGCAGAATCAACGCTATATAGAACGTTTCCACCCAGTTGTTAAAATCTCAAGACCAAAATTACAGGCATGGTATTATCCAACAATCATTCTTAGTAGCAGATTACAGGTAATTGGCTAAGGGCAATAACAAAGTACAAGGACGCACCCAGCTGAATACACGTACGGCTATCATCCAACAGTCACTCGTATTTGATTATCAACGATTATTCAAAGTAGCCGATCACAACATCGAATGTGGCAGCTCCATCATCCAGGCATCAAGCAAATATATTCAATGGGTGATGCATGCACGACTCAAGAATAACCATACCACCTGATGTAACTTCTCCATCTTTGTCAAGCTACATCATATCTCGGTGCACCTCCTGCTTTCACTCTAATTATCCGAGCTCAATGAAGTCTCACCAGGCAAATCACTTTCGTCCTGCATGCGCTTCAGCTCATATGCCCATTCTAACCCAGAGCAGTAGTGGAGGGGAGGATTGAACCTATGGTCATTAATCTCAGGAGGAAGGAATGCTCCATTCTCAATCAGGAATCTCACAGCCTTCTTGTTCCTTTCCTTGGCGGCAATGTGTAGAGGAGTCCCTGTGTTCAAAAGAAGAGACAATCAGACTCCAGGGATAAAAGAACAGGTCTACTCATATCGTTATTTTGTATAAGCATGTTACAATAAGTTTCCAAACAATATTGCTAGAGGAGTAGAAGCATATATAGGATTTAATAAAGAAATAGTTTCTTCCATACAAAAGTACAAAACTGCCACATATGTCTTTACGCATGAACTAAAACCATGTTACATCATTAGGATACCCACTTGGTTGAAACTGAAAGAATTTGAGGCCCAGAATAACCATTAAGGCATCACAACTGCATACTTATGCAAAAGAATGTAATATCCAGGGCTCTGAGAAGGGGGAGTGCAATTCTGCAGATAATTAGATGGAAGGACAACTATGCCAATGCATAGTGGTTACATAGCAAGGCAGACAACATATGCTGGAAAGATATGTTCATGAAGCAGCATCAACACCAACACCAACATGAAACACGATTAATGACACTGCAAATGTGCATACTCAACAACTTTACTCTGTAGCAGTGCAGGCAATGTGAACTTACAGCCGCAGGCCCCTTTTGTTCGAGCATCAATATTGGCACCACGCTCCAGTAGTTCATCCATGATTTTAACATGTCCACCCTGAGCAGCCAGATGGAGTGGGGTAGCACCAGGACATTTTGGCCCCCATGCAGGTGCATTGACATCCATCCCCTCATCCAGGAGACGTCGGACCTAGGCAGAAAGGGAACCATGTTATCTAATGAGATAGTTGAATAGACAAAAAAACATTTAGCACTAGGCATAGTTGCACCGACAGGCAACAAGAGAAATAAAAAGAGAACATTGCATCATTCTGAAGGCCTAGGACATATATCATTTTGAAGGACTAAACATAGTGGTATTTCTTCCCAAATGTGTAAATGAGGCAATGCAGTATATTTATTGCTAGTTGAAGCACATGAAACCAAGGAATAAGAGAAAGGGAAATAGTTATGTACAAATGAAGATTGGCGAAATACTTGACGAGGGACTAGAATAGAGAATCAGATAATTCAGAATGAATTGAGATAGCAAAATTTTGAGGACAGGCATGCGCTTAAGATGGGCAGAGAATTTTGAAGAGTGGCATAAGATGGGCAGTACATTTTTTATGTAACACTCAGGTCAAGAAGTAGTTATTTGTTTGGGTTCATGGATTGGGACTTGTTGGGTTGCTCTGCTTGGCTTCAGGGCAGTGACAAAAAGGAATTCCTGAAATACTGGTTATCTTGACCTGAGTGCAATTTTATTGCATCTGGTATTTATATGTGTGTGATGTGCACACGCAATTCATGTGAACATATGGATATAATAACTGGTTGCAGTCTGTCTATTTCCATCCTATATCACACCATTTGCTGACCTTTGGGAATATTTTATACTCAATCAACACAATACCCCCTTCCTACGTTTTGGTAAATAGACTGGTTCACAATCTAATCTGGTTTGGTATAACATACAATGTATCATCACCATCAATAATATAATAAGAGAAATAAAACGGGAGAGGGTTGATGTATGAATGATGGTTAGTACCTCCTTGAGGTCTCCCTTCCGAGAAGCAACATGGAGCGGGTTCCAGCCACGGTCGTCAGCGTCGTGGCAGCTGCGGAGGCGGCTCATGCTGAGCGACCTGCGCACCTGCACCATGGTTGGTATCCTTTGGCGGCTCCTCGTGCAGCAGGGCAGGGGAGGATCTCCAGCCTCAGATCCAAAGCAACGCAACGCAACGCAACGCAACGGAGCAATGAAGCGAACGGGCGTAAAGTAGAGGGGATCGGTTCCGATGCAGCAAGCAGCAGGGGAAGCGGAAGCACGCGGAGATTGGAATCGGAGTCGGAGCAGAGGGATCGGAGGAGGCGACTAGCGGGAGTAGTAGTTGCCCATGGCGAAGGGAGCGAAGGGATTCAAGCCGGGTCCGAGAGCGCGGAGGTTCTTGTGGAGGAGCATCGGCGAGGAAGACGATGGGCGACACCGACACGGGGGGTGCACCATAGTATGGAGGCACGCGGTGTCTGATTGGATTGATTTGCTCCCTTCCCGTTCCGGCGTTCCCTAGTCCAATCGAATCGGAATCCGACCGCGAAGCAGATCAGAGGAAGACGGGGTTGGGGATCATAGCTAGCCTCTCCCGCCGCCGATCCAGCGTCCGCTTCGGAGGGAGCGAGATGGAGGTAAGAGGCGACGACGACGACAAGGAGCAAGCAAACCCTAGAATAGAATAGAGTCGGAATCCAATTCCCTCTACCGCTTCCTCCTCTTGCTTGTTCTTGCGGTCCTCCTCTTATTTGTGGATGGATGGATGGACGGAATTACCCCTCGAGCAGCCAAAACGGACACGACACGACGACCTTAGGTGTGGTCGGGTGGCCCAATGCGAGATTGGGCGAGAGGTAGCCCATGGGCTGGCTTAGTTGAGTAAGTAGCATGTGGAGGCCCATCAAGGGCCCACCTAGATTTCATCCCGCTACGGTTGGTTGCGACGATTTTCTGTTGCCTTCTTTCTCGCGGGGCATGATAGAGTTGGACTCGGTTACGCGTCCTACTAGCTCCCGAAACTTACGTACTACATATAATTGTAAGTGTAACCGACAAAAAAAATAAATAAAATCTAACAGCGGACTTCGTCGAGCGCGCCGGCGCTCGGACGAAACGGAAGATCATCCGCTCAATCACGCAGGAAAGCAATCAGGTACGTACGTACTAGTGCGCCCGGCCCTCTCGCTCTCCGACGACCGGCCGGTGGGCCACCGCCGCCCTAAGCCAAGCCAGGTGCTGAGGCTTTATTTGGTCTCTTCGCCGGCGATGAGCACCTACTCCCTTTCCCTCCCTTCCCTTGGAACTATTCTATGGACAAGCCTCCTAACTTCCCTTTGCCGAGTCTGACAGGGATTAGTATTGGCAAGGGACCAGTACGACTACAGATGTGTCTATTTGTTCAAGCGTGGCAGAGATGATCCCCAAGTAATAACCTCCGAGGTCTGTATCCAGTTCGTTCCTCTGTTTACGGATAAATCAAATTGCCATTATTCTTGCCTTTACATTCCACTATGGTATACATTCCACATTAGATAACACTTCCATATTGCTATGAACTGTTTTATTGTTGTTTTGAGATAGTTTTTCTTGTGTCCTCTTCTAAGGTTGGCACATTATGAAGTGATGAAAATGCAGACAGTTAGGTTCCATAAGGTCTGCTAAAAAGTACGGTTCATCTTTGTCCACACGTAACAAGAGCAGTGCTAACCCTCGTGGAACCAGGGTTAAATATCCTGTGGTTTCCAGCTTCTTGCCATGAAAATTCCTGCTGCCAGGTGTCAAACCATGCCGTCAGCATCATAACATCATGAACTGATTCCCAAAACCTCTTAGGGCGCAAGCTACAGTAGCCTGTTATTGATCCATGCATTTAGCTCTCCAGATTGCAGTAATGATTTGAAACACTCAATAGCTTTCCCTGTTTTCTAAGATATGATTGTCTTTTCTACCTCAAAGGTCCTGTTGCTTAAATTGTTTCACTGTTTTGTTGATCCCGTTTGTATATAATGCTCTTGGATCATCTTGACATTTTATAATGGAAGTGAAATATTTCTATTGGTGATCATTTTAAACATACATGTAGTTAGCAATTCATTCTTGAAACTGCAGCAATATTAGTCATGTTGCTTTTGTTTAACTTAAGAAAGAATGTAAATCTATGAAGTTGCATTTTCTAGTGCTATTTTAGTAACTCGATTATTTGTGTGGTATCTACCCAAAGTTTCGCTTGGTACCATCGAACTTGATTTCTTTTTCTACCATAATACATTTTATTTACATTATTTTTCCTTAACAACCTATGCAGGATGATACACTGACTTTGATGGGCCCGTATCGAGCACTTGCCGTAAGCGACGATATGTATTTTGAATTTCATTTGAAGGTTAGGGGTGATGGGGATGTCGATGAAGATTTGAGCAAAGGTGTTATTGTGCATAGTGCCGTCCGCCATACAAAGCAACTAATGACCCGACATCTGTATAGCTGTTTGAGTACAATTGAGGCTCTGTTTAGATCCAGTGCAAATTGCAACTGCAACTAGTCACATCAACGTTGCGGCACATGCATGGAGCATTAAATGTAGACAAAATGTTTGCATGTTTGTACTTTTTGCATGTGCATCACGAGACGAATCTTTTAAGCCTACTTGGGTCATGATTGGACAAAAGTTGTCAAATACAAACGAACGTGCTACAGTGCAGAATTGCAACTGCAACTGGGATCTAAACGGAGCCTGAATTGGTGTATACGCATGTTCCATGTGCTGTGGAAGCGTCTTTCGCAGTCAGTAGTATCTTGAAGGGGCCATCTGATTTCATCAGCAAGGTAACTGCTTGGACTACTGGAAATGAAGAAAACAAAATCCCTGTGTACAACAAGGAAGTGGTCGGCGTCGGGCGTGGTGGCTCTGTGTTTCTGAGCACTGTGAACATGAGCCGGGCAAATGTTTTCAGCTCACTCTATGGCATGACATTAATGAAATGATTGCCAGGCAAGAATCTTGCGAGCTGCAGGTGAAGATTTCTTGGAGGGGTGTCATGAACCTTCAAGAGGACTACTCATGGGGACGTCCCAATATGTTTCGTTATTTTGGTGATACTAGGATATTGCTATAGGCTGACAGAATGACGGTTGTGTACCTATGTTAGAAAGCTGTTACTGCACAACTCAAGTGGCGGTATGGTGTACTTACATCAGTTTAAGACTTGTTATTAATGTAATAATGGCAGTGTGTAGTTCGGTCTAGCATGTGGTTGGTAACCTTTAGTTTACCCGTCATCATACATTGTCAACCTGCAAATTTATGGTATTTGGATTTGGAAGGGATGGTTTGCGAAGAACCAATTCTGAATGTGCATCGGATTGACTAGTTTCCGGTCCTCAATAATGTTTGGTTGTACTATGGCTTTTCCTCTTTTATTCATGCTTAATAATCAATTTTTTTTTGAACTGGAAGATATCTCCATTACGAAATAACTGATGGCAAATCTTTTTTTTTTTTTGACAACATCTGATGGCAAATCTTTGGCCATCAGCACCTGTGTACAAAGGTGTTTGGACTTAAGTCTGAATGCTCCCCCAGCTCGATGGCCCTTTTGAGTCACCTGTAAACAAGCTATATGATCAACCAGCCATAACCTGAGCTACCTTGCCTTCGTACGTGTGGTTTCAGAGGCCCCGATGCTAGTGGAGTTTGCAACCTCGCTGGCGAGTAGCCGGTCGATCGTCAGTCGCGTGACTTTTGAAGACCCGATGGAGGACGAGTTTGCAGCCATGCTCACGGGCATTCGCTCCAGCTGCCCCGTGCCTTCGGTGGAGGAGTTGGGTGGTTCGCCTGATCAGCCTGACTTCGGTCCGGCCGAGCCTAGGGCTGAGGAGTTCAGAACGCCGCCTCGAGTCGACGACACGTCCGAAGTCAGCGACAGCTCCGCTGCACGTCGCCTCAACAGCTTCACCAGGTGGGTGTTGAGGAAAGTCGATTCTCCACTCATTCGTGAGCCTCCCAGGCAATCACCGGTTAAGCCAGTGAGGTCACCAGTGAGGCCTCTGCGGAGTAGGCGGTTGGCAGCTCAGGGGCTATCTCGAGTACGTGCTTCCAAGCGAGGTGAGGTACTACTTATGCAGCGTATGGGCTACACGAAGGGCCCATCAGCGCCATCCGCGTCGGAGATGGAGGCCTTCGAGAAGCTCTTCGACGGCAACTTGACCGCGTTTAACGTTGCAGCGCTGAACACGCTCTTTGCATATGACGAGGAGGGTTCGTCCAGGCAGCCGCGGAAACGCAAGGCCGCCTTGTAGGTTGCACCGTCGTGTCGGTACTAGTTGTCTATCCTTTATAATATCGAAACTTGAGATCGGTTGTTAGGGTGGTCTAGCTACAGCTGTTTCGACCAACCCCCTCTGCACTCGGTCGTAGTGCATTGTCTGTAGGTTAAACTCTTCTTCTTATCTTTTCTGTATTCGGGGAAAAAAAAGCTACCTTGCCTTCGTGACCCCGTAGTACAAAGCCCCGGCCTCCATCGCAATTTAGCCCTGTCGCACTGAGCCACTGATGGTGAAAGCTCAGGAGCGCCAATCGCGGCTGGCATCGCGACTTGCCGCCGGCTGCCGCTCACGGCGACTCCAGGAAGGATCCCAGCGCCTTATGGATCGTATAATGGATGAAATGGAGCTGGGCCTGGCCCTCGTCGATCCATCCATGGCGTCCGAGTCCGAGGGCGACAACAAGAGGATCACCCTGAGGAGCTCCGACTCCGAGGAGTTCGAGGTGGAGGAGGTGGTGGCCGTGCAGTCGCGGACCATCCCCCGCAAGATCAAGGACGGCCGCGCCGACAACGGCATCCCACTTCCCAACATTAACTCCAAGAACCTCTCCAAGGTCATCGAGTACTGCAGAAAGCACGCCCACGTCGCCGACAAGCCCGTGGCCGCCGCGAGGGGCGGTGAGGACCTCAAGAACTGGGACGCGGAGTTCGTCAAGGTGGACCAGGCTACGCTCATCGACCTCATCGTGGTCGGCAATCCCCTCCTTCCTCCTGCTTATCCACCCCCATCCTCCCCCCTAAAGATTCGATTACTTTATTAGATTATACTACTGCCTTGGCTAGGGTTCAGATTAGATTATAGACTACTTAGATTGACGTGTTGGTTATCCAATACTTAGATTGATTCATTGGTTATCCAGTAGATGGACTGATTGTGCGGTGCTGGATGTATAACTAATACCCCTGTAGCCGTGCCCTGGTTCTATGTAATCAATCAATTGATATGTCATAACATGATATTGTCTTGTGTTGCTCCAAATAACTAATCAATCGTTTTTAGTGTGAAGTAATCTTTTTTATGTGAGTACAACAGTTTATTGACATCATGCTGTTGCTATTTGATTAACAATGCAGTAGTAATAACTCTTTATGCTTACACCGGTTGGGTTTCTTCTAGCTTCATTCAGTTGGTGATGATATGTTCACTATATCTGTATTCTGCTTGGACATTAGATTTATTACCTTACCCTATGGGTGGAGATAATTGTTGTCACATATCAATGTAACTGTACATAAAATCGTTTGATTGACATGGTTTTCTCTGAGATGTGGTAACATCTAACATCGGTATGTGTTACAATTGATGAAAGTTGCATAGTTTGTTTTCATCGTGTATATAGCACCTTATCCTGTGTGTGCTTGCTGACACATTGGGTGCATGAGCTATCTTTTCAGGCTGTCAACTATCTGGACATCAAGGGATTGCTGGACCTAACCTGTCAGACGGTGTCTGACGTGATCAAGGGCAAGACTCCAGAGGAGATCAGCAAAATATTCAACATCAAGATCGACTTCACCGAAGAGGAGTAGGAGATCCGCAGGGAGAACCAGTGGGCCTTCGAGTCCATGGTGGTGGTGGTGCGGTGCTGCTTACAAGAAAGATGGATGTCTGCTCTACGCTCTACAATACTATTAGTGCTAGTCTACTTACTAAATATATGGTTGTAATGGTTGTATGCCTTTTCGAGGTGGGTTGGTTTGGATTGGATGGAGGTCAATCTGAGAGTGCTAGTTCATTTGTCTGGAGTTATTATTAGTATAACAATCAAGGATCTTATGATGATATTGCCTCCATTACTAGTGATGCTGTCTGTCTGCACTTGCATATTTATTTTCATGGATGTATGAGTGTGAAGGCGTTGTTTTTGCTGTTGTGCCAACGGCCTAGTGCTTGTGGTTGTCAAGAAGATAAGGGAAATGCTGAGGGAGGAGTTGGACTGATGGATGACCACTTTATCTGTTGTCCACCAAGCAAGACCCTCCTCCGTCCTGCTGTATCAGATAAGTAAGGGGGCAGAGAGAAACAGAGAGGGAGGCCATCAGAAGCAGCACTGTATGTATTGCTGCAGGTTCGTTGGCAACCTGCTCAAGGGGCAGACTGTTGGAGTCATTGTAGCTGGTCACATTGGCTCTGTCTACATTGGAATTGTATGATTCAGGCATGCTAAGTACTCCCTCCTCTGGCCTCTGCCAGATTGAGGGCTTCAAGATGAACCTCATCTACTACGACCTGTATCAGGCCACACGCCTTGAGAAGTTTGTCACAGGCAAAGCTACTAACTGATAGCTGCATATCATTTCGAATATCTGTAGGACCAACCTGATATGTTTGTAGTTCATCAGTGACCATATTATTACGTGAATAAAGAGAGAAACATGTAGTAATGTTATTGTCATGCCTCCTCTATTCCATTAACTGACAATGCAGAAAAATATATGCATCTTTCTCACTTCTCTTTTTGATTCGTAGTACCACTACCTGGATCTAGCATACTGATATAGGGCGTCACTACGACGACAATAAAGATGCTGAGGAAGGGAGGAGCATACTCAATTACAATGCTGACGGCATGGGAAATTTGGAAGGAGCGAAACAACCGTATTTTCAATAACTCCAACAGTTCGCCTGATCAAATTTCCAGCAAAATTCGAGATGAAGCAAAGACTTGGATCCTGGCGGGAAACAAAGACCTGGCGGTGGTTTTACATCAAGCAGCGGCCACTGTAGGTCGGCGACAGTTTTTGTAAATTAGGTTTTTTGCTTTACTGAGTGGTTTGGACTTGTCCTTTTGTGTACATATATATATATATTTTCTCCTCTACTTACTCAATGAAAGCCGGCAACGGATCTTTTGAAAAAATAAATAAATAAAGATGCTGAGGACCACAGAAGCCGGATGAAGAGGTGGCTCCGGCAAGATCCATGCGGGCCAAGATGCAACGACGAATCGAAGGCCCAGTATTGTTTCGGTCCGGCCCACTCAGAGCGCAGCCCAGGTAGGTGGTCCTCTCCTGTGGAGTCCCTTCCACGTTGACTCGTTGAAATCCGAGCGACCGGCAGCGGCGAGCCATCTTCGTTTGAATTTCGAATTCCTCGCCTCCCTCCCCTAATTGAATTCACCCTTGTTTGTTCTTCTTCCACCCACCGGCAGCAGCGGAGAGATGGGGTGCGTCTCCTCCTCCTTACTCGACGGGGACGGCGCCGAGGACGACCGCCGCCGCATCATCTCTCACCACCACATCGTCTCCCTCACCTCCTCCACCTACGGCATCCTCACCAGCCCGCGAGCCTACTCCTCCTCCTCGTCGTCGTCTTCCACCGCCAAACCCGGAGCCCTTGGCCCGGACCCGGAGCCGTTCGCTCCGCCGCTGACGACGACAAGCCGCCATCGCACTTGCACGCCGCCTCCCCCTCCTCCTCCGCTGCCGCCTCCACCGAGACAACAGGCACCCCCAGCACCGAAACCCGAATCCATCCAGCCCCAGGCGGAGGTCATCAACTCCTGGGAGCTCATGGCCGGCCTCGTCGACCCCTCCACGCCGGCCAAGCCCACCACGCCCTCCTCCTCCTCCTCCTCCCAGCGCCGCCGCCGGATCCCTCTCCGCGCCATCGACGGGAACTCCTCCCTCTCCAAGGCAAGCCCCCACCCGTCCTCCTCGGTTGTGCTCTACACCACCTCCCTCCGCGGGGTCCGCGCCACCTTCGAGGCCTGCAACGCCGTCCGCGCCGCGCTGCAGGCGCACGGCGTCGCCTTCCGGGAGCGCGACGTCTCCATGGACCGCGGCTTCAGGGACGAGCTCAGGAGCAAGCTGGGCCTGCTCGGCGGCGCTGCCAGAGCTCCACCTGCGGCGGCGGCGCCGGCCATGCTCCCCAGGCTCTTCGTGCGGGGCCGTCACGTGGGCGGCGCGGAGGATGTGCTGCGCCTGGACGAGGAGGGCCTCCTGGCGCCGCTGCTAGAGGGCCTGCCCAGGGCGCGCGGAGGCGGAGGGGCCTACTGCTGCGACGGATGCGGCGGCATGAGGTTCCTGCCCTGCTTCGACTGCTCGGGGAGCCGCAAGCTGGCCGTCACGCTTCCCGTGTCCGCCGCCGCCACGGCTTCCTGCAGGCGGCGGAAGAAAGCAGGGACGGTGGTGGTGGTGCGATGCGGGGAGTGCAACGAGAATGGCCTCGTGCTCTGCCCAATCTGCTCCTGACCGTCCTGCCATTGCCGGATTGCCCACATTGCCGCATTGGGGAGGAATCGAATCAGGCACGCAGGATCCATCCATTGCAGATGCAGGTGCAGCCGTGCAGAGCAACAAATCCTCTTTGATCTTTCCTGGTTGTGTAATGCTGATTGGTGGATGGATGCACGATCCGATTCAGCAATCAGCAGGCAGACGATGATTGACGATCGATTGAATGATTCTGTGCCACTCTGCCTGCCTCAAATTTGTGTCATCTTAGTGCAATGCAATGCAACTTTTAGAAACATTTGTTTTCACTGCTAGTGCTGCTACCATTCTGATGATCATCAATCGGTAGGTAATTACTAGAGGGTTGAGGTGCGCTCGCACGTAGCATTCATCAAGGATGGTGATTGCATTGCATCAAATAGAATGCAGATGCATACATACACCCGTTCGCAAAACACATACAGCCGCAGTCATTACAGCGATCCTAAAATAGGATAGGCTATGCTTTTACATGATTGCCTTGCAGCCATGGTGCGGTGCTTCACTGCAATTTTTGATCTATAAATAATGCCATGATGCAATTGATTGAGCTTGAGCTTGAGCTTGAGCTATACTCCCTACTGTTTGGGTTGATGATAGGCGTTTGGTAGGTATGCTTTTGAATACTGTATTTCGAAGGATTTGTTCCATCTAGAATCCTTCATTTATGATTTGGAAACAAATTTGAATGCTTGGATACCTTTTTCTTTGTTTTTACAACGGAGGGAGCATAATGATGATATACAACCACTATACATACTAAGGTATTTGTAGAGTGCTAGTACTAGCCAGTTTGGAGAGTGGAGAGGTACAAGTGCATGGAAGAACCCCCAACTAGGCAACTACAGTCTCTTTGATTTGATCAATCAAGGAAGCAAACAAAGGTTGAATCCATATATGATATGACGCTGGAATTTGCTCTTTTAGTTTTCCAGACGATCCATCCAACAATGCAATACAGATAATTTGAATGAGCGAACTGCATGAAGCACCAGAGTTGGTTGTAAATGTCTTGTCTTCTGAAGTAATTAAATTAGCTCGTTGAATAAACAGTCTTTCAGCTTAGTTACATTGCAGTGCAGCACGAAGTGTGGTGATGGAGCAGAACATAACATAGCTAGCTAGCACTAATCATCCATCTGAACCACGAACCAGGTCCAGGACACTTGCTTGCATTGAATTGGTGCAGAGTATCTTGCTTGCTTACCATTGCATCCAGTATATATTAATTATAGTAATTCGTATTACTAATACTCATAATACTGCTGGGGCGGTGGATGAAGGATCCTTGATTCCATTCCACCAGGTGGGCATGCAGGTGCATCAGTCAGCTTCCGCTAGAGTGGCGGCGGCGCACAGCAGGGCGTGAAGTCGCAGGGCAGCCTTGTCCGTCCTGCTGGTCCGCCGCCGCCGGCGTTGGCCCTGCGGAAGCGCGCGCCCTCGAGGAGCACCCTCTGGCCGGAGCTGAGGAGCGCGCCGTTCATGTGGTCCATGACGCTGGCCGTGGTCGGGTAGAGGAAGGGCCCCCCGGGGGCGTTGTAGTAGGCGTTGAGCAGCGCCGCCGTGGCCTCCCGGAGCAGCGTCCGGTACATGTCGCCGCGGCCCTGCAGCGCGTCCCCGAGCGTCAGCTCCGACCCGTAGCGCTGCGCCGCCAGGGGCCCGAACGCCATGGCCACCGTCGTGTTCGGGGTCACCACCTTCCAGTGGCACCGGTACGCAGGCGAAGCCCACATGCTGTTGTGCCATGCAGTTCCATCGGTGGTTGTCGATCGATAATACATCATCATTATTATTAATTATTAAGGAAAACAAATTAATTAATTAATTAGACGATGTGCGTACTCGTAGGTGCAGGCGGATCCCTGCGCTGGAGGAGGAGGAGGAGGAGGCGGCGGCGGCGGCAGCACCTGTGGCTCCGGCTGGTGAGGCTGCTGCTCCTGCGGCACATTCGTTGGCGGCTTTCGCCAGACGGGCGGCAGGAGCCTTGGCCTCCGGCGCCAGAAGGGCGGGAGCGGTGAGGAAGAAGCCGCCGGCGCGGGCGCCGCCGGCTGGGTGAGCGGTGGCCTGCCCCGCCTGTCGTGGGCGCCCCCCGGGCAGAAGTCCATGGCCTCCTCGGGCTGCGACAGCAGCGGCGGCACGGTGTAGAGCGCGAGGCCCAGCATGCGGAAGGCGAGGGTGAGCTCACGCGTCGGCGCCGCGCCGGACGATGACGCGGCGCCGCCGCAGTGCGCGGTCCCCTGGACGACGCGCGCCGTGCAGCGGTTCATGTCCGGGGAGCCGTCCATGCGGACGGAGAAGCCGCCGAACCAGTTGGTGCTGCTCTCCCGCACCGTCACCGGGGTGTCGCCGCCGCCGCACTGGATGGCCACGCGCGCGCCTGCATCACACACACACGTCGACGTCGTGATCGTGATGATGCTGGGCTGGGTTCTTGGGTTAGGTGGGCAGAAGCAAGAGCATGGGCATGAGCATGCATGCTGTTTCAATTCCTACCGTAGAGCGGGTAGTCGAAGAGTCCCCTGGCGCCGTCCTTGCACTGGTCGCAGAACACCATGCCGGCCACCACCGTGCTGCCCGCCGGCACCGTCGCCTCCGCCACCGTGGCGGCGACCACCAGCAGCAGGATCGTGATCATCAGTAGCCTGCTGCTGCGGATGACCATCATCTGATTCTGATCCGCCGGCCGGAGCAGAGCTAGCGAGGATCGGTCGATCGATGTGGTCGGTCCTCCTCCGATTGCTGACCGAGAACACTATGAAGCTGGCGTACGTGTTGGTACGATGTTGGTCATCTGCAATATAGCCTATTCGCTCTCTCCGGCCTCCCTGCTACTGCCTCGCCTTGCCTACTCTGTGTGAGTGTGTTGCTTGCCACCAAAAGCTGATGTGTGTAGTATTTATATATATTGGAGCAAATAGCTACCAGTAGTACGTAGCACATGAGTACAGTACTACCAGCTGCTGCTCGCCCGCTTTGTGTGACGCGGGCCATTCGGCAATCCCACATCCATATACTCCGATGGATCCAAGCAGGGAAAGGAAAAGATAATGGAGCACCACCTAGTCTAGCTACTAATTTCCTCACTTGTATACTATTGTTGTTGTTATTATATACTGCCCTTCTTTCCCCTTGCTAGTTATTATTTGACAAGGGAAATGGGCTTTGCATGCTGCATTTTTCTAACCCTGTAGTGTTATGTTACTTTTTTAAAAAAAATTTAATTTCTAAGTATCACTGCTGCATTGTATCCATCTTAATTAATTTGTTTATACAGTATGTTGTCCTTCCATCGATACCTTCGCCCTTCATGCCAAGGGAACACATCTCGTGGCTTTTTGTTAGTTATTTTATTGCACTACTGAATCCTGGAATAAATCGAGTGGAATAGCTTATTTTCCTGAATTTATTTCAGGATTCAACGGCGCTATTCTTTCAGTGATAGGCGACGTGCCCACCTACAATGAGACGTCTGTGGTGACTTCGTCGATCTCGAGATCTGCGGGCCCCGCTCGGTTCTTTAGAGATGCTCATAGGGGTAGAGTGTGCGTGCGTGCGTTCATAGGGATGGATGTGCGCTCGTATGTGAGCGTCTGCGTCTGTAACTGAGTTTCGCAAAAAAAAAAAATCGATCGACATGATGGTGTTGCCACATCGACTGGAGGCCGCACTGGACGGGAAAATAGCCTTCGGTAAGCAACATGACAAGTTCAGGGCCCGAATTTTCGAGTTTGCAAGTTCATGGGCCAAAGTGGCACATGTCGACAAGTTCAGGGGCCAAATTTTCGAGTTTGCAAGTTCATGAACCAAAGTGGCACATGTCGACAAGTTCAGGGGCCGAATTTTCGAGTTTGTAAGTTCATGGACTAAAATGGTACAGTCCAACAAGTTTAAGGGCCGTCAATGTATTTAACTCTTTTCTTTTTAATTGGTTTCGGAGGGGAAAACCACATTTCTTTTCTTTTCCTTCCTGTGAGAAATTTGCAGTGGCGGCATTCGAAATTTGAAGTTCCCTTCTCCTGCCGATATTCAGGGAGCCGGGGAAGGGGAACCGCCGCCTGCGACCGCAACGCCGCCACGACGCTTGATCGATCGATCGATCCACCGCCGTGTGCCCGTGTGTGGAGCTGAACTGTGATGGAGGCCACCTCCCCGCCTCCTCCCACCACCGTCCGCCGGAACCCACCCCGCCGCGCGAGGCCTCCCCCGACCCCGCTCGCCGGCGCCAAATCCAAACCCTCCTCCCTCTCCCGCCTGCTCGACAATGAAGCAGCGTCCGCCGCCTCCGTTCCCCGTCCACCGCAGGAGCAGGAGCAGGAGCGCCTCAAGGTGTTCCTCCGCATCCGCCCTCTCCCGGACCGCGATCGAAGCCGCCCACCTCCTGCTGCCACCGCCAAGGACCCGCGCCGGAAGCCCAAGCAGGCCGGACCGGGACCGGGACCGGGACCGGGACCCGGGGAGCTCTGCCTCGCGCCCAACGGACCCAACTCCGTCGCCCTCACCGTCCCGCGCTCCAAGCTAGTCGACCCCAAGCGACGCCGCACCGAGGTCTTCGACGGCTTCTCCGCCGTTTTCCCGTCCGACTCCACCCAGGTGCTCTGCTAATCCCTTATATATTCATTATTTGTTTAAACATGCAATTGCTCCAGCATGGAGATATATTCTCCAATTCTTGCTTCTATCATTGCATTTTCATGGTCCACTTTCCTCCGCACAGCAAGATATCTTTGCGCAAGTCATGAACCCGCTGGTGGATGACTTCCTGGGCGGAAAGAGCGGCCTTCTGGTTGCAATGGGCCCCACAGGCTCGGGAAAGACGCACACCATCTTCGGTTCCCCAAGGAATCCTGGTATACTACCCCTCACGCTGAGCAAAATCTTCAATGGACAAGGCGAAAACAAGGCTCCCAGGAAGCCAGCAAGGTAAATGTGTTGCAGTCCCTAGTTACATTTGCAAGCTATGGTAGGTAATGGTATGGACGAAACCATATATTGACATTTCTTTTTCTATGATATGACAACAACAGGTCCTTTTTTCTCTCCATGTTTGAGATACTTTCAGAGGGAAAAGGGGAACGCATTCTTGATTTACTGTCTGATGCTGTGGAGTGTGTTTTTCAGCAGTCAGTGATTAAAGGTCTTCAAGAGGTAGTCCTCAACCAAACACCTCCAACACTCTTGATAGGACTGAGTATCCTGTGATTTCAGTTTGAATTGCATTTCTTGTTGTCACCTCCTGACAACTCCAATCGGATAGTCACAATTAACATGGGTGGAACTGGGAAGGTGCTGTGCAAGTCTTGTACATTTCTTGCTGTTATTTGAAATCGCGATTTCTGATCACGTGAATGTCTTGGAAGTTGGAACAGTACATGTCATTTTTATTGCATCGCGGAAGAGACTGATATATTTGTAGCAGTCAATAAGTTGTTAGCTTTAATTTGTTCTGCAGGTCGCCCTTTCCAATTCTGCAGATGCTGAGAGCTTGGTTTCACGTGGTATGCTAAAGCGCAGCACGGCTGCAACAAATGCCAACAGCAACTCAAGGCATGCTCTTGCTCTCCTTATGAATATGTTCCCTTGTTCTTTCGTGATGGATGTTTTTGTTCAGAATATACTTGTGTACCTTGGAAATTTTTTTTAATCATAACAGACATAGTGTTTCACTAGCTGCACCACTATTTGCTTGCTTCTATTATAGTCTTTCAAATAACTTTTTAATCATGTTTACAAATATGATGTTAAAGCCAACTTCATTTTATATTGCAGTCGATCACAGTGCATCATCACTATACGTGCAGACAGTGAACATCCAGTTAGCAGTGCTGTTCTGACAATAGCAGACCTTGCTGGCGCAGAGCGGGAAAGGAGAACTGGAAATCAAGTCTGTTTCTCCATCAGCGTTACTTTGTAATCTGATAACACAAAGATTCATTTCTGAAAAATGATTGACCGTTTATTTGCAGGGTTCAAGGCTGTTGGAAAGTAACTTCATCAACAACACATCCATGGTTTTCAGTCTCTGTTTGAGGGTACTGCCAAATGGCTTTTCTCCTGAATCTCTTCTTTTACTGGCAAAACACTATCATTCACTCATTTGCATCTTTGAATTAATGAAGATGTGCTAGCAGGCTCACTAACTCGTTTCCTCTTTTGTATTGGTAATTACAGTCTCTGTTAGAATATCAGAAAAACCAGAAAAAGCCCTTGGAAAAGCATTTCAAGAATTCCATGGTGATGTTTCTTAATTCGCTTGAAGTAGTAGTATATAAGACTATTTTATAATTGAAATTTCACTGTTAGCTTCTAAATCTTTTTGCCATTTTGATAGTTGACAAGGTACTTAAGAGACTACCTAGAAGGAAGGAAGAAAATGACTCTGGTATGCTACTTGGACCTGAAATTATCACTTGTAACATAGAAAGTATGTTAGTAAATTTGTCATGATCAACACTTTCCAATGACTATATATTCAATAAACATAAACAAAAAAAAAATGCTTGGAAAAAGTAAGTGTAGAAAAAAATTGGAGACCTTGCAGTATCCAAAACTCAAGTAAAAAAAGAAGGGAGGTGGCAGATTTTTAGTTGTACATTTCTTTTGCGCAAGAGGTTTTTAGTGCTACAAAACACTGGTGCTAACCCTTCGGTGAACACGTTGATTCTTGTCTGCTTTAATCTTTACTTTAATTATCTGCCTTTAATTTTCAGATCTTGAATGTGAAGCCAGGGGATGATGATTATTTGGATACTTCTTTTTTGCTTAGACAAGCATCTCCTTACATGAAAATAAAGTACTATTACTCTCCTTACTACTTCACTGACTCATTTCTTCTCTTCTGCTATAGTTGAGAAGAACAAAACGTAACTAGTGGGAAAGGTGGTATTAGGTTGCCTATTGGTGACAATCATATCAGTATTTAGAAGGTTGATGATTGTAACTGTATTAATAGAATCTTGCTAATCTCGTAAGGTACTGTGTAGTTTCAATTAAAAGAAATGCGGCGAGGAAAGTGGCAACATTGATCACTTAATCAAATCAACTAGCTTTTCTAGAAACTTGTTTTTGTCTTCAAAGACAGAAGGAAAGGTGTCCCATTTAGGGTATTTCTTCTTTTGTAAGTCATCTGGTTACCATGTGGTATTCATTACATGACAATCTTACCACCAAGATGTCTAATTTACCCTTTTTAATTTCTCAATTCATTTTGCTTCCTGTTATCTTGTCAGGTACACAAATCTTGAGGATTCTTCTGACTTGGCTCCCCAAAAGAGAGTCAATGTTTCCTTGATTTGCCAAGAGAACAAGAAAAAAAGGAAAGTTCAGAAGCCTGAAGTTCATGTGGTACAAATTGCTGTTTACCTTCAATATTTGAGTGTGTTTTAGATTTAAGACTGTATAGATAGATAGCTTCAACACACTTCAGCATGTTGACCCAAAGTTTCAATTCACATATATACCATATAGTTTTACTGAATGGTTACGTCTTTGCTGTCTTAAACCATATATATATTTTTGTTTGACTAGTAAATTCTCCCATCTGATCATAAGCATTGCTCTTGTTTTAAAAGCTATAGGATTAGGGCAGGTATTTTATTTCTTAGTGGGAGTGTGTTGTCATATATTTTACCTTTTTTGCAGGTTGAACAAAAGGAAAGTGTTGATACAAATGATATTTCTAAAGTTTCTGAAAAAGGTTCTGTTTACTAGCACTTATGATGTATTTCAATGGCGCATGATATATTTTTGGTACAAGCTATCTGTGGTACTGGTGAATTTTTTATTTACTTTCAATATTGCAATAATATTTCGTATTTGAAATGGGTACAGATGGTGCACAGCATGTGTCTCTCAACTCAGAGATGCCAGGAGTATCCAGAAGTGAAGCAATAACGACAAACATTGCCAGGGCTTTATTGACTGTATTAAGACAGTATAAGCACAAACTTTTGGTAATTTCTGATGCATGTTTTTTCTTGTGAGCATGATATGTGGAACATCTGTTCAATATAAGAGGTTTTCTGGGTGGTTAATGCAGAACTCAAATACCCAATAAAATTTTCTTGTAATTTTCCATGGTGAATGTTCTTGCAATGTTATTACCATTAAACGGTAGCAGTATTTTCATCATACTTGTTTTCACTTTATGCTGTCATAATAGGAGTCCGAGAATGCTGCTGAAAGCATGAAAGAATTGATTAGAGACAAAGATATCCAAATTATGGAGTTGAAAAAGGAGCTGGAGGCTGTAAAGTGTTGTTTGTGCAAGAGCTCTCCAATAACTGAAGATAACCCTGTTGACCATGATGATTTTGCGTCATCTGGTCAAGCTGCTCAGAGTTTGGTTTCTGTATCAAATCAACCTTACCTGGGATCTTATGATGCTTCAGAAGATAATTTCCATGTAAGCAAAAGGCACTTTAATACACAAATCTTGATTCATCTGTTATTGTGGAACTTTAATGGGGAAAACAAGGATGGTTGGTACCAGGATATGCTAAAATTTCATACGAAGGCCACACCCTTTGCCGCAGCCAATGGAACTTACTTTAAAAGGATAGTTGTTATTCTTTCAGAACATGGAATGTAACCATCAGCTCATATTCTTATTTTCCTTTTTTTTTTGTAGTATATTCTTTTCTCTATCTTGCTTGTGTCCAAGTTAGAAGCAGTTTCTTTGCTATGCTGGCATCTCGTTGTTTTCTAAGATGCAGTCAGCTGTACATTTTTAAGCTATACCATTGTCAGAAGAGTATTCAGATACATTAGGGCTTCCTTGATATAATTTTGTAAATTAAATAACAAGATAGATCAATAATTACCGCACCCCCCTCCCTACAGGTAGAAGCAAAAGAATTGACATGCTGTGGTCCTCAAAATTCTTCAGCTCCTTGTATCCTGAAAGGTTAAGTCTGTTTACTGTAAATGTGCCAGAAGCAGCATTTTAAAATGGTTGTTTCTAGTTCTGAATTAATGTTCCCTATCTGTGACAGGGGAATCTGACAGTTGTGATGCTTTGTCTGTTTCTTTGATAGATGAACAAGTGTGCTCCAGAGATTTTAAGGTTGATGCTTACCTTGTGTATTTGACTATTTTCTGCACCCCTTTGAGCAAAGTGTTAACAATTTCATGTGTCTACTTCTAGTGATGCAACTTAATATTATAGAGTGTTGCTTCATTTTCTGTTCTTTTAGGTAGAGTCACAACTGCTTCATAAGGAATTGGATAGATCTGAAAGTTTTTCTGTGCCAACACCTGCACACACTGTTGGTGCAATGCCTGCATCTAGCTATTCAGATAAAAGCTTGACAGGTATCTCATATTTCTATACTTTCATTCCTTTTTTTTTTCCTAAATAATTTTACATGGAAACCTGCAGGAAGTTAGGAGTCATATTTCTTGTTCTGTAGAGACTGGGCTCAGGCTTGAAAGATGATTAAATCTTTCATAAGGAAAACCTATTTGCTTGAGTTCTCATGAATTTTACTAGGCAAAAGATCATCAGGGGTATACTTTTAATTTCTGCAGAAGATGATGCACTTCTGTGCCTGAACACTGAATGGACCAGGCTATCTCCACAGTGTACCAGTAGCAAGACAGCTACCATAGGGCAAAGTGAAGAAGAAACGGAAGAGTTGAGCAGGATCACAGTAGAGGATAAGGATATTCAACATGATACTAATATAAGAGGTCAAGAGCTTTTTAATCTTTTATTGAATGTTTTCTTGCTCTGACGCAATTTTGTGACAATTTTATTGGATCTTTACATAGAAGAGAAGCATCCTGAATCTGGGAGCTCTTCACAGCAAGTGAATTTTGACACAGAAGGTACCAGGTCCAGTGAGTCTTCCTTGCTTGGAACGGTAAGGAATGGATTTATTTATTTCATTATTCTCAGCCACTGCCCAAATTAGCTTGAGTGTAGTTTACGACAATTTTCTTGCATTGTTCTCGGGTTGAGTTTTCCATCTTCGCGTTGTTAGGAAACTTGACAAATCCGGTCATACTTGTTTAGGTGGATTCTAAAAAGAAGCTTGAAGAACTGAACGAGAAATCTGAAAGATGTGAACCTGCTGTAGAAAAGGCTACCGTGGAACTGGAGCATGGTATAGACTGTGGTCAAGCTCCAGATGAAAAGTGTGATCATGCCTCAGCAAAAGCTGCGAAGGTTTGAAGTACTTTGTTTGCCTTGATTGTATTTATCACTAAAATTATACACAGCTTAGAAGTTGTGCTGGGAATATCTTTTCTTATACAGCTGTGTTGCTTGCGATTGTCCCCCCCTAGGCTCCAAGCAAGGACAGGGAGGCAGATGAAACTGCAGATACAAATAAGGAAGCTTTTGGATCTAGGCCTAGCAATACGAAGAAAACCAGGAGGTGAATGCATGATTATGTTGTGTGTACAAGTAGAAACATATATGGTGGTGATCGTGCAACAACTAATTGGGCCTGGGGTTTGCTTGAGCAGGAGGTTACTGCCAGCTGCCGCTATGTTGCTCAGGGAATTTGCTGGTGCAGACATTGACGCGGATAACGAAAGGGTACGTATGTATAATGAAAACGGCAGCAGTAGTTTTGGTAGGTTGGAGTTGATTGCTGACTTGGGCTGCGGTTTGGTGTTGGTTGCAGGAAGAAAGAGGCAGATCATCATCCAGCGTGGCAACCGGGAGATCAGATGCGCTTATTCAACTTCTGATGAAAGGCCGTCAAGGCGGTCCAGTCCGTAGAGCAAGGGTAGCATAGTGTAGCTTCATGATAGCTGGTGAAGCTAAAGCTAACAGTAGAGGCACAGGCACGGCATGACATGACACGTATTATTTTGCCGCAGCTCGTTGATAGATGGGAAAAAAAAATCCATGATGTTGTGTTAGGCCGGGCCAGTACCTGAACGTCCCTCGCCTGCTAGCAGCAGCACCACCACCGGCGTGTGTTTGATGTGACTGTGAGCATGGTGGTTTGTAGCAAAAGGTGTTTGCTGCGCTTGCACTTATCTATGTGTATAATAATAATAATACTGTGGTAGTCTTCCTGTGGATGTGATCGCAGCTGCATATGCGCAGCTTGCGTTGAGAAATGGAAGTATTTATCATTATCATTGAATCATGGTGGACCTGGGGCAAGCCGGGCCTCGGAGGACGCTGGAGACGACCAGAGCAGAGCCCATGAATCATGAATGGACGGCCCAGGAGTCCTCTCCTGACGAATGGCCTGTCCTGGGGCTGGGCTGCGTGTCGCGTCTTCGTCGTCGTCGTGCTCCTCCTCCTCCTCCTCCTCCCTTTCATCGAAGAAGACAGGCAAAAATCCCCAATTCCTTCCAGATCGATCCACTCCCCCGCCGACGGGACGAATCCATTCCAGGAGCTGCCGTTTGGAATTGGATTCATGCGCACCCGCCCGCTACCGCTACCGCTGCCGCTGGCCGCCGCCTAGTCTCGGCCGGCCGGCCGACCGGCCGCCCTCCTCGCGCGCGCGCCTTGCCTTGTATGGAAACACGCAGCAGCAGTCGCAAGCGCGCAGCGGCCGCCGCCTCCTCGTCCGCCTCCAAGCGCACCCGCCGCAACTCCTCCTCCACCTCAGCGCCGCCGCCCCAGCAGCCACCGATGGAACCCTCGCCCTCCTCTCGCCGCCGCTCCCGCGCCGCCGCCGCCGCCGACAAGGGCAAGGACCCCGACCCCTCCTCCTCCGACCACCCTTCTCCCCCCGCGCCCGACGATGAAGCCGACGTCCCCTTCCCCCAGTCCTTCACCTCCGCTAGCACCGCCCTCCAGGGCCTCCTCCGCAGGCTCGGCGCCGGCCTCGACGACCTCCTCCCCTCCTCCTCCTCCGCGCCCTCCTCCGCCACCTCCGGTCACCTCAAGAGGATCCTCTCCGGCCTCCAGGCGCACGGCGACGAGTCGCGCCAGCTCCAGTCCCTCATGCAGCTCTGCGAGATGCTCTCCATCGGCACCGAGGACTCGCTCGCTGCCTTCCCCGTCGACGCCTTCGTCCCAATCCTCGTCGGGATGCTCGGCCGCGAGGACGAGCCTGCCACCGCTGGTGCCAGCCCCGACGTTATGCTGCTCGCTGCGCGGGCACTCGCCAACCTCGTTGATGTGCTCCCCTCCTCCTGCTCCGCGGTCGTGCACTACGGGGCCATACAGTGCTTCTGTGCTCGACTGCTCACCATCGAGTACATGGACCTCGCCGAGCAGGTGCTGCCTTCGCTTCTCTTCTTCTTCTTCTTTGTTTTTTTAGCTCTCCTATATTATTATCTGAATAAAAATAAAATGATCAGTCATCCTCTGACTGCATGCCCTTAGCCCCTTACCGAGGTGCCGCTGACAAATTTACTTTACTCGCCTTCTCAGTCTCTACAAGCCCTTAAGAAGATCTCTCTGGAGCACCCAACCGCCTGTTTGCGAGCTGGTGCGCTAATGGCTGTTCTATCGTATCTTGACTTCTTCTCCACTGGGGTTCAGGTCGAGTCCTCTCATCTTCTTTACAGCCCTTCTTATCTTGCGCACTGTTTGCATCTACTTACACCTCTTCCCTTGGTGTTACATGTTCGTTGTAGAGGGTAGCCTTGTCTACCGCCGCAAATATTTGCAGGAAGCTGCCGTCCGACGCGTCTGAGTTTGTCATGGAAGCTGTCCCCTTGCTCACGAATCTCTTAAATCACCACGATTCAAAGGTACTTTTCAAGCTCAGACAGCCAGACCTCTGGATTATGATATGACTTATTGAGGTATATCATGTATTTCCCAACCCTTTATCTATGTGCCTTACAGGTGCTAGAGCATGCTTCTGTTTGTTTGACACGCATCGCCGAAGCTTTTGCCTATTACCCCGACAAACTTGATGAACTCTGCAATCATGGATTAGTTGCTCAAGCTGCTAGCTTGATAGCTGTTGGCAACTCCTCTGGCCAGGCATCATTGAGTACATCCACATATACAGTATGCACCAATTTATTTTTGATACCCTTCTAGTGTTTTCCTGCCCCCTCTCTCACACTTCATGCTAAAATTAGGTTGCACACTTTTTCAGGGCTTAATCCGTCTTCTCTCAATATGTGCAAGTGGATCCCTGCTGGCAGTTAAAACACTACTACTTCTTGGGATCAGCGGCACTCTTAAAGACATCCTTTCTGGCTCTGCTTTGATTTCTGGAGCATCAATCTCTCCTGCTGTAACAAGGCCTGCCGATCAGGTGAGTATTTGTATCACTGACTTAGGACTTGACTATTCTGCTAGTGCTGGCTTTTTTTTTTAAGAAAAAAAAACTAATTTAGCCATCATTTCTCTTTGTGATTGTATTCAATAAAATTCTGATTTATCAGTGAAAAATTAGGCTTTAACATCTCATGCTTTCTGAAATTACATCTGCCACACATACCTACACATCCTTTTAGAACTCTAAATGCGGCATCACATGTTCATAATTATATGTTCCATCGAGCAATCTTTTGGGCGATTTTCTTGAGCATTGAACATAGATGCTAAAATGTCGGGAATTGTGCTTGACTTCTTAAACCATTCAAGTAATCATTCAAAAGAGTAGTGAACTAGTATGTTCAAAGACTTGCATACTCTTATTGTGCTTTTTTATTGCCTGAGCAAGTCTTTTGAAATGTTTTAATGAAGCAGGAGCTATTGATTTATTGCACACAGGGGAACAAAAGTCTCACTTGTAACATGATAGAGCAAAATCTGTCAGCTCTTCTGGATTAAGTAGCTGCTGTGATTCTTGATGTCTTATTTCCTTCCTAGTGTGCAAGTAAATTGTACTTTTGGTCTATTCGTTATGGTACAGATACGAGAGTTTTTTTTTTCATGCTATACAATTGAGTATGAATATATAATGTTGTCTCAGCTGCTGCTTGTTTCTATCCTAGTTGCTGAAATCATGTGTAGAACATACACACAAGAGTCTGGCATTTGTTGAGTATGATTGTATTAACATATACGTTAACATATGCGGTTTTCTGTAGTTGCTGCTGTATCCTCTCACTTAGCTGCTAAAACATTAATTATTGAAATCCACATTGTTTTACCTTTGTTGTCCAAATGTTTTTCATATGTTTACCCCAAATTTTGCAGATGTTTGAGATCGTGAGCCTTGCTGATGATTTGCTTCCACATATGCCTGCGAGAATCATCAAGTTACCAACATACTACCATGCATATAAAGGCTCTTCAACAAAGAAATCCGCTTCCATCAAACAAGAGGGGGCTGGTTCAACAGGAAATGAAAGGTCTGGCCGTGAGAGGCTATTGCGTGAGCAACCTGAGCTCCTACAGCAGTTTGGTATGGATTTGTTACCCACAATGACACAGGTTAGTGCCAGAATTCTTCTCCTGACAGCCATTTCAATTGCTTTTTGTGTTTTTTGTCTTTGGATACTTACTAGCCTGTGCTTGTTCAGGTGTATGGTTCTAGTGTGAATGCACCAATACGTCACAAGTGTTTATCAATCATTGGGAAGTTAATGTACTACAGCTCCGCTGAGACAATCCAGTCTCTTATTGGCACAACAAACATATCCAGGTTTTAATACAAATTCCTTCAAAGCCTTATTTCTTTTGTCTGGGGTCTCTCCTGGAACACGCTGAAGAGCTGCATTTTTCATTAAAAGAGCAAAAAAAAATGTTAGGTCGTTTCTAGAGAATGGTTTCAGAGCAATAGATGTTAAAAGATGAATAAGAAAGTGTCTCAAGTCTCAATAGACATGCTTCTTTTCCAATCCCTTCTAAGTTATTTCATTTCCATCTGCAGCTTCCTTGCGGGCATTCTTGCATGGAAAGATCCTCAAGTGTTGATTCCTGCTCTTCAGATAGCAGAAATAATGATGGAAAAGCTTCCAGAGACATTTTCCAAATTGTTTGTGAGGGAAGGTGTCGTTCATGCTGTGGAGTCACTTATATGTTCAGAATCCTCCAACACAATGCCTTCTCAGGTGCCACCTCAGGATAAAGATAATGATTCTGCCATGCCAACACGTTCTAGACGCCAACGCCGACGTGGGGGTGCTGTGGCAGCAGAAAATAGTTCATTAGATGAATCAAATAGTTCCAACCTTGGGCTTACGTGCTCAACAGCAATCACTTCAGAAGCTCCAAACACCAGCCTTCGTATCGCAGTTAGCGACCATGCAAAGTCTTTCAAAGATAAATACTTCCCGGCGGACACTGATTCAAGTGATCTTGGGGTTACTGATGACCTTCTTAAACTGAGGGCACTCTGTGCAAAGTTGAATACTGTATCTGAGAATGTCAAAACAAAAGCCAAAGGGAAATCAAAAGCTATAAGCACTAATTTTTTGGGCATCTCAATTGATATCGAAGAACAATTAGACAAAATAATATCTGAAATGCTCTCTGAGCTTAGCAAAGTTAATGGTGTTTCCACATTTGAATTCATTAGAAGTGGTGTTGTCACAGCATTGCTTGACTATTTGTCCTGTGGGACATTTGGGAAGGAAAAGGTTTCTGAAGGAAACCTACCTCAGCTTCGTCAGCAGGCCCTTAGGCGATACAAGTCCTTCATATCTGTTGCCCTTTCTATTGACCATGAACGGGATGAAACTCCCATGGCACTGTTGGTTCAGAAACTGCAAAGTGCATTGTCTTCGCTGGAACGTTTCCCTGTTGTGCTCAGCCAGTCTAGTAGGATTGGTATTGGAGGGTCCCGTCTGACTTCAGGTCTTAGTGCTCTGGCTCAACCCTTCAAGCTACGTTTGTCCCGAGCTCAAGGTGAAAAATCACTTCGGGATTATTCATCAAATATTGTGCTTATCGACCCGTTTGCCAGTCTAGCTGCTGTTGAAGAATTCCTTTGGCCCAGAGTTCAACGCAATGATGTTGCATCGAAGCCTATAATTCCGTCTGGTAATAATTCTGAATCTGGGATTCCGGGCACCACAGCTGGTGCATCATTAACAGCTGCAATGGCTCAATCTGGCCGGCGCCCAACAACAAGGTCAAAGTCATCTGCTGCAGGGGGTGGTACATCTAAGAAGGATTCTCATGATGAAAGCACTAGTACTGCCAAAGGAAAAGGCAAAGCTATTGTAAAGCCAAACTCAGATGAATCAAGAGGACCTAATACAAGGAATGCTGCCTGCCAAAAATCTGCTTCAGAGAAAGATTCGGAAATGAAGCGAGCACATGGTCACAGTAGTTCTGAGGTATATATATATTTTTGTTAAATGCCTCATTCCTGGTTAGTTTGGCTAGCAAAGAAAACTTAATGTTTCCTATTTCAGTTGGGTAGCAGCTCTACTCAATAATCACTTCTACTTTCTGTTAGCAGCTCATGGCTTGGGCAACAAATGAATATGAGAATTTTAGCTGCGGATCTAGTTTTTAATTTAAACTACCCTCATAAGATGTAAGCATGATTTTGTAAGTTCAAAACTGTGACAATCTAAGAAAATCTTAGGATAATAATCCAGAAGCAACCTTATTTTTTAGTCGGGAATGGAAGCACGGTAACTGATAAGTAATACATTCTACGCTGATATATGCAGGATGAAGAGCTTGACACATCTCCTGTTGAGATTGATGATGCTTTGATGATTGATGATGATGACATTTCAGATGATGATGACGATGACGACGACGACGATCATGAGGTAACTGTTTGTAAATTGAATGCCCCCCCCCCCCCCCCCCCCTCTTTTTTTTTTTTTTGCTTTGTTGCAAGCATCCATGGTTGCTTAGGCTTATATCTATTTACTTTAAAAAAAAATACCCCTTTAGTTGGTCCAAGAAGATAATTTGTGTCCTGCCCGACTAATTTAGTAACCTCTCCAAATTCTTAGATTCTCCAAGAAGGGTCTCTTCCAATTTGTTCTCAAGATGGTGTGCATGATGTGAAACTGGGTGATGCCGATGAGTGTAACATTGGCTCAGCCAGTTTTAGCCAGGCGCAGCCATTATCTGGTTCTGGGGCTAGAAACACTTCTAGCAGGGGACCAGATTCTACTGAATTTAGAAGTACGAGCACATTCGGTTCACGAGGTGCAATGTCATTTGTTGCTGCGACAATGGCTGGGCTGGCTTCTGTTGGTGGTCGCGGTGTTAGAGGTGGCCGAGATAGACGTGGTCCGTCACTTGGAGGTAGCATGAATGATCACAATAAACTTATATTCACTGCTGGTGGGAAGCATCTTAGCAAACATTTGACTGTATATCAAGCTATCCAACGTCAACTTATGCTCGACGAGGATGATGAAGAAAGGTTTAATGGATCTGAAATACCGAATGATGGAAATCGCTTCTGGGGTGATGTGTTCACAATAACGTACCAGAAGGCTGATGACCAAGTTGAGAAGGGATGCCAAGGGACTTCCACCTCATTAAACATAAAATCAGATTCTTACAGGTCTATCTCTGAAGTACAAGGGGTTTCTCTTCTTGATAGCATCTTACAAGGAGAACTTCCTTGTGACCTTGAGAGAACAAACTCAACATACAACATTTTAGCATTATTGCGTGTACTGGAGGGTCTTAATCAGTTATGCTCTCGTTTAAGAGTACAGGGAGCATCTGATGATTTTGCTGAGGGAAAAATCAATACCCTGGATGAGCTATATAGAACTGGAGCCAAGGTACCTTCCGAAGTGTTTGTCAATAGCAAGTTAACACCAAAGCTTGCTCGGCAAATGCAGGACGTCCTCGCACTATGTAGTGGCAGTTTACCTTCTTGGTGTTATCAAATGACCAAGGCCTGCCCATTTTTGTTTCCTTTTGAGACAAGGAGGCAGTACTTCTATTCCACAGCCTTTGGGTTGTCGCGAGCATTGAATCGACTTCAGCAACAGCAGAGTGACAATCACAGCTCTGCTAGTGAAAGAGAGGTCCGGTTTGGCAGGTTACGACGTCAGAAAGTTCGTGTTTCCCGTAACCGTATTCTAGAGTCTGCTGCTAAAGTTATGGAGATGTTCTCCAGTCAGAGGGCAGTTCTTGAGGTGGAATACTTTGGCGAAGTTGGAACTGGACTGGGGCCTACTTTGGAGTTTTATACTCTCTTAAGCCACGAACTACAAAGCGCTCAACTGGGATTATGGAGATCTACTTCTTCATATGATTCAGGATTGCACACTGATAGGAAGGATGTGATTAGTTTAGATCCTGAAGATGGCTCGTCAGGAAAAGAACTCAACACAGATCTACCAGATGATGGCAGGCATTTGATACAAGCTCCTCTTGGATTGTTCCCTCGACCTTGGCCACCTAAAGTTGATGCTTCAGAAGGTAGCAGATTCTTCAAAGTTTTGGAGTATTTCCGCTTAATAGGTCAAGTGATGGCAAAAGTCCTGCAAGATGGCAGACTTTTAGATTTGCCTTTATCAACAGCGTTTTATAAGCTTATACTTGGACAGGTATGTACAGAGAAGCTCTATTCCCAAGTGCAGTGTATTTGCTTTCATTTTGTTTTGCTGTTTTATGGATTAATAATTAATTAGTTCTGTATTGTACTCTCTTTTCATGACTTAATGCATTTCCATTGGCCAGGAACTTGATTTGTTTGACATAGTCTCATTTGATTCTGAGTTTGGGAAGACATTGCAAGAACTGCGAGTTCTTGTTGAACGAAAGCAGTTCCTTGAATCCACTTCTGGCAAGAATCAGCTACAAGTTGCAGATTTTCATTTCCATGGCGCTTCTATTGAAGATTTGTGTTTAGATTTTACTCTTCCAGGTTATCCTGATTATGTGCTTAAAGAGGGTGAAGAAGGCACAATTGTAAGTGAAGTTCCATATTAGCATGTATTTATCTTGGGATTTCACTATGTATTTTTTAGTCTGTTAGTAAATGCAACTATCATTTGCAGGTTAATATTTACAATTTAGAAGAGTATATTACTTTGGTAGTGGATGCTACAGTTAAGTCAGGGATAAAGCGACAGGTTGAGGCATTTAGATCAGGGTTTAATCAGGTACAGCCTCATCGGCATCACTTTAATATGATTTTATAATAATTCCTCTTGTTCTGATTTTGTGTAGTTTAGTTTATTCCAATGATACTTGTTATTTTATATAGGTGTTTGACGTGTCGTCCCTCCACATATTTTCACCTCAAGAACTTGACTATCTAATATGTGGCCGACAAGAAATTTGGGAGGTAAATGTTGTGTCCTCTTTATCCAAGTTATTATATGTTAAGTACGTCACTAAATATACCTTGGATTCTGCAGTTGGAATCCCTTGTGGATAACATAAAATTTGATCATGGATATACTGCTAAAAGTCCTGCGATCGTGAATGTAAGCTCATTCGTTCTCACACGCTCATCACTTACATACATCTAATTGCAGTCTTTGAGAAGTGTGGTTTCTTGATTCTTGCTCTTTTTTGTAGCTACTGGAGATTTTGTCGGAATTCACCCCTGAGCAACAGCATGCGTTCTGCCAGTTTGTAACTGGTGCTCCTCGGCTTCCACCTGGTGGATTGGCGGCCCTTAATCCCAAGCTTACTATAGTTAGGAAGGTATTTTTTCATGGTCTATTTATCATGACATTTGCTATTATAACATGTGCATGCCCATTCTGCTTTCTGATTGATGTTATTTTTGGGGTAACTTGTTACTTTTGATTATTGCCAGCACCCTTCAAGTGCTGTGAATACTTCAAATTCAACTGGGGCAACAGAGTCTGCTGATGATGACTTGCCTAGTGTGATGACGTGCGCCAATTATCTGAAGCTGCCCCCGTACTCCACAAAAGTATAGTGTCCTTGCTGTTTTTATTTTAAAAAATCATTTGACATACTGATGATTCCTGCTGATGGACTATTGCTATTGTTTGGACAGGAAATCATGCGCATGAAGCTGCTTTATGCGATCCTGGAAGGCCGAGGATCATTTGATCTTTCATAAGAAATATATAATATTGGAACTAACATACAGGGGTCCATTTCATGCTGGAGAATTAGTTTCTTGGTTGGTCCGTATAACATAGGTTGAGATTACCAGCCTCTCAGCAAACGGCTTCAAGGGCGAGAGCCCAGTCTTCACGCTGGATGCAGGTGATGCTGTCGATTTCTCTTTTCTTTTACATTTGTTCAACTATATATTCTCCTTGAGTTCATTTTATCCATATATATACTCCCCTTGTTGCCTATGATTATGCATATACTACGGCTTTTATCATTGAGGAAGTTTAACACGTTTTGGTTTCTCTATATGATCTGTTTCCATTGGCAGGCTAGGCCATGTAGCCTCTTGAGTGAGTGAGGATATGCGTCAACAAGAACCAAAAGGGAGGCCCTTTCTTTCAGTACATGTAAATAAAAGGGATTTTTTTGATCCAGTATTGTTGTCTGTAACAAGAACATGTACATGTGTGATGACTGACTGCTAATAAATATGGCACAGTGTACCATTTTGTATTTCTTTCAGTACTGGCAGTAACAGCAGCCCCCACCCACCAAAAGAGGGGTGGGGTTGGGGTTGGGGGTGGCGAGACGCAGTACTACCAGGTTCTCCGATACAGAAACGCTACAAACAGATGATGTCGTTACCACGATCCCACCCACACCGATATTACTGATGCCATTATCATACGAAAACGCAAGTGGGAAATTTTGATGCGGTAGCAACGAAATCAGCCTAGCGGCGGTCCTTTTTATTTTTGGGTTAAGTCCATTTAAGACCTTCAACTATGATAAAAGTCTGAACTTTAACCTTCAACCTCAAAACTGAATAACATTGGTCCTTCAACTCTCGAAAAAGTTCAGTTTTCAATCCCGGCTGATTTTTACATGTGGTTTTATTGTACTTCTGCCATGTGGCTGCCTCTGATAGGCCATGTATGGCACAGTTTGTATTTTTTAATTTGCGAAATTGATATATTTTTATTCAGAGCTCTAAATATAGCAAATAATATATCAATTTTGATCGTCTCGACGAGCTCTTTGCAATGATGTACTCTATTTTGTTGTTTGAGATAGTTTTATTTTGTGAAAATTAAATATTTTCTACTAAACAAATGAGAATATAACAAAACTTGTGGAATTTGTTGGATAAATAATATTTTAGTTATTATGTAACATGGAATGTTGTCTTTTTAGGTTTGTTTGGCGGTCAAATGCATTAAGGCCCGCCAACAGCAAGCTACCACGCTTACATAAGCGTGGTAGCCCGCCAACGCTCGCTATTGGCGGGCCTTAATGCGTATAATTTGACCGACGAATAAACCTAAAAAAACAACATTCTATGTTACATAATGACAAAAATATTATTTATCTAACAAATTCCACGAGTGTTGTTGTTATAACTTGTTTAGTAGAAATATTTATTTTTTCACAAAATAAAACTATCTCAAACAACAAAATGGAGTACACCATCCTAAAGAGCTCGTCGAGGCGATCAAAATTGATATATTATTTATTATATTTGGAGCTTCGAATAAAAAGACATCAATTTCATAAATTAAAAAGTAGTGCTCACGTCATCGCTGACGTTAGCACCACAAACAGTGCCATGCCCGACCTATCAGAGGCAGCCACATGGCCTGTAAAACTAGCCAGGGTTGAAAATTGGACTTTTTCGAGAGTTAGAGGGCCAATGTTATCCGGTTTTAAAGTTGAAGGTTGAAATCTAGACTTTTGCGATAGTTGAAGGTTCTAAAGTGGACTTAACCCTTTATTTTTATTGGGCCACTTGTATCTCTATTTTAATTATAAACTACTCTCTCTGTCCGGTTGAATATGTAATTGTGAGAAACGTGCCAGTCAAACTGTGCCAACTTTAACTAAGTTTAGAGCAAAAGGTATTAACATTTATATCTCAAAATAAATTTATTATGAAAATACATTTCATAACCGATCTAATGGTACTTATTTTGTCTCATAAGAGTTAGTATTTTTTTCATATAATTTTAGTCAAACTTTACGATGATTGACTCCTCGATATGTGAAAATTGCATATTCATCAGGACGGAGGGAGTATAATTATAGGACGTTTGGTATTTTAAATACATAGTTTTTATTACATATCTTGATTACCTATTTGTCCGGGGCCTATATGACCATAGAGGTTTTTTTTTACTCTAATATAAAATAAGACAAAAAGAAAATCATCAGAAGAAACATCATCTTGAAGCGAGGATATGAAAAAAAAGATACATCCATGGTGGTAAGTGAATGAATTCTGAAAAACAAAAGATCCCACCCCGTGCCAAGTTTGCGAATGTTATTGCCTTGTTGGCGAGCGAATGCCAGAGGCAGGAAGCAATTGGGGGTATTCGTAGCGCGAGAGGGCCCCTTTCTCGAACACTCTCGCTCGCTACAGTTTGAGAAAGGCGAAAAGGAGGGCTCTCGTCCCCGCCGGCGGAGGCGGCGGTCTCTTCTGCCTCCGATGGCCTGCACGGCGTTGCGAGGTGGCGGAGACCGTAGGTCTCTTGTCGGCTAGTGGTGTAGGTTGAAGGTTAGGTCCTAGTGCTTCTAGGATTAGGTTTCCAGGCGGTGGCGGTGGCGTCGTTTTGGAATAAGTCCTTCTGGGTTCTTCCTCGCCTCGTCGGTGATCCACTTCGGCTCCGGCGGCGAACCCATGCAGGAGGGGCTTCGTTTCTGAGGTCCCTGGTCTGGAGTCTATCAGCGTCACCTCGTTATCTTAGAGTGGCGATGTGGTCGCTGGCTTTTTGCTCGGAGGTCATGGAAGAAGCTGTGGGTTCTGCGGCATCTGGGAGGTTGGATCTGGCTCGAGCTTCCCACGGCGGCAGTTGTCGTCGTCGGCGAGTTCGGATTCAAGGTCGAGGGAGCTCGGGGCGCGGCCCCGGCCGATGGACGTTCAGCGACAGCACCATCTCGTCCGTGGGGATGAGTGTCTACTTCGGCTCTCTTCAAAGCTTTTGTGCGATGGAGTTTCCTTTGACCGGCGGTTTGGTGATGGCCGGTTCCGGCGATTTTCCGGCGGTCTGGCGGCCAACACAGGAGCTACGGGCCTGGTTGTAATTTCTATTTTCTTAGAGGTCCGGTGTGCAAATAGGGTAGGATAGTTGTCCTCTTATCCTTCCATGGCGTACTTGTATTTGTACTGGTCTTTATATGGTCTCCTTAACTTTTAATACAGGTACGTTTGATAAAAGAAATGCCAGAGACAGGAACAATGCTTTTCCGGGTGCTGCTGAGCCGGCACGGCCACAACCAGTCACGCCCACCACAGTTGGACCGGGCCGCAAGCTGCAGAGCTGGTCAGAGTGAATGACCCTATCTGATGTTAATTACCAATACTCGGTCATTTATTCTTCGGCAGTGTTTATCTATCTACTAGGCAAAATTACGCCCTATCCCTGTCTACCCGGTTAACTCACGTCTTCAGACTAATATGAGTTTATATTGGATCACACTCTACGTGTCTCTATCTCATATATGACCCACACTCATAATCAATATAGAGTCTGATTCCAATATACAAGTACTCCGTATATACGTAAGAGTCCTTACAATGTATGTTGTTAGGAAGGAATCCGACCCCGATAATAAGAGGGAAGAGTCCTGGAAGGTGTTGCATCGGACGGCTCTCCTTTTTTTTTCTTTCTTTTTATATAAAAAAGGAGGGGAGAGGCGAGAGGGTACCCCCGACCAAAAAAAGTCACGAGACCCCTCCCGTGGACTCGTGATCCCAATCCATCCATCAATCCGCCGCGCGCCGCAGCTAGCTAGGGTTTCAATTCGATCTCGTCGGATTCATCCATGGCTTCCGAGGGCGAGAACAAGAAGATGATCACCCTGAGGAGCTCCGACTCGGAGGAGTTCGAGGTGGAGGAGGCGGTCGCCATGGAGTCGCAGACCATCCGCCACATGATCGAGGACGACTGCGCCGACAACGGCATCCCGCTCCCCAACGTCAACTCCAAGATCCTCTCTAAGGTCATCGAGTACTGCAATAAGCACGTCCACGCCGCCGCCAAGCCCGCTGACTCCGCCGCCGCGGACGCCGCCGGGGGCGGCGAGGACCTCAAGAACTGGGACGCCGAGTTCGTCAAGGTGGACCAGGCTACGCTCTTCGACCTCATCCTGGTCGGTAACCCCTCTCTCCCTCCTCTACCGTCTCTCTTTCTCTCTCCAATTCATTCATCTATTTATGTGTGTAGATCATATCAGATCTGCTTCTGTGTTTGTCTAGGGTTCAGATGGGATTTGTGATATATACTTGATCGATTGACTAGTTGGTTGGTTATCCTGTAATATAATTAGAGGTTATCCTGTAGATAGATAGATGGGTTGATTGATTGTGCGGTGCGGTGCTTGATGAATAACTGAGTAGCATTGTTGTGCCCTGCTTCTCTGTAATCAATCATTTTTTATGTCATGATGCTGCTTTGAATAACTAATAATACCCTTCACCGTGCCCCACTTCTCGGGAATCAATCGTTTTTACGTGACTAGAACAGTTTATTGATATCTTGCTGTTGCTATTTGATTTACACCAGCATCAAGCTGCCTGTTTGGGTTTGTGCTTGCTACAGTTGGTGTTGTGATTATATCCATATAGCACTTTGTGCCTGTGCACATACACCCTCCATGTTGTAAATACAAGTTGTTTAGGACAACGACACGGTCTCCAAAGCATGACTTTGACTTCATATTTCTATAAAAATGTTTATTGAAAAGTGATATATGTATACTTTTATGAAAGTATATTTGAAGACAAATATATTTATATAGTTTTCATATTTCCAAACTCAATAGTTTAAAAGTTATTCATGATTTATATTCCCAATGTTTGACTAAGACCTTTTCTAAAACGACTTCTATTTGCAACATAGAGGGAGTATGTAGTAGCATTTTCTGCCTGTTACTCTGATATAACTGCAATTTAAGCAATGCTATATATATGATTGGATAATTAAATTCATATATGAATATTGCTGTACATAAAATTGTTTGATTGGCACGATTTTCTCTGATTTGTATGAAGAACCACCCTCTGTCCCAAAATGATAGGCTGTTTCGGCTTTTTCTAGATACATAGCTTTTGCTATGCACCTGATTACGTGATACTAACTTGTTCAAGAAAAGCCAAAACGACCTATAAATTGGAATGGAGGGATATATAATTGTTGTCATGTATTCGTAGCTGCACGTAAAATTGATTAATTGTCAGGGAGGGTTGTCTTTGAGATGTGTAGGGTGGTACTTCTAACATCTGTATGAGTTGGAAGTTGGATATTTTGTTTCCATTGTGTATATATAATGCCTTATCCTGTGTTTGCTGACACATTGCTACCTTTTCAGGCTGCCAACTATCTGAACATCAAGGGTTTGCTGGACCTGACTTGCCAGACGGTAGCTGACATGATCAAGGGCAAGACTCCAGAAGAGATCCGCAAGACATTCAACATCAAGAACGACTTCACCCAAGAGGAGGAGGATGAGATCCGCAGGGAGAACCAGTGGGCCTTCGAGTGATGGTCTTCTGTGTTGGTGGTGGTGCGGTGCTGCTTACAAGGAAGATGGATGTCTGCACCGCGCCCTATAATGTTATTAGTGCTAGTCTACTTACAAAATATGTACTATGGTCGTAATGGTTGTATGCCTTTCGAAGGTGGCTATGGTTTGGATTGGATGGAGGTCAAACTGAGTGCTAGTTCGTTTGTCTGGATCTATAATTAATTAATATATATTAAGTTACTATATATATCTCGTCTAGTGGATTGGATCTTATGATGACTTGCCTCCATTGATGAGTTGCTCTTCTTAATATCGATATGGTGGTTCATGTCATGCTTCGAGGATGCTGTCTGTCTGTCTTTCTCTGCGGTGACTGACTATATATTTACATGATCTCTATGAGTGTTAAGACTGGAATTAGTTGTTTTTGGTGTTGTGCCAATGGCCTACTGCTTGTGGCTGTGCTTGTGGCTGTCAAGAAGATAAGGGGAATGCTGAGGGAGGCGTTGGATTGATGGATGACCACTTGTCTGTTATCCACCAAGAAAGGTCCTCTATTCCTTTGGCAGGAAATTGGAAATGCCTCACCTCAGGTCCTTCCTGTATTATTTTTATCAGATAAGGCAGGCAGACAGAAAAAGAGAGGGAGGCAGGCCATCCATCATACAGTAAGCAGCAGCAGCAGCAGCAGCAGCCATGGCGAAGCCCATCAACATGGAGGTGTGGAACCCCAGCGGCAAATATCGCGTGGTGAGCACCAAGTCCATGCCGGGCACGCGATGGATCCGCCTGCTCACCGACAACGACTGCCGCCTGGAGGTGCCGCCCATTGATTCATGCATGATCACTCCATTGTCCATTGATTGATGATCATTCTGCATGACATGCACCTGACTCTGTTTCTTGCTGGAGATATGCACCGAGCCCAAGACCATCCTCTCCGTGGACGACATCCTGGCGCTCATCGGCGATCGCTGCGACGGCGTGATTGGACAGCTCACCGAGGACTGGGGGGACGTGCTCTTCTCTGCGCTCAAGCGCGCGGGAGGCACGGCCTTCAGCAACATGGCCGTCGGCTACAACAACGTCGATGTCGAGGCTGCCAACAGGAATGGCATCGCCGTCGGCAACACGCCGGTGAGTCTGTCTCCTGTTGTTGCTTGCTGTTGCTGAACCAAAACCAAAACTAAAACCCCAACCACGCCAACGCCATGCACAGGGCGTTCTGACGGAGACGACGGCTGAGCTCGCCGCTTCCCTCACGCTGGCGGCAGCCAGGAGGATCGTCGAGGCCGACCAGTTCATGAGGGCTGGCCTCTACGACGGATGGCTCCCACACCTGTCAGTCCATTCCTCCCTCTGCATGCTTCCTCACCAACCAACCAATGCATGTGTCGTGTGATCCATTGCAATGCACTTGCAACAATAACAATGCTTCAAGATGAACCTGCAGGTTCGTTGGCAACCTGCTCAAGGGGCAGACTGTTGGAGTCATTGGAGCTGGGCGCATTGGCTCCGCCTACGCACGCATGATGGTACTACGCTACTCCTATATTAACTGGAACAATTGGAATTGTATGATTTAGGCAAGCTAAGCTACTTACTCCTCCTCTGCCTGCCACTGATGATACCGGCCAGATTGAGGGCTTCAAGATGAACCTCATCTACTACGACCTGTATCAGGCCACACGCCTTGAGAAGTTTGTCACAGGCAAGCTAGTAGCTTAACGGATATGCATACATATGTCACTGGCACAGATACTAATAATATGATTGCTTTGTGCTTTTGCAATGCATCCCCCCAGCGTATGGGCAGTTCCTCAAAGCAAACGGCGAGGAGCCTGTCACCTGGAAGAGGGCCGCCACCATGGAGGATGTCCTCAGGGAGGCTGATGTGGTCAGATTCATCGTCCTACAATACAATATTTTTGTTGTTATTATTATATATCTCTATCGATCGACATAATCTCCACTGCAAAAGGAACAACTGAATTCTACAATCAATTAATTAATCTGACTGGCCATAATAATGGCCGGCTCCCCACTGATCATATATTCGTTTGCTTGTTTCATTCGGCTTGGGTGGCGGCAGATAAGTCTGCATCCGGTGCTGGACAAGACCACTTACCATCTGATAAACCCTGAGAGGCTGGCCATCATGAAGAAGGAGGCTATTCTTGTGAACGCAAGCCGAGGGCCCGTGATCGATGAGGTCGCCCTGGTGGAGCACCTCAAGGCCAACCCCATGTTCCGCGTTGGCCTCGACGTCTTTGAGGTATGTATGTATATGTACCGTCCTCCATAAAATAGAATACAATGTTGATGATCAGTATTATTAATGTTATTAATAAACTCCCGATCATCCTTATATATTCCATCAGCTAGCTAGCTAGCTAGCTAGCATGTGTTCAATCAATCGTCAGAACTGAATTGAAACTGCTGCATGCAATGTTTTTCTACTCTACTCAACAGGATGAGCCTTACATGAAACCTGGATTGGCTGATATGAAGAACGCCGTCGTAGTACCGCACATTGCATCAGCCTCCAAGGTACCACTACTTTATTGGGCAATCAGCAAGTTGCATTGTGGTGTCTGATTGAGTCTTTAATTAATTTGCTTCGAGGTTACAATATATAATAGCGCCCGACTGATGAGATTGAGACCAATCTTCGTCCTTGTCTGTTTTTCTTCAGTGGACACGCGAGGGAATGGCAACCCTGGCTGCTCTCAACGTTCTTGTACGTAAGCCTGTCACTACTATACATATGGTGTGATGTGAATTATTTTTTGACTGGCGCTTCTTGATGGAGAATTGAATTGGCGATTAACTGCTGCAGGGTAAGATCAAGGGGTACCCTGCGTGGGGGAACCCCAATCAGGTGGAGCCCTTCTTGAACGAGAATTTGACGCCACCGCGTGCCTGCCCAAGCATCGTTAATGCCAAACAAATTGGTTGGTGACCCTCCCATCTACTTTACCGGCCGGCAAATCAATGAAATCTCTTACAGTACTACTATACTGCTATGCATGTGTCATGTGTGTGTGTTGTCATCCAGCCAGCCATTACATTTACATCTTGATCTTGTCTTGTCGAAATAACTTCTTTCCTCGACAGCTAGATACATATGCATATGGTTGCTGGCTCAGCTCCTCATTACGTTATTTGTTTGTCAGTAACAGTTGCCAACTTTATCTGAACACGTATGTTGCAGGCCTGCCTTCAGCAAAACTTTAGGATCCAACGTTGACGTGCTATGCTGTAAACTATATTTTGCTGGACTGAGATCTACATGTTGAAGATGTGTCGTCGTCGTCTCCAGCACATATATGGATGTCATGCATCTTATCTACAGAGCAGCCTAGCACGCACGGATGCGCTGCAGTCAGAGCTTTCATATATCATATATAGTAGGCCTCAAACTACATATATAGATGCAGCTTGCTGGGTTCCGGTAACAATAATAATAATGCAAGCACAGACAGCTATATATGTACTGTACATATACATAACATGTAGTGGCTAGTATTATATATGCAGCAGCAGCAGCAGCAGCTTAATTTTGATCAGAAAAACCAGCGCAATATGTATACATCGATCATTTCCTTATATATACAACACGTGTGTGTATGTATGGATATTTTCCGCGATGAATAGCATATTTGGTATGGTACGACATATACATGCGTACAGTCATCATACTGCTGTATGCTATAGTAGAAGGTTGCTGTGTGCTCTGCAGCATGGATGGACCATGGCCATTGGCACGAGGGACAGGGAGGGTCAAGAAGAAGAAAGCTGCTGTCTCCCTTACTATACTTGCATTGCATCATAGAAATACAATACATAGAGTACTCCATATAGAGGCAGAGAGTACTAGATAACTATTATTATTGCAATATTAATTAATTAATGACACGGACGTAGTACAATAATGATTCAATCAATAGAGCAGTGAAGAATAATGTAAATATAGAGAGAGGGAGATCTAGAGAAGAGAGGAGGATTAGCAAACAAAGCAAGCAAGCAAATGTAAATACAGCACAGCTTCTACAGTGAAGATAAATTAAATAAACACGCGCGAGAATTTAATTTCATCCAGCATGCAGAAGATGGATCGATCGGTCATCATGAAATGAAAATGAAAATGAAATGAAATATAGCTAGCTAGCTAGCTAGACGAGGATGAGCTTGACGTAGTTGTCGAAGACGAAGTCTGCAAGGATCTTGTATGCCTTCTCCGTGGGGTGGTAGCTGTCCCAGAAGAGGTAGTCGCCGACGTCCTGGCAGACGGAGGAGGTGAGTCCGTTGCAGAGCACGGAGACCTCGAGCAGGCCCGTGCCGCAGCACCCCCTGGTGGACTGCGTGAACCCGTAGCTCCCCGGGTGCATCATCATGTCGTAGAGGAAGCCGTAGATGTCCATGAAGACGATGAGCGTCCCCGGGTGCCTGTCCCGCAGCGCCGCCAGCTCCCGCTCCATCCCGGCGTTGTAGGCGACGGCCACCTCGTTGTGGCCCTGGGAGCACCCCCGGTCGATCCCGCCGGACATGGTGCGCTGCGACGGCACGCAGCCGATGGGCGGGATGCCGATGAACGCCACGCGGCGCGCGCCGGCGCCGATGAGGTCCTCCACGAAGGCGGTGGCGTGCTGCACCAGGAGGCGCGCGTACGAGGCGTGGTCGTACTCGCTCCGGGCGCGCAGGGTGAAGTAGGTGTTGGCCACGTCGTCGCTGCCGGCGCACACGGCGAAGATGCCCCGGGACAGGATCTCCGACACCCTGGCGTCGCCGGCGGCGGTGGCGCGCACCTTGGCCAGGTAGTCGTCGCGGAACATGGCGAGCTGGTCGGGGAGCGAGATCACGGAGGCCAGCCGCGGCGTGAGCGGGTCGAAGCCGGTGCCGCCGGACGCGAAGCTGACGCCGGTGACGAGGTCGTGCTCCTCCAGCGGCTGCGGGGAGAGGTAGGGCGGCAGCAGGTCCTTGATGCCGAGGCGGGCGGCGATGAAGTCGGTGGGGATGCGGCCGTTGCAGAAGCGGCCCGTGGGACGGTGGCTCTGGCCGAAGTCGTGGCCGTAGGGAGGGAAGTTGGCCTTGATGATGGTGCGGATGTCGTTGTTGTTGCCGGGGTCCACGATCGAGTCGCCGAACATGATCAGCGCAGGAGCCAGAGGCTTCTTCGTCTTCGGCTGCTTCCCATGGCCGCCATTGCCATGGCCATGGCCTGCTGCTGCTGCTGCTGCTGCTCTCGTGCCGTTGCCACCACCTGCTGCTGCTGCTGCACTAGTGACGACGATGCAGATGAGCACCACCAACAACAAGACGCTCAGCATGATCGTCTTCATCATCTTATATTCGGAGTGCACGATTATTGGTTGCTAGCTCGCCGGCCGGCCGGCGGTGGAGAACACTGCTGGTCGTCAGTGAAGTGTGAAGCTGTGGACCGACTGACCGACCGACTAGCGAGCTGCATGATGAGGCCGGAGAGCTCTGCTGCTCCATATATAGCATGTGTGTATGTATGCGCGTGCAACTCTGTGTGTGTGTGTGTGTAGAAGCAGCGGGCCGGCTGCATGAGAAACAGACAGCGACTGATGAGCTTTAATTTGTTGGTGGAGACGGTGGATTCGATTTATGGTACGGTGGGGGTGCCCCGTTCGTTTTTTTTACTTTTGGATTTCTGGTTGATCATTCGTCCTATTTAATTAATTTATTTGAGTAACAAAATAAATAATTTATTAAAGTATACTCAATAATAAATTCAGTTACAATAATAAAATAAATAATATTTACACAAGTAGAATGTGAGATTAAACACCCCCCCACATACACACGATTGGCTGACTTGGGTCACTTTAGGCGGCTTCTTTCTCACCTCCTCGTTATGGCTCCCATCTACCGCTCATAGCCTTCATCGTCGACTGCTATAGGATACTCGACGAGCAAGGAGCAGAGCATGAGTGAACCCCATCTCACCACACCCTTCCTCTCTCCGGCCACTATCTTTCTTCTGGCTATTTTTGCATGGGTGGTGGCGACCAATTCTCCATTTTGATATGTTCGGATCTAGATGATTGGACACTTATTATTAAAGTCAGTAAATGTGCTACAGTGCTAAAAACTTTTGATTAACAGGCCCTTAAAAAATGGAGTTATCCTGTCCAACAAAACAGAGAGTCAAGACCACCTTTACTCCCAACTAAAACCTTATAGGAGCGGTGCGTAGAATCAATCATCAAGTTGTTGCTGCATGCATAGGATTATATACACAGTTGGTATCACATGGGCGAGTTAAATGCAGTGCCTGCTGCTGCCATGGACACACACATGAGGAGGAGGGAGGCATCGCCGCATCGCATCGCTAGATTTCATCGCCATCGATAGACAGCAGTACTAGATCCGTGCACGCGCCTGCCTTCCACGCCATGCCGTAGTAGTAGTAAATGCATGCATGCATGGGTAGGCAGCACCGGCCGGGCCCACCCGCCGGCTTGTACTGGACTGCTACTGAACTAGTAGCAGACTATGTTTAAAACTGCACTGCACTGATTTTAACAGTATTGATTTAGCGTGAAAAAAATATATCTGTTAACTCGGATAAGTGTTTCTTTCAACTTAGTATCTGTTAGCGTGAAAAAATATTGATTATTTTAACTAATAAGCTCAAGTGAACAGTAACTTTAGGGCCGGCACCATCTGCTCGACGACATCGTAAGCCAACGATTTTTTTTTTTTTTTTTTTTTTTACCGTGCCTTTGGTTTTAGGATGACAAGTGTTGGCTTGGAGATGTTTTTTAAGCTGGCAGCAGTTGTTTCAATTAACATGAGCTACAACGTACACTTATTCGCCATCACAACATCCCCTTATATAGCTTGACGATATCTCACGATGAACCCCCGCCCACCGCCACCGCTAAGTGTTTCCCAGCTGGACAAAGGCGCCATCTATCAGTGTTAATTAATTTTCAACTGGCCCGCCCGATGGAGGTCATTTCCATTTGTGCTTTGTCCTGTTTTTTCTGTTCCTGTAAACTTGAGCTTCCTTCCCTTTTCACCTTGATTCAGCTTATTATACTTCTTCTAAAAAAGATAATGGTGAAATTGAAGGTGCTTGGACCAGTAGTACATTCTTGAATTGAAATGCTTTAAACCCAGGGCAACTGTTGCAGCCGTACATTATGTAAGTAATTAACGTGCGACGTGCGCTGCTCTGCGAGCAAAGCTGCCAATGAATAACTGCGTGCCAACAACAACCGACGTCCATTGTGCAGCCGGCGTCCGGCGTTCCAGTGCAGCGTCCAGTCCACCACCCACTGGCCGGGGGGGAGTAAAGGCACTGATGGAGATGCACTGCCCTACCTCGTCTCCGCCAAGCATTAGGACCCCCTGCTGACCTCCAGTGAGCAGCTAGAACAAACAAGGTGTTAAGGCCCACAATGGCCCATCGACCCAGCGTAGCCCAGAGCTATTGAGGCTGCGCGCTCGATCCGCTGTCCACTTCGGCGATTCCGCTCGGCTCGATGGGCGACGGCGCCTCCGCCTCCAAAAATTTGTAGGTTTTACTGACATCTATAATTTTTATAAAAAAATTATCTTCATCAATGTTGTATTAAAGAGTTATAACTAGTTGCAACCAGTTGAAATAAGAATAAATCAGTTGCAGGCTTTAAAAACTGATTCTAACTGACTAGACGATGACGAGACGAGCCAACGTGGCGCTCCACATCGGACCAGAGACGAAATTGAGCCGGCTGCGAAAGTTTGAGAACGAGAACGGTCGTTTTCATAGTTTAAGGACGAAATTGAGCCGGCCGCGAAAGTTTGAGGACGAGAACGGTCGTTTTCATAGTTTAGGGACGAAATTGAGCCGGCTGTGAAAGTTTGAGGACTAAAACGGCTGTTTTTATAGTTCAAGGACTAAACTGAGCTTTCGGCGATAGTTCAAGGACGAATTTGACTATTTCGCCAAAATATATTTGTAAGACACTAAAAATCCTAAAAAAATTACATAATCCATACATCACTAAGGCCCTGTTTAGATTCAGTGCAAATTGCAACTGTAACTAGTCACATCAACGTTGCGGCCCATGCATGAAGCATTAAATGTAGACGAAATGTTTGTATGTTTGTACTTTTTGCATGTACATCACGATACGAATCTTTTAAGACTACTTAGGCTATGATTAGACAAAAGTTGTTAAATACAAACGAACGTGCTACAGTATAGAATTGCAATCTAAACGGGCCTAAATCATGCCTGTGAAAAAAAATATCAGATGAGAGGTCAGGGGTCAGAACTCACGAACCGAGATGAGATGCTGTGACTGCGCTGAAGCTGACGCAAACGCATGCACTGGAGCAGGTACGAAACACATGAGCTAGGTACTCTTTCCGTCTTAAAATAACTTACTTCGTTAACTTTTAGACTTCACGTTTAACCATTCGTCTTATTTAAAAATTTTATACAAATATTATTTATTTTTTTATAACTTAGTTTATCATTAGAAATAGTTTACTAATGATTTGTTTACTTTATTATTTGCTTAAATTTTTTGAATAAAATAAATAGTCAAATAAGAAATTCAAAAGTAAAAGAGCAAGTTATAGTGAGGCGGAGGGAGTAATGCATACTGTAGCTTGTTTGAAGGGAAAAAAAAGGAAGGGGGCGTTTAGATCTTCTCTAAAATATTAAAACTTCCGTTACATTAATTTTATGGCACATATATGAAATACTAAATGTAGACGAAATTTTTGTATGTTTACACAGTTTGCCTGTAAATCGTGTGACGAATCTTTTGAGTCTACTTAGGTCATGATTAGATACTTATTAGAAAAGATTTCTCGCTGATGCAGTGTTAAAATCCTAAAACTTTATACATGTAAACACCCCCGAACTTCTGTAGCTGTGCCACTGTACAGTGTGTTGTCATCTGGAAACGCTGGCACCTGGCAGTGAGTGGCAGACTGGCAGTGGCAGCCGGGCCCGGCCACGTCGGGAGTGGACTCAGGCCCCGTTTAGATTCCAGTTGCAGTTGCAATTTTGCACTGTAGCACGTTCGTTTGTATTTGACAACTTTTGTTCAATTATGACCTAAGTAGGCTTAAAAGATTCGTCTCGTGATGTACATGCAAAAAGTATAAACATGCAAACATTTCGTCTACATTTAATACTCCATGCATGTACCGCAACGTTGATGTGACTAGTTACAGTTACAATTTGTACTGGATCTAAACAGGACCTCATGGAGGCCGGGACGAGGACGGACGACGCATGCACGTACGGCAAGCCGGACTCTCTGCCAGACATTATTGGTTTCTACTCATTCCGTCAAAAAATAAAAATACAACCATGAGTACTACTCTCTCCGTTCCGAAATATATATCGTTTTCGATTTTTATGTCACAAATTTAATTTGATTTATATAAAATACGTGCAATATTTATATCTCTAAATAAATTTATTAAAAAACTAGATTCAAATATCTTTCTAATGATACTAATTATGTATTATAAATGTTAATATTTTTAAATATATAATTGCCGGTAGTCGTTTCTTGGAAAGCGCAAACGACAGATATTTTAGAATGGAGGGAGTACATGCTAAGTAAAGTATTTAACCAAGTTTTAGAGAATAGTATTCGTATTTATAACTATAAATTAATATATTATAAAAATATATTTCACAATTAATCTAATGATATTTATTTGATATTATAACTACTTATAGTTTTTTATTTATAATTGGTTAAAGTTGATACGATAAAACAAGCTACCGTCTTAGAGTTATATGTTTTTTTTTTAAAACGGCCCCACCGTCGCTTCGGTTTGTCTTAGGCCCCGTTGGATCCTCGGAATTGAATTCATTTTAAGAATCATAATTTGCACACATATTAATTAAATTAATATGTTTATATAGAGATTATATGTGTATATTATTGTTGGGCATACGAGAGATACTTATCTGTTACATTTTTATCGTATGAGAGCGAGTTGAAGAGTTGTAACAGAACCGGCTAAATCACCTGGCCCACCGGCACCTGTCATTGTTACTAACGACCTCTGACAGCCGGGCCCGTGTCCCAAATGATCTAGACAGGTCTGTCGGGCTACATTAGCGCCCCTTTTCTCCGACAGGATCACCATTGAAGAACCATTACAGGATTACAACATTTCATAATAAAAATACATCAGAGTACAGTGCGGAAGATTACATAACATTTAGATTACAAACCAGTTGTTCAAATGGGATTCAACTATAGTTATTACAGACCATAGGACATAACAGTAGCAGTGGAATGATTACACAATACTAGATAAGATAACTCGAACCCTGCCCACGGGTTCCACTTCACTCATCGCCGCTTTCTTCCTCGACCACGGTCACACAGCAAGGGGCAAGACAGACCTCCGGCGGCGGTCCTCCTGCAACAGGGGTTAACAAACCCTGAGTACTTGGGGTACTCCGCAAGACTTACCCGACTAAAGGTGTAAGATGAGACTTAGGAATGTAAGGCTGTGGGTAAGGCTAGCAGAAGGTAAGGAGTTTGCAGAAAAGCAATCTATCCTGTTCCATATTTTATTTTGTCATTATTATAATCATATTTATAGCTCCAATATTCAGACTCATGTATCATCATTCTTTCAATTACTTTATTCATTCAGAAAACACCTAGTTGAGAACCACTTTTCGGTGTAGAGTGTGAGGATCAAGTCTCCATAACCGAGGAGCACGTCGATTCGAATCCAGAAAGTACCCAGCTGGGGATTCTAACCACACTGCATATGTAGCACGCCGGCATACATATACCAACCCGTCGTCACGGCTTTGCTATCCCGGAACCGGTCCTGCGCCACCCGAGAGCACAGTACTCCACTCCTATCCAGGCACGCCGGCCACGTGGGTACAAGCTACTCTCGCCATCTCTCCACTCCCAGTGCGTGGTTGTCGGTTCCAGCAATAGCGTCACCGAACTCTAGGCTTTCCGCATTGGTACGTGGCTAGGCTGTTCATCATGATCACAGCAGACCTACAACGAACGGTCCCTACTTCCTTCCTGCCGTCAATCCTGCATTGGGACTCTAACCCAAGTACAAGACTACCCGACAGTTTTTATTATCGTGCCTGTCGGGTGAGTGAGACATAGGGAACGCCGCCCCATGAGCTGGCCACCCAACGAAACACGTTTCCAAAGACATCGACCAGTTCCAAACTATTCCGAAAGCGACCATGCATTGGGACTCCAACCCAAATACACATCGACCAGCGGATAACAAGTTCTTCACCAATCAAAGTATAAGTATAATCATGGCACAGAAAATAGTTTTTCTTTTATGCAAAGCTAAGTTCATTAAGCATGTCTAAGCATTTCTCAAACCATTTTATTTAAATCAGGTTTCAGGGTATTTATTTGAGACAATGCATCTGGATAGGTGACAATCAACTCCTATCAACCTAATGCAGTAGATTAACTCGAATTATAAATATTTTGTAACAGAGGGGCTGAATGCACCGGGGCTTGCCTTGGATTGCGAAGAGGGTCGGTGCGGTGTCAGTCCTGGGAACGTCGAAGACTTGGGTCACCTCGGGAATCACCTCTTCAACGGTCGGCTCAAGTTTGACCTCCTCGCTCGCAGACACTACACGAGTGCAATGATGTATGCTTACAAGATGCAGATGACAAACATACAAATGCAATAATGAATTGTTTAAAACCTTGAGTACAACTTTCCTTCACGGAAAAATTGTAAACGAGATTTCCTAAAGTAAATCGGTATTTCACATTTTATTCCTAAAACCTTATTTTAACAGTCATAGAAAGCCGCTGCACAGCTTTATGACTACTACCAAGCACTAAGTTCTCAAATTGCCAAGGATCACACAGCGAAAGATCCTTGGTCTTCCTTCAATCAAAAAAATTCACACAACAAACCTAAATTCATTTTTCTATTTACTTTATTAATCCCTAATTTCACATATATTTATTAATTGACCAAACTAACTTTAATTGCAACCAAACTTTACCAACAGCTAGGTTTTATCACCAAACAGAGCCACAATAAATTTCATGATTTTTGGATTTACAGAGAATTAATTAAAATTGCACAAACTTGCATTTATTAATTAATTCACTGATTTATACAGCAGATTAAAGGCACTGGAACACCTTATCTTATATTTTTAACAAATACTACATACTTCAGAGAGCATACACAATTATTCAAACATTTTTCCATTCGACAGATTAATTCATATGAAAATAACAATCATCAGCACTATTGAAATAAATAAAAATAGAAAAGGCATTTGAAAATCCCTTTGGAAAAACGGAAACGGCCCACTCGGCCGAGGCGGCCCAGCCGACCGCGCTCGCACCCGAGCCGGCCCAACACGGCCCAAACGCACGCGCGCTGCTCCCGCGCGCACGCGACCCACGCCTGCGCGAAATGAGGCGCTGACAGACGGGCCCCGCCTGTCAGCTCCTCCTCCCACCTCCCGCCGGCTCCCGTGCACGCGCACGCGCGCGCGTGGCCAGCGCGGCCTTCGCCACCGGCGACCCCAGCGGCGAACCCGAGCGACTCTACGACTACCCTAACCCCTAACGAGCACCCCCGCAAGGTTAGGCTCTAACCTAGGCGCCTCCGGCGAGGAGCATCTCGCCCATGGCGGAAGCCGACGACACGGCGGCTCGGCGCCGATCAGATGAAAGCGGTAGCGAACGGGAGAAAGAACGGGAGAGGTTCAGTGGCTCACCACGAAGCCAACGGGCGAGTCGGTGAAGGCAGAAACGGCTTGGTGAAAGCGGCTTGACGGCGATGGCGGATCCGGCAGCTCGGCCCCGACGGCGATCCCGCGTTCCGGCGATCCTAGAGTGCCAGAGACCCAACCGCCAGGCGCATGAGAAACAGCGAGTGATAGAGAGTTCGAGACACGAGACCGAGGGAGAAGAAACTCACTCCAACACGCTCGTCGCGTCCGGGATGGCTGCGGCGGCGCTCCGGTCACCCGCGGAACGGCGACGAGCACCCCGGCACCTACGAGCCGTTACGGCTTCCACCAACGGGCTCGGGAGGTGCGCAAGGAAGTTAGCTAGCTGCGAGCGAGATGGAGAGGGTTGTGAAGGCTCGGTGGCGACGAATTTTGCCGAGCACCGAGTGGAGTTCGACGGTGACGGGAGGGAAGAAAATGGAGAGGGGAGGGCCTCGTCGCCCTTTTGAAGGCCGGGGAAGAGGGGGACAGGGTCAGAGCGTCGCGGCGCACGCGTATCGTCTTCAAACGACGACCGGGAGCAAGATCCCGGGCGGCACGGCCGTTGCCGGCGCTGTTGGCGAACAGGGTGAGGGGCGAAACACTGTAGCACTATTCCCTAGGGGCTGTCGGTTTTTTGACCAAATTCGACTGATTTTGCATACAAACATGAAAAACTGTAAAAACAAAAGTTGTAGGGTTTGAAATTCCGAACAACTTTGCTTTTGGAACTAAATCCAAATTCGAAATATTTTTGAAGCTACAGAAAAAGGGGTAAACTAGAGTTTTAAATTTCAAACTGTATTTTCAAAATTACTTTTAAATTTTCTCAACAACTTGAAAAATTGCCAAAATAAAAGTTGTTCTACTCAATGAGCTTTACAACTTCTATTTAGGAAGTTTTGCCAGATTCCAAAGAATTTTTGAAATGACAATCCAAAACTAAGTTTTAAATCATTGTTTTGAAATAAATTTGAATTTCCACCACAGAACTTTGAAATCTCTAAAAATAAAAGTTGTTCCATTTTAAAAGATCTAAAACTTTTATTAAGGGACTATCTCAAAATTACTTTTAGATTTTGAATTAGGTTTTTGAGCCTATAAAAGCAAATTTCAATTCTATTATTAAGGGATTTAATTTCACAATCAAACACCATCTTAATTCAAACCAATCTAGGATCCTAAGCACAATCATATGCAAATGATTAATATTTGAACATGATGACATGGCAGATTAATTAATCCGTAATACCCGGGGTATTACAGCCTTCCCCCCTAAAAGAAATCTCGTCCCGAGATTAGGTACATAACCAAGGTTGAAACAAAGTAATGGAAAAGAATAACAACAACAAGTTCAAGCTTAAACAAGAGACAAGGCGAAGCCATACATAATACAAAATAGGTTTACATTTATAGAGTAGCATAGAACTCGGGGAAGCTTTCTGCCAAGAAATCTTCAGACTCCCAGGTAGCTTCATCTTCAGAATGATCACTCCATTGGATCTTGTACCATCTGGTTGTGGTCCTTCGGGTAACACGGTCCTTTATATCCAAAACTCGTACTGGCTGCTCCGAGTATGTCAATTCAGGTTCAAGTGCTACTCCTTCAACATCGATGACTTGTCCAGGTACTCGGAGACACTTCTTCAGCTGAGAAACATGAAACACATTGTGTACTTCCGAGAGATGTTCTGGCAATTCAAGCTTGTAAGCTACCTTTCCCACGCGTCCTATGATTAAGAACGGTCCAATATAACGCGGGGCTAACTTGCCTTTGACTCCAAAACGGTTAACTCCTTTCATAGGCGAAACTTTCAAATATACATAGTCTCCAACCTGAAATGTCAAAGGTTTGCGCCGCTGATCGGCGTAACTTTTCTGTCGTGACTGTGCCACTTTCAAATTTTCCTGTATCAGTCGAACCTTCTCTTCGGCTTCATTGACCAAGTCAACTCCATAGAACCATCTTTCTCCAGGCTCGGACCAATTCAATGGAGTACGACACCTGCGGCCATATACTGCCTCAAACGGAGCCATTTTTATACTTTCTTGGTAACTGTTGTTGTACGAGAATTCGGCCAATGCCAAACACTCGTCCTATTTCTCAGGGTAATTGAGTGCACAGGCTCTTAACATGTCTTCAAGTATCTGATTTATTCTCTCTGTCTGTCCGTCAGTCTGAGGATGATAGGCTGTGCTATGCAGGAGTTTTGTACCCAATGATTTATGAAAGGACCTCCAAAATTGGGATATGAACTGAGTACCTCGGTCAGAGACAATGGTCTTGGGCACTCCATGTAGCTTCATCAGATTTTCTATGTATAGCTTGGCGTAGTGCGGAGCCCTGTACATTTTCTTGACAGGTAAGAAATGAGCTTGTTTAGTGAGGCGGTCCACAACAACCCAGATGGAATTGAAACCCCTAGAGGTTGTTGGGAGACCCATAATGAAATCCATGCTGATGTCTTCCCATTTCCATGCAGGAACAGGTAATGGTTGCAGCTCTCCACCAGGCTTCATGTGTACAGCTTTTACTTTCTGACAAGTGTCGCATTTTGCTACATACTGAGCAATCTCGATCTTCATCTTAGTCCACCAAAACTTCTGTTTTAAATCCTGGTACATTTTGTTGCTTCCCGGATGAATAGAGTATCTTGTCAAATGAGCTTCGTCAAGAATCTTGCCACGTAACTCTGGAATTTTTGGAACTACAAGCCGATTCTTGAACCATACAATCCCTTCATCATCAATTCTGAAACAATCTGCTTTCCCTGCTTGGATTTTTTCTTTGATGTGCCTGATACCTTTACTATTTTTCTGAGCAGCCACGATTTCATCACGGATGGAGGGTTTGATGCTGATATTGTTCCAACTGCCTTGAGGGACTATTTCTATGCCCATTTTTCTAACCCGTAACACAACGACAGATCATATGGCTTCACAGTCAAGTAATTACAATGAGCCTTCCGACTGATTGCGTCGGCAACCACATTAGCTTTACCAGGATGGCAGTGCACTTCAATATCATAATCTTTTATCAACTCAAACCATCTTCGTTGCCTCATATTTAATTCTTCTTGTGTAAAGATGTATTTCAGGCTTTTGTGATCAGTGTAGACATTGCATGTGCTGCCTAACAAGTAGTGACGCCAGATCTTCAATGCATGAACCACAGCTGCCAATTCAAGATCATGAGTGGGATAATTCTCTTCATGAAGCCGGAGTTGTCGTGAAGCATAAGCAATGACTCGGCCCTCTTGCATCAAAACACAACCAAGGCCAGTACCCGACGCATCGCAGTACACATCAAACGGCTTTTCAATATCTGGCTGAGCAAGGACTGGTGCAGTGGTCAAACATCTCTTCAAGGTTTGAAACGCTGTCTCGCATTCTGGTGACCAGACAAACTTGACCTGAGTCTTCAATAGGTTGGTTATAGGCTTAGCTATTCTTGAGAAATCCGGAATGAATCGGCGGTAATATCCCGCCATTCCCATGAAACTGCGAACCTGGTGCACAGTGGTTGGTGGTTTCCAGTTCAAGATTTCTTCCACCTTACTTGGATCTACGGACACACCTTCCGCTGTCAGGATATGCCCAAGAAATGGAACTCGGTCCAACCAGAACTCACATTTGCTGAATTTGGCATAGAGTTGATGTTCTCTTAAACGGTTCAAGACGATACGGAGGTGCTCGGCATGTTCCTCGGGGGTTTTGGAATAAACAAGGATATCATCAATGAACACGACTACAAATTTGTCGAGCTCGGGCATGAAGACGGAGTTCATGAGGTACATGAAATAGGCAGGTGCATTGGTTAGGCCAAAAGACATGACTAGGTATTCGTATAGGCCATATCTGGTGGTGAAAGCTGTTTTTGGAATGTCTTCAGGACGGATCTTTATTTGGTGGTAGCCAGACCTAAGGTCAATCTTGGAAAACACCTTAGCTCCAGCCAGCTGGTCAAAGAGTAGGTCAATGCGGGGTAAAGGATATTTGTTTTTGATGGTGACCTCGTTGAGTGGACGGTAATCAATACAGAGTCGGAGGGATTTGTCTTTCTTCTTGACAAAGATGGCAGGACAACCCCAAGGAGATGAGCTGGGTCTGATGAAACCCTTATCTAGCAAATCTTGTAGCTGCACTTTAAGCTCTGCCAATTCCTTGGGAGGCATTCTGTAGGCTCTACGAGATATAGGTGCGGTTCCAGGTTTTAGCTCAATAACAAATTCCACATCTCGATCAGGTGGCAAACCAGGCAACTCATCAGGGAATACGTCTGGAAATTCGCAGACCACTGGAATCTTCAATACTTCTTCAACTGCGGTGGCACACAACCTTTGCACGGTCTTTTCAATCTTTCTTACGGGCAATGGAAGTTGGATAAGAAGTTGAGTTTGACTATTAGGTATGTTCACTCTTATGGTTCTATTCAACACATCAATCAAGGCCTTGTGCTGATACATCCAATTCATACCTAATATCACATCTATATCCTGATCCTTAAGTACTATCATCGTGGTTGGGAATTTATGCCCTCCCAGCTCTATAGGTACTCCCTGAACTTCCTCATTAGTAGTTATACGCCCCCCGGGCGAATGTATAAGGAAATCTTTCTTTATCTCCCCAATAGATATATCATGCTTAACCACAAATGTACGGTTGATGAACGAATGAGATGCACCAGAATCAAATAGCAGAACGGCCGAATGGCTAGCAACAGGAAACTTACCCATCATGACAGGTTCTCCAGCAGGAATATCCTCAATCTGAGTGTAATAGACCCGACCTGCCTTCTTGACTGTCTTGCCCTTCTGAGCATGCTGCTGGTGACCACGGTGCTGAACTTGCTGTTGCGGAACACCAGGACTTTTCTGCACATTCTGGTTGTACTTCTTCGAAAAAGGGCAATCACGGGCCCAGTGTCCCACCTTTCCACAGTTGTAGCATGGATGATTATAGTTGGTCTGTGGAGTGTTGATACGAACGCCAGGGGCATTCGGCTGAGTGGTGTTTTGCTGATTAGAGGTATGAGAGGTAGCGGCAGTGCGCACAACTACCTACTGATGGGGATATGACGGACGGTTATGGTGGGTAGGATGATAGATAACTTTCTGGCGTTTCTGACTGCCAGAAGAGCTAGACCTTTTGCTCTTCTTCTTCTCCTCTTGGAGCTGACGGTCGCTTTCCTCAAAAGCTATTGCACTATCCACTGCCTCATGAAAAGTGCACTTGAGGTTGTTAGACAGACTGCGTTGAATCTTGAAATTCAGGCCTCTGACAAAGCAGGCTCTTTTCTTCGTATCCGTGTTGGTGTGCTCAGGTGCATACTGTGCCAAGTGGTTGAACTGCCCAAGATACTGAGCGACAGTGGACTCATTCTGCTTCAGGGCCAGAAACTGGTCCAGCTTCAATTTCATCACACCCGCAGGGATGTAATGAGCACGAAAAGCATCACGGAACTCCTGCCAGGTAAGTTGATGCCTAGCATCCTGCGCAGCTAAAAGGTTGGCATACCAAGTAGTCGCTGGGCCACGAAGCTGCTGAGCTGCAAACAGAGGTTTCTGGACCTCGGTACAGTGAATCAAGCTAAACTTCTGCTCCATGGTACGGAGCCAATCATCGGCTTCTAAGGGTTCATCAGCCTTAGTGAACACCGGTGGGCGGGTGTCAGTGAAGTCAACATAGGTGGTATCCTCATTATCACGGCGGCCACGACGTTCACCACGATCTTGCTGATTCTGAGCTAGCAGCGCTGCAACATTGGTCAATGCAGCGATGGCCTCTGCCAGAGTGGGTGGAAACTGAGGTGGTTGGGGAACACCAGTTGCATTATCAGAGGGTGGAAACTGAGGTGGTTGGGGAACACCAGTTGCATTATCAGAGTTGTCTCCCATCTGTTAATAAGCAAACCCAACTTGAGCCTCACATTAGATAAGCAAACACAGCAGCATCACACACAGAAATATTACATTACAAGGTTCACACAACCTGGCTTGCATCCAGGCAAGACCCACAACCCATAACTAAGGTTTTCTAGGCAAGCACCTATATTACAGACAAAAGAGAGCATCTAGCTGACAACTCTAGGCCACACCGGCCTAGTCCTCATTGATCCCAGACGCGCCAGAAGCGTCACTGTCCTCGTCGATCTCCTCGAAGTCCTCCTCGGCATCTGCCTCGATGACCTCGACCGGCTCGACCTCCACGTCAACGTCCTTCACGTCCTCATCCTCCTGACCGAGGACAACTCCCAACTCAGGATCCTCCTCCTGCGGTGCAGAAATAGGGTGGAGCTCACCATAGAGCTCATGCACCTCCTCGTGCAAGACGTTGTTGTAGAGCTCAAGCTGACCAACGCGCTGCTCCGCCTCGAGCATCCTGTCCATGATCGTCTCCTCACGATCCCAAGCTTCATCCCTCTGCTTGGTCAGGCGATCGATCTCTCGACGCAGATCTCGATTGGTCCTCACGTCACGGTAGTGGTTGAGACGTGCCACTCTGTATTCTTCCTCCCACTGCCTGACTAGCTCCTGCAGCCTTCCAACCTCAGCCTCAAGCTCCTCGCTGCTGCGACGAGGTGGGCGACTCCCAGAAGCTCCGCCCTCGCCAGTGCGTGGCGCCAACTGGTGGCGTGGAACGCCACGTGGTCCGGTCATCTTGCGTGCTGTGAGCTTGCAACGGGCCATCTGGAGAAGGTAAGTGGAATTTTAAGATATAATAGGTTAGCAAGAATAGGTTCGGTAAACTATCCCAAAAACCCACTTTAAGGAGGAAGTTAATTAACAGGTGTGATTATCATGATGCATGTACGTACTTACGAATTTAAATCATGCAAGGTACCTACATACATAAATAAACTTTTAACATAGGGCTAATAATAATATTATTCCACCAGCTACCTTAATCCTATAAGGTAAAATATAGAACAAGACAAGAACTACTGAACAAGATAAGGATAGAAGCAATTTGGACCCAAAATAATAGGTTAAACTTTTTATGATCCAAAACATTTTAAAATTTTTGAAAGGTAATCCATAATGATTAGCAATGGAATGCTCTGGTACCAACTGGTACAGAACCGGCTAAATCACCTGGCCCACCGGCACCTGTCATTGTTACTAACGACCTCTGACAGCCGGGCCCGTGTCCCAAATGATCTAGACAGGTCTGTCGGGCTACATTAGCGCCCCTTTTCTCCGACAGGATCACCATTGAAGAACCATTACAGGATTACAACATTTCATAATAAAAATACATCAGAGTACAGTGCGGAAGATTACATAACATTTAGATTACAAACCAGTTGTTCAAATGGGATTCAACTATAGTTATTACAGACCATAGGACATAACAGTAGCAGTGGAATGATTACACAATACTAGATAAGATAACTCGAACCCTGCCCATGGGTTCCACTTCACTCATCGCCGCTTTCTTCCTCGACCACGGTCACACAGCAAGGGGCAAGACAGACCTCCGGCGGCGGTCCTCCTGCAACAGGGGTTAACAAACCCTGAGTACTTGGGGTACTCCGCAAGACTTACCCGACTAAAGGTGTAAGATGAGACTTAGGAATGTAAGGCTGTGGGTAAGGCTAGCAGAAGGTAAGGAGTTTGCAGAAAAGCAATCTATCCTGTTCCATATTTTATTTTGTCATTATTATAATCATATTTATAGCTCCAATATTCAGACTCATGTATCATCATTCTTTCAATTACTTTATTCATTCAGAAAACACCTAGTTGAGAACCACTTTTCGGTGTAGAGTGTGAGGATCAAGTCTCCATAACCGAGGAGCACGTCGATTCGAATCCAGAAAGTACCCAGCTGGGGATTCTAACCACACTGCATATGCAGCACGCCGGCATACATATACCAACCCGTCGTCACGGCTTTGCTATCCCGGAACCGGTCCTGCGCCACCCGAGAGCACAGTACTCCACTCCTATCCAGGCACGCCGGCCACGTGGGTACAAGCTACTCTCGCCATCTCTCCACTCCCAGTGCGTGGTTGTCGGTTCCAGCAATAGCGTCACCGAACTCTAGGCTTTCCGCATTGGTATGTGGCTAGGCTGTTCATCATGATCACAGCAGACCTACAACGAACGGTCCCTACTTCCTTCCTGCTGTCAATCCTGCATTGGGACTCTAACCCAAGTATAAGACTACCCGACAGTTTTTATTATCGTGCCTGTCGGGTGAGTGAGACATAGGGAACGCCGCCCCATGAGCTGGCCACCCAACGAAACACGTTTCCAAAGACATCGACCAGTTCCAAACTATTCCGAAAGCGACCATGCATTGGGACTCCAACCCAAATACACATCGACCAGCGGATAACAAGTTCTTCACCAATCAAAGTATAAGTATAATCATGGCACAGAAAATAGTTTTTCTTTTATGCAAAGCTAAGTTCATTAAGCATGCCTAAGCATTTCTCAAACCATTTTATTTAAATCAGGTTTCAGGGTATTTATTTGAGACAATGCATCTGGATAGGTGACAATCAACTCCTATCAACCTAATGCAGTAGATTAACTCGAATTATAAATATTTTGTAACAGAGGGGCTAAATGCACCGGGGCTTGCCTTGGATTGCGAAGAGGGTCGGTGCGGTGTCAATCCTGGGAACGTCGAAGACTTGGGTCACCTCGGGAATCACCTCTTCAACGGTCGGCTCAAGTTTGACCTCCTCGCTCGCAGACACTACACGAGTGCAATGATGTATGCTTACAAGATGCAGATGACAAACATACAAATGCAATAATGAATTGTTTAAAACCTTGAGTACAACTTTCCTTCACGGAAAAATTGTAAACGAGATTTCCTAAAGTAAATCGGTATTTCACATTTTATTCCTAAAACCTTATTTTAACAGTCATAGAAAGCCGCTGCACAGCTTTATGACTACTACCAAGCACTAAGTTCTCAAATTGCCAAGGATCACACAGCGAAAGATCCTTGGTCTTCCTTCAATCAAAAAAATTCACACAACAAACCTAAATTCATTTTTCTATTTACTTTATTAATCCCTAATTTCACATATATTTATTAATTGACCAAACTAACTTCAATTCCAACCAAACTTTACCAACAGGTAGGTTTTATCACCAAACAGAGCCACAATAAATTTCATGATTTTTGGATTTACAGAGAATTAATTAAAATTGCACAAACTTGCATTTATTAATTACTTCACTGATTTATACAGCAGATTAAAGGCACTTGAACATCTTATCTTATATTTTTAACAAATACTAAATACTTCAGAGAGCATACACAATTATTCTCACATTTTTCCATTCAACAGATTAATTCATATGAAAATAACAATCATCAGCACTATTCAAATAAATAAAAATAGAAAAGGCATTTGAAAATCCCTTTGGAAAAAACGGAAACGGCCCACTCGGCCGAGGCGGCCCAGCCGACCGCGCTCGCACCCGAGCCGGCCCAACACGGCCCAAACGCACGCGCGCTGCTCCCGCGCGCACGCGACCCACGCCTGCGCGAAATGAGGCGCTGACAGACGGGCCCCGCCTGTCAGCTCCTCCTCCCACCTCCCGCCGGCTCCCGTGCACGCGCACGCGCGCGCGTGGCCAGCGCGGCCTTCGCCACCGGCGACCCCAGCGGCGAACCCGAGCGACTCTACGACTACCCTAACCCCTAACGAGCACCCCCGCAAGGTTAGGCTCTAACCTAGGCGCCTCCGGCGAGGAGCATCTCGCCCATGGCGGAAGCCGACGACACGGCGGCTCGGCGCCGGTCAGATGAAAGCGGTAGCGAACGGGAGAAAGAACGGGAGAGGTTCAGTGGCTCACCACAAAGCCAACGGGCGAGTCGGTGAAGGCAGAAACGGCTTGGTGAAAGCGGCTTGACGGCGATGGCGGATCCGGCAGCTCGGCCCCGACGGCGATCCCGCGTTCCGGCGATCCTAGAGTGCCAGAGACCCAACCGCCAGGCGCATGAGAAACAGCGAGTGATAGAGAGTTCGAGACACGAGACCGAGGGAGAAGAAGCTCACTCCAACACGCTCGTCGCGTCCTGGGATGGCTGCGGCGGCGCTCCGGTCACCCGCGGAACGGCGACGAGCACCCCAGCACCTACGAGCCGTTACGGCTTCCACCAACGGGCTCGGGAGGTGCGCAAGGAAGTTAGCTAGCTGCGAGCGAGATGGAGAGGGTTGTGAAGGCTCGGTGGCGACGAATTTTGCCGAGCACCGAGTGGAGTTCGGCGGTGACGGGAGGGAAGAAAATGGAGAGGGGAGGGCCTCGTCGCCCTTTTGAAGGCCGGGGAAGAGGGGGACAGGGTCAGAGCGTCGCGGCGCACGCGTATCGTCTTCAAACGACGACCGGGAGCAAGATCCCGGGCGGCACGGCAGCCGCGCGCGCCCGGCCGGCACGGCCGTTGCCGGCGCTGTTGGCGAACAGGGTGAGGGGGCGAAACACTGTAGCACTGATTTCTCCTAGGGGCTGTACGGTTTTTGACCGAGAATTCGGCCTGATTTAAGCATACAAACAGGAAAAACTGCAAAAACAAAAGTTGTAGGGTTTGAAATTCCTGAACAACTTTGCTTTTGGAACTAAGTTCCAAATTCGAAAATATTTTTGAAGCCTACAGTAAAAGGGGTAAACTAGAGGTTTTAAATTTCAAACTGATACTTTTAAAATTACTTTTGATTTTACACAGCAACTTGAAAAATGGCCGAAATAAAAGTTGTTCTACTCAACGAGCTTTACAACTTCTATTTAGGAAGTTTTGTCAGATTCCAAATAATTTTGAAATGACATTTCAAAACCAAGTTTTAGATCATTGTTTTGAAGTAAATTTGAATTTCCACCACAGAACTTTAAAATCTCCAAAAATAAAAGTTGTTCCATTTTAAAAGATCTAAAACTTTATTAAGGGACTATCTCAAAATTCCTTTTAGATTTTGAATTAGGTTTTTGAGCCTATAAAAGCAAATTTCAAAACTACTATTAGGAATTTTAATTTCACAATCAATCACCAAATTAAATCGGATCACTCTAGGAGCCCTAATCACAATCATATGCAAATGATTAAATTTAAACATGATGACATGGCAGATTAATTAAATCCGTAATACCCGGGGTATTACATAAAGTGAGATGGTCCTTCCTCCAACAAACATTGAAGATGAAAGGTTTCTCGCCTAAGTGGTGTGGGTGGATTGATCAAATCGTGAGAGGGGGCAGTGTTGGGATTAAAGTTAATGATGACGTAGGTCATTATTTTCAAACTAAGAGGGGGTTAAGGCAGGGGGGACCCGTTATCTCCAATACTCTTTAATTTGGTGGCCGATATGTTGGCAATACTTATATCCAGAGCTAAAGCTAATGGAAATGTTCAGGGGGTGGTACCACACTTAGTAGACGATGGTCTGTCGATTTTGCAGTATGCGGACGACACTATCTTATTCTTGGATCACGATATTCTCCAGGCCCGTGAGCTTAAGTTGGTGCTTAATACCTTCGAGCAATTGTCGGGGCTGAAAATAATTTCCATAAAAGTGAGCTCTTTTGTTATGGCGAGGCCAAGTTGTCTGAACAGGTATATGCGGATCTGTTTGGGTGCAAAGTGGGAAGTACTCCCTTCAGGTATCTAGGTATACCTATGCACCATAAGAGAATTTCTAATAAGGACTGGTTATGTATTGAAGAGAAATTTTAGAAGAGGCTGAGTAGTTGGAAAGGAAAATTACTTTCCTTTGGAGGAAGACTAGTTATTATCAACTCCGTCCTCTCCAGCCTAGCTCTTTTTATGCTCTCGTTTTTTGAAGTACCTAGAGGCGTACTGAAGCGGTTGGATTATTATCGGTCGCGTTTTTTTTGACAAAGTGATGAGCATAAAAAGAAGTATCGATTGGCCAGGTGGAGTGTCCTTTGCACACCGAAGGATTTTGGGGCTTAGGAATTCTAAACCTGAATATTCAGAATAGATGCTTGCTTAGCAAGTGGTGGTTTAAGTTGATCAATGAGAACGGCGTTTGGCAAGAGCTTCTGAAGAAGAAATAATTGTCTAATAAATCCATAACACAAGTAAAACATAAGCCGGGTGACTCGCACTTCTGGTCCAGCCTTTTGAAAGTGAGAAAGGATTTTCTTGCTGGTGGAGTGTTTAAAGTGCAAAACGGAAGATCAATTAGGTTCTGGAAAGACGTTTGGCTAGGTGACAAACCTTTAAAGTTAGTCTATCCCAATCTGTATAGATTGGTAAGGAGGAGACAGGATACAGTGGCGCAGGTCCTAGGGACTATACCACTAAATGTGTCGTTCAGGAGAGGATTGTCGGGTGATAATCTAGCTGCCTGGATAGATTTAGTTGCGAAGGTGGTGCCAATTCGGCTATCTGGTAGGCAGGACGGCTTTCTTTGGAAAGCTAGTAGCAAAGGCATTTTTTCGGTAGGTTCGATGTATAATCTAATGATTACCAGAGGTTTATTACCGGAAAGATGTACACTTTGGAGGTTAAGATTCCATTGAAATAAAATTTTTTTTATGGTTTCTTAAAAAGGGCGCAACGCTTACCAAAGATAATTGGGCCAAAAGGAATTGGCAAGGGAGCGTTTGTTGTTGTTTCTGTAGTATGGATGAAACTATTCAACACCTATTCTTTGAATGCCATTTTGCGAGATTTATTTGGAACATTATTCATGTCTCCTTTGGAATTCAACCACCTACTAGCTTTGCTCATTTGTTTGGTTCCTGGTTATGTGCTTTAGGAGCCAAAATCAGATCTCAAATATTTGTAGGAGTGGCAGCTTTATGTTGGTGCATTTGGTTGAATAGAAATGACATGGTGTTCAATAAAACGATTTCAAATTTCTTTGTGCAGGTAGTTTTCAGGATGACACATTGGATTTGACAATGGTCCGTGCTGCATGATGAAGGGGCGAGAGACGTATTCAGGGAGGGGTGTAGAACTTTGGAAACACAGGTCATGGCCATGTTTTTCAAGTTTGGATGGACCTCAAGGAATCGAATCGAAGCGTAGTTTCGGTTTCCGTTTCAGTTTTCTTCCTTGTTTGAGGTTGTGGGCTGGTGATGTCCTCCCGGTTTTTGTAAGACGTGTGCGTTTTAGCCTTACGGTTTGATGTTTCTTATATCTCAGGTATGTACCATCTCCAGGTGGTAGAGGCTAGAACTTTGTCCCCTTAAAAAAAAAACAAGTAGTACTGTATCGTGGCGCTAGCCCAGCCCGCACCGTACGTGTTTTGCACTTTGCTTAAAGGCAGGACAGGCTCAGACCGATGACTAGAGTATTGAGAAAGCTTTCTGGTATCAATAGAAGACCAATGCAAAAAAAAGGAACGCAAATCGAGCTCAAACGCTGATGAACACTGCCCTCTCTGTCCGGTGCCCTCAGAAACCTTGTCCGATGCACCGGACAGCTCTATGCAAGATGTCCAGTGTCCAAAAAACTGTATGATGGCCCCTATTCAGCCTCTGAAAAATGCAATCTTGAGCCAAAACATGACAAAATCATACCCAACGGCCACCAAATTTTTACCAGGTAATCACAAGACAATGGACTATTCCTAGAAAATTATCACCCAAAAACTCAGGCAAACTCTGAGAATTTCAGATCTCGTGAAGACTCTCGGTTTTTCTCTCAAAAACAAAATTGGTTCGATTCTTCGTGCTCATGTGGATTCAAGTCGATTCACTAAGAGAGTAGTGTCAACACACTTTCCTGCACGAATCAAACCGACCAAAACACCCCAAAAAGCTCAGATCAAAGAGAACGAACAAGAGCAAGAGAAGGGAAAAACCGAGAGAGCAAGAACTCCAAAACAAAAATTAAAAGAGCACAACTCAAATCTTGACATCCAGAGGACAAGAGGAGGTAAGGGCTTTCATTCCCACAAAATTCACAAGATCTGATTACACAAGTGAAGACACTAGTTCATCTATGGATCACTGCAGCAGCCTAGAGATGGAAAACCCTAAAAAGGATTAAAGAAATGACTGACTGGAGAGATAACTGGAGTTATAGGGCTGATTAAGGCAACCCTCGTTTTATTTATAGAGACTATTACACATTCCCATAATAACCTTATATATTTAGAGCGAACCATCTAATCCAAGGGTATTATAACTCATAGATCTGCTGATCCGATGGCCATGCACCCTTCATGACTACTCCTTCGACTCTTACAAAGGTGATGATGCACCACTTCCATCGGGAGTCAATGGCAGAGAAGGAGCGCTACTCCGAGGCCACTAACTTGAGATTCATCTAAAGATGTCCGAGGACGCCCTGCCGTCGTGGAAGAGGCGATCAATGCCTCCCGGGCATGGCTGGTGGAATCGAACGCCATGGTGGCGTATAAGTTCCCTTCAAGAAAACCTCATTCTTGTTCTTGATCTTTTGATCTTCCCTGACAATCTCTTGTCAGTCCTGACAGTGCAGTTGGAAATAAACCTCCAACTGGCGGCAAACGTGGCTACAACAACCGTCAATGCTCGGGGCCCTCTGCTCAACGCTTGCCTGCATGATAACCCGGTGCGTGTGCGGGAAATTGTTCGTCATGGCGTTTGCCGTGTTGCGGCGGTTGCTTTTGGTGGAGCACAGGTGCAATCCGGTCACGAGTCCGTATCGTGGAGCTGGGACTCCCTCCAATGGATGATCCTGAGATGGAGGAACTGATCGAGGATCTTGACGATGCTGCAAAAGCTATTGCATATGCAATTCCGGCCGAAGACATCATGAATAGGGTGTTCCAAGAATGAAATTACATATACAGTAACAAAACCTTTTTGGAAAAGAGGTACAACCATTCTCCGACTAGGCCAAAATGTTACCATCGAAGTCTACAAACACACTATGCCTCTACCTCTCTGCCGTGATGAGCCTATGGCTCTCTCGGGTCAAGGACAGCCCAACAACCACGCCAACTTCTGAGAAGCTGTTCAACAATTAACTAGGTAGCCGGCAATAACGAGGGTGCCTGGGCACCACTGTCAATGTCTAAGCTTCGGCGTAGCTCCATCTTCACAAAGATTTTTTTAGTACCTCTGGTGCACCATATTGACTACAAACAGAACGTGTATGTGGAGATCTTTCTCCCATATTGAGACTATACACAAATGGTGAACCAATTAATTTGTGGGACTATAAGCGATCGACACATGCAGGGGGCCTAGCTCCTCTGTCTATGGAGGCGTCCGAACGCTGATTTATAACCTAAAGCAGTGTGGTAGGTGGATCCAATGGTGGAGAATCAACCAATTGATAGTTAGGTGGATCCAACGGCAAAGAACACTGTCAGATCAACATAAAACCTGATAGTGATAATTAAAATATTTAAATATGGCTGTCAGCTCGGATTGACCCAACAGTGATATATCACTATTGGGTCATAGCCTTAGCTGGTTGTGATGAAACACTTATCACTACCTATTTGTGGCTTGATCCAGCAGTGATGTGGTGGTTTGAGCTGGCAGTGACAGGTGCCTTCATTGCCAAGTGAATAGCTTCTCCCGAATTTTTTGGATCTTAAGCTTTCAAACCTGCAGACGGCAGTGATAAGCAATCACCACCGACTCTAGCACAAGTGGCAATGATGCTTGGATGGTGATTGCATGTTCTGCGTATAGTCATGGACGAAGCCAACGGTGGGGCTAGGTGAGCTCTAGCTCTCCTACAGTCAGTAAAGGGTTTAGGGTATAAGGTTTTAGGGGTCTATGGAACCCCTATGATGTTTGCAGTATTTTTGAATGGCTATGATGTTTGCAGTATTTTTGAATGGCAGGAGGGCTTGGAAACGCGATTTGGAGGTTGAAGAATACAATAGTCGCGATTTGTGTTCAACTTAGGTTCAAATTAAATTAAGTTAGTCTAACTCTTTGCTTAGCCCAGCCCTCTAAATATTTTCCTAGGTTCGTCCCTGTGCGTAGTGTATGTTATTGTTTTCCTGAAGTTTTTAAGAAAGGACCTGATCAAATTGGTTAGGTTGATAATCAAGGTACGCAGGTAGCCTGATCTGGAGTGGAAATCAAGTAAAAGATTAGCCACTTTTCGAAAGTAACTGCCCGACAAGGAATATAGTCTCTGATGACTTCACCCAGTCAAGATAAAAAAAAGGAAAATATTTTGGCGGATAAGATTTGCATAGCTTTAAACACCTTTTGTGATTCTTGATGTGGCTATTTTATATTATTATAGGGTTGCCCAGCGTTTTAGTATTTGTGACATATTTTGCTTTATTCCAGTGTTTGCTGATGCGTCTTCATTGACGTCTATTATTTGGCACTTCCTCCGTCATCTCTAATATAAATAAACTTATGTAGCTCTCATCTGTGCATCTCTAGAAAATGCGCATGACAGGGTCTTCCAAGAGAAATGAGCCAAGTCTGTTTGGCTCTCGAATTTCAAAAGTCAATGTCTATCTCAATCTGCTAGGCTCAAAGATGATCTGTGGTCATCTTTCTGTGTTTGGCTTGTGATGCTTTTATTTAATCTCTATATGTAAAAACTGCTTGATACTCTTTTTTAAATGAAAATCTCCTTTACTGTGGTTTTTCACCTTAAAAAAAATGGTGCGGAGCCCACCAGCAGGGCACCTGTTCAGCTATGCTTATATTTTTTTTCCCACACTGGTAAAACCGAATTTTATTACCAAGGCAACGAAATTACAAGAACAAGTTTATGACCACCTCAACCACAACCCAACTATCAACTGTAAAAAAGACAACTTCAAGAACAGTGATCACATAGGGATCCACTGCCTCAAAGCCAACAACGAAGACTAACCGCTCCTAAAAGCCAGACCCAAGGTCGGCAACAACCCAAGACAGCGTTCCCAGCGCATACAGCAACAATCAAAAAAAAAAATTACAAAGAAACAGCTATGCTTATATATGTGAGGTCACCAGCACGCAGCACCTCCGCAAGAAGGATAGGAACACTTAATTGGAAGCTAGGAAACCATGGCACACGTCCCGTGGTTTCTCCTTCCTGCTGCCAGCATCATATACCATCTGATTCCGGTAGCCGCCGCGGCCGGTGCTGACAACACGGCGGCGGTGCCATGGTCGCCGTTGCCAGCTCCACGACCAAACTGCCCTCGCAAGTGCGGCGACGTAGATATTCCCTACCCGTTTGGCATCGGCGATGGCTGCTCCTGGCGGGGTTTGTACAGCGTCACCTGCAACCACAGCTTCAACCCTCCGAGGCCGTACGAGGGCAAGGGCAACGTCGAGATCCTGGGCCTCTCGCTGGAGACCGGCGAGATGCGGGTCCTAGCCCCCGTGTCGTCCCAATGCTACACCCCGATCAACGCAACGACCCAGAACATCACAACGGTCACCACTGCCCTCAAGGTGAGCAGCCAGCTCCTGATCTCAACGACACGCAACGAGTTCACGGCTACCGGGTGCAACACGCTGGCGCTACTGCGGAGCTCCAGCTCCAGCTACTACACTGGCTGCATCACTTCCTGCGTCAGCGTGGACGCGGCGGCTCAGAACGGCGACCAGTGCACCGGCCTCGGCTGCTGCCAGATGTCCATCCCAGGCAACCTTAGCAACATAGCAGTCGCCTGGTCGAGTAAACAAAGGACTAGCAGCAATTCGGTATGGAGATACAACCCCTGTAGCTACGCCTTCGTCGCTGAGAAAGGATGGTACGATGTGATTATATAATCTTATCTTATTATATATATCTTATTACTAGAGGTCCTCAACGTTGTTAATCATACACCAGTAGATAAAAGACTTTTAATCCACACCACGTTTTGGTTTTAGTCTCGGTATTTTTTTTTCGGGACTAAACACTAGTATAGAAATGAGTTGCCTTGACACTATGGATTTATTTTTACAGGCGGTTTTGGTTTATAGGCACTACTAGAAATAAAATGGTGGATCTAAATTATGAACCGCCACTAGAAATCAATTTCTAGTGGCGGTTTTCTTAACAAAATCACCACTAGAAATACACCCATTTCTACAAGCGATCTTAACAAACTGTCACTAGAAATGCACCCATTTCTATAGACGGTTTGTTAAGAAAACCGTCACTAGAAAAATTTCTAGTGACGGTTTTCTTAACAAACTGCCTGTAGAAATGGGTGTAAATTTTAAAATTTTAATTTTTCAAATGACTTCAAATGAAAAAACTGTCTACATAAAAGTTGTAGATCTCAAAAAGTTCAGAAACTTTGTAGTTCAAAACTTTTTCATTTGAAATCATCTTTTTGACGATAATTACAGTCAAAGTTTGAAATTTGAAATTTTAAAAAAAGCCTCGGATGGAGGAACACTCTGAACGAAAGTTGTAGATCTCGAAAAGTTAAATCACTTTGTAGTTGACAACTTTTTGATTTGAATTCGTTTAGTACCTTAAATAATCAATTTATACTCGGTTTGTTATAATACGTGGGGAACCGAAGTGTGATATTGTCACATGTGAATGTTAGGTGTTTGAACTCCTGCGGCCACGTAGCGCGCGAATTTTACGCGAAAAATACCGCGACTTGCGACTTCGACGGAGACGGGCGGGTGCTGGCCGCTGGGTCCTTCCCAGGATTTAAATATTTTTTTGCTATTTTAAAAACCCGATTTCTGTAAAATATTACTACAGGCGATTCGTTAAGTGAACTGTCAGTACAAATCGATTTGTACTGACGGTTCACAAGCAACCGCCTGTACAAATGCCTTTAGAACCAGCTGTGTTGAGCTTTTATGTACTAGTGAAAGGAAGAATTAGTCCCGGTTCTAACTTTTATGAGGTGTCAGAGGACCTTTAGCTCCAGTTGATAACACGAACCGGGACTAATGTTGATAACACCAACCCGGACTAAAGGGTCATCCACGGGTCAGTTTAAAAGAAAAATATCCTATCTGAAGTCACATGTACCGTGTAGGTGGAGTGATAAGTTAGGCACGAGGCCATGAATGAGATCTTAGGTTTGAATCTCACGAGATGTAGTGGATGAGATACTTTTTTTTAATCTCAAGAGACATTTTGTCTCGGTTATTCTAAACCGGGACTAAAGCCTGGATTCCTAGTCCCGGTTCGAAAACCGGAAATAAAGGGGTTGAAAATCAGGACTACATGTCAACTTGTGCTAACAAGACATACTAAGAACAAAGATAAATTCTCACCTTTTTAAATTAGTAGATGCATGGATTCTAATAATAGCCATAGGATCTATTCTAATTTCAAAACAATTACACACCTTTGCCATTACGAAAAATACATAACGTGATTGTATCTAAATTACCCACCACTAACATTGTGAAAGATAATTTCAGATAATCCTTGATTTGTATTTAAATTACATGCCTCTGTCATTATGAAACATAATTCAAAATACATCATAAATTTGCTTTTAAATTACCCACGCCAGTTGCATATATATAATAAACTAACATATTCCTCCAATTTATGTCTACATGTCAATGTAATATGTTGAGGAAACTGAGTATATAAGTAAGCTATATATACTTCTACTATTGCTAAATTAAAACATAAACATGCATGTTATATATGTGCCAACATATAGACCATGTAAACAAACATATATTAGGACAAATATTTATTTTATTTATTTACTAATGTTGGGAAAAATGCTTCCATAACAAATCACATACTAGTAATAGTAGTAATATTCACTTTAAATTATACCGATACTCCATAATAATAGATTTTATAAGGTGGTACTTATGATTAAGTTTACAAATTTTGACTAAAACCTACTACGGCATATCAATGTTGGTATTTTTTTTAATCACACTATGTTTTTTAATAAAATAATACTACTATACCTATAATTTTTTTATACAACAAATTCAACATCTTCTGTTGACCGATGTAGGCTAAAATGATTTGTTTATACCGTTGTAATTCTATGACTTAGACTATATTTTTTTTAAAATAAAAGTAATTTTTTTAAAAAATAAACACGAGAGTTTCAACTAAAAATATTAAAAGTGAAAGACAACATATATATCCATGGTGTCATATAAAGTGGTTCAACAAAAGTTGATTTAATTTTATCTTATGCTTACCTAGATACATATTGATTATTGAATATCGACTAGGGTACATCACAAATGATGACAATGCAAATGATTGCTAACTGGAATCTCCACAACAGAGTCCACGTTAATTATGACAATATGTGTTAGAAAAAAGATACATCTTAGAAGTTCTTGTAATAATCAGAAATATCTGGTCATTAATGTGCTTGACTCTAACAATCATCAAAGAGAATAATGATTATCGGATCTGTTCTATTTTCTTAAAATGTTACCCATTAAATAAACATAAATAACCCCTAAATCTACATCTAGGACACCACTATCTACCACCTAAATTTGTATATAAAATATTCACATATGTTGTTAGAAAAGAATAACGTAAATATCCATCAAATATGTCTAAATCGCTAATATAAGCCTTTGTTATAGAAAATAATAAAATAACCATAAAGTGTAATGTATACATTTCTAAATAACCTAGCTTTGCAATTGTTGGATTCAAACTAATTGGTAACTGCAGTATTTAATAACGGGTTAAATATAAGAATGTATAGATGAAATCATGTTTGAGTGTGAATAAATGAAAGGGATATAAAATAAGCAATAATTATATATGCAACCACCGCTGTTCTGACAAACTCATGTGTTTCCATTAATTTCTAATAAGAGAAATTTTATCAAAGTGAGATAAACCACCAGTTCCTCCCGAGTACCATAAAAATCTCTTCTAATAATCATATTCCCTAAAATCACTAGCTCCTGTGTAGGAACGTGGGTCATTGGGCTAGGTTAAATGACAGCAACATAGATGTTAAATTTGCATAGAAATTTCATAGGAGTTAGCTCGATTTCATAGGAAAAACGCATGAAAAAAAAAAATTCCCGAGCTTCAAACAGGCTCTTAGGTGCTAGAAAGCCTCGAAACACATGAGTTTTTTTTATCTTATACTATACTACATGCCCCCACCACTCACTCTTTAGTACATATCTAAGTCCTTGAAATTGAGACAAAAGGGCCTCTGGTCCGGTGTAGGACTGGCCAGTGTGGCTCTACCCACCAATGTTTAAGCCCGGTCCACTTTTATCTAGTGCTGCACAGTATTTTATAGGAATATTTTCCAGGAAAGATAGGATACATTCATATGTGCACCTTTGGTGGTAAAATTTACGTGTCGGAGGCCTTTAAACTGCTTGGCAAAAGAGTGGGTCAACTAATCTCTTAGCTTTAGAATGGCAGCATATTGAGAAAAGATTTGAGAAGAAAGGGACATATATATTAGGAGGAGCCCCATGTACATAAGTTGAGCATATCAAAGCAATCCAATGAAATACAAGAAAATAAAAAAAAAACACTGGTGTGAAACTATCTAAAGAAGTGGATGGAATAAAGTCACTCCGATGTATACATTGTCTATATAGAGAATGTCCATAACCTCATACTTTTGTGGATAGGCTAAAATGAAACTCATACTTTTGGCTCTGTGCGCGACGGCAGAGGCCCGAAGTATTACTTTTTTTTTCAATATATATATATAAAATTGAGTAAAAGAACATTTCTTCTTAGGCGAGTTCCTCTCTATGCCTATGTATTTTAGGTACGATTTCCAACGGCAGGACCTTGTTCGAAACAACAGCATTGCTAGGAAGATTGGAAACAGAACTGTGACAGAAGTCCCTCTAGTGCTTGACTGGGCCATCCGGGTTGATGGATCTTGTCCTCCAGCGATAGAGAAAGATGGGGTGTTGGAAGAATCGACAGCTTCAGCTTGTGTTAGCGCCAATAGCCATTGTGTCAATGCGTCACATGGCTCTGGGTACTTATGCAATTGTTCCAAGGGATACATTGGCAATCCATATGTCACTGGCGGATGCACAAGTTAGTATTTTGCACCTGGATTTAGCTACTATATCATTTGTGAATTCATGTCTTTTTTTATCACACTAATCATTTTTGGTTGAAGCATAGGAAATAGTACATGGATAAATTGTTGTTTGAGGGCATGTTTCACTGAATCTTCGCTAATTATTTCATCATTCAATGAGTTCGCACTATCATACAAAGGACAGTTATTGGGATGGAATCATCTCATCTAGGCGACCCTAAAACCAAACACATGCTTATTAGTGACACCTATATATATTGTATATAAACTCATCTTGATCCTTCTTGTTGAATACTTTTTTGATGATTTTGAGCACTAATTAATCATATCTATAGTAATGTTGACGTTCAAAAGTACAAGATATGATTGTAAGCTCAAATTATATTAGGACAAAAACACTTTGCGTACGGAATACATCATTCTCTTAATGCCATATGCTGTTGTTTCTTAGTACTGGAAAGAAGTTTAAAAAACGTCTAGCGTCCTTAAAATTCTGTCCATCTACTTTCACGACTAGAACATTGTGTTCTATTACTATAATTCTCATGGCATCCAGCATGTTTTAATTAAAAATAATGTTCAGATCTCAGGTATTAGAAATTGAATATTAAATTAATTGTTGAATCTACTGGACTGGGGTGGGGCATCCAAACCATTAAGTATACCAAAGTTAGACAGTAAACATATTTCGAAGTTGTATACATAAAACCAAATCCACACACACACACACACACACACACAAATTAGGTGACCTCATAGAAAAATTTCTGTTACACTGAACAACAAGAGACCCACGTGTGAGCTTCACGCCAACTGATCAGAAATGCGTGATTGCACCGACCATATCTTAACCCAATTTCATACGTGCCAAATTATTTGATATAATTGAGTGAGAAGTGAATTTTGGAATTCTTGGGAGGATAGGTTTCCTCAACCTAACAGTATAGGTACCAATTATGCAGATATTAATGAGTGCGAGCTTCGAAAATCAGATCCTACGAGGTATGCAAAACAATATCCTTGTGGCAGTGGTAGCACATGCTATGATACTCCGGGTGATTTCAAATGCAAATGTAATTTCGGGCGAAGAGGAGATGGAAAAAGTGACAAAGGATGCCAGCCCATATTTCCAGGATATGCAATAGCGATAATAGGTGAGCATTCTTTGGTTAATTATTAAATGCCACGTCCATAGTTTCTCCATGTATTGCTATTTCACGCTTTAGTCGCTAAATAAAAAAGCATGTCATTCTTGTTTCACAAATATCAGATAGGCCTATTTATTTAATACTAATTTATTTATTTTGTTTTTACACAAGTATTCATAAATGATATACCTTATATCCTCTCAATCAAAATTATATCATGTTTGGACGTGCTCTCAAGAACTGAAACTGTGACATTGTTAACCAAAATTAATATTGCATTATATTGAAAAGAGATGGATCATTTAATTTATTTATGAGAGATAACATTTATTTAGCAATGGCAATGAAACAATAAAAAATTGACTACAAGTTCTAAGATGACAGAAGTGTTAAAAAAAATGAGAACCCTAAATTGACAAAAATTCTTCTTTTTGAGAACCTAAAAGAGGAATGTGTTATTCTAAGAATGAAAGTTAAACTATTACATTGGTATCCTTGTGATGTGCGAAGTTCAAATAATCCATAAACTATATGGTACTCATAGCTCTAAATTATTATATTGCAACATCATCTCACATTTATATATGTTAGTCGTAACTCGTAAGTAAAATATTGCAACAAACGTTCTTCAAACGAACACAGATATAAAAATATGTCAAGCATTTGCGCAATTATGGATGGCTGTTAGGTAGTTTTCAACCCAAGAGTCCAAAACCAGTTGGTTTTAGACCCGTGGAGGTGGGACCGGGTCCAATTCTACCCCCACGGGTCAGCGGGTTTAGGTACCCAAAACAGGTCAGGCCATGGTCAGGTTTGAAATTTCATCTGTAGGTGGATTTTTCAACTGAATTGCAGGTGTTCTACCTAGCATTGACCTGCACCCAGCCTTTGCAACCTGAAATTTGGTGATACCAATTACAAAAGCTGCACATGCAGCACACATGAGTATAATATTTTGTTAAAAGCAACTCAATAAGCCCAAAACTTTAACATTGGAAAATTCTATTGCTAAACCACCAACTATGTCGGGTGAAGATATCCATCGAAATCACCTCCAAATCTCAGGCACACTGCATACACGCTCTCGTTGCAACTCATTTTGCAAGAGAACCAAGTTTTTTATCCATTATGTTGCTCTAAAATGAATATTATGGTACTGTTTTTTTCCTGAATATATATTATTGCCTACAGCAACCTTTACTGCCTCAGTCCTAGCATGCTTCGTTATTATGGAGATTAAAAAACGAAAGCAGAAGAAGTTCTTTGACAGGAATGGTGGTGAAATACTGAAGAGCATGGGCATTAACATCTTCACCGAGAAGCAGCTAAGTAAGATCACAAACCGCTACATCACACCAATAGGAGAAGGTGCCTTCGGCAAGGTGTTCATGGGGACCATGGATGATGCCCAACGGGTTGCAGTTAAGCGTGCCTCTATGAAAGGCGAGATGGTTCCACAGGGGGTGTTTGTGAACGAGATCACCTTCCAGTTTCGTATCAGCCACGCAAATATGGTGCGTCTCCTTGGGTGCTGCCTTGAGACAGATATTCCAATGCTGGTCTTCGAGTTTGTCGCAAAGGGAAGCCTATACGATGTGCTCCATGGCGCTGACGCCGATGAACCACACGAGCTCTCACTGCAGCAGCGCCTAGACATTGCGATCGGCTCTGCGGAAGCTCTGGCCCACATGCACTCACATGGTGACCAAAACCATGTCCATGGGGACATCAAGTCTGGCAATATCCTCCTTGAGGATGATCTCACGCCCAAGGTCTCCGACTTTGGGTCATCCATGCTTGTGTCTGTCGCCAGCAGGTACTCCAAGTGGTGCGTGTCTGGGGACATGAGCTACATAGACCCGGTATACATCAAGTCTGGCCGTTTCACGGAGAAGAGCGATGTCTACAGCTTTGGCGTGGTCCTCTTGGAGCTCATCACGAGGAAGACGGCTAGGTACGACGGTAACAACAGCCTGCCCTTAGACTTTGTCAAGCTCTGCAAGGAGGAGGGTAATGGAAGGAAGTTGTACGACAGCGACATATCCTGCAGTGACGCTAAGTGTCAGTGTTACATGGAGTGCCTTAGCAGGATTGGGGAACTCGCTGTCCGATGCCTCAAAGAGGATGTGGACGAGAGACCAACCATGGCAGAGATAGTGAAGCAGCTCAAGCAAGTGAAGGTAACAGCCTGCTGCGGAGGATCATGTTCAGAAGCGAGTTTAAGTAGGAGTACTTAAAACACACGCAAGTGAAGCAAGCAAATTACGTACTTAAACACCCAGATGAAGCAAGCAAATTACGTATATATGCACGTAGTGTGTATACAGTTCATATTTTCTTTTGTCGGTTCGTGAGCCTTACTTAAGTTGTTTGCAATATCGTACGTACTTTGTGAAATCCTTGTATGTCGCAGGTGTGAACTTGTATTCTTCTTGTATGCAGTTCTTGCTTCATCTAATATTGTATACTTTTATTAATTAATTGTACAGTAGTGCTTGTTCATCTTTTCCGAAACGAAGCGTGTGAGGCTAGCTGGCCGCTAATTCAATTCCTTCCAGCATCGAAGCCTTTCACGTGTTTTCCACGTACGCGAGGGGCGACACCTTCTTCGAGCGGACCAGGCGGCGCCGCGGCGGCCTGGACGACCGCAGTGGCCGTGGCGACCGGGCCCGGCAGCACGTGCCTGCGCATTGGAGCGGTGGCGGCGGCCCGCTAGGGGTCCGCGTGCGCCCGCTCGTTGGGGGATCATGATTCATCTACGAAATTAATTAAAGAGGAAAATGTACTTCCGGTCCTTTAACTTGGTTTAAGGTGTCATCTAGGTCCCTGAACTTTTAAAGTGATATATGTGGGTCTCTAAAGTTGACAAAATGTGTTATTTAGGTCCCAAACTTTCAAAGTGATCACCGTAGGTCCTAAACTTGACACAGGGTGTCATCAGGTCCTAAATACTGTAGATAATTCCAGCACCGAATTTTAAAAAAAGAAAATCTAATTTCGGGTACTGTACCTACAATCTGTAAAATATTCCAAAAATTGTATTTTTTTCATACGATCTCCGATGAAGATGGGTTTTATATAAAAATTGTAGCTTGCAATGTGATCTACAACTTTCTAGCTTTGAGTTTTTTAATTTGAGGTGATTAAGACACACACAAAAATTAAACAAAATTTTTCAGCAGTATATTAATCGCGTACAAGCGCGTGTCGTCTTGGAAAAATCATATCTTTCTTATATACTATCAAATTGAGATACTTTTTATACAAAAGTTGTAGCGTTCGACGAGGTCTACAACTTTCTAGTTT